>LR738712.1:558294495-558379180 GCA_902687465.1 Secale cereale
GGATTGATGTACTCACTTGTCTTTATCTAGTATAATCCCCGAGACCAAGGTGACAGCGGTCTATTGGACATGGATTAGAAAAGTATTTTCATGAGTGATTTCCTCTCTTGTGTGTTGATTGAAGATTGAGAGTCTCTTGGTGCTTGTCTTTGACTATCCTTTAGATATGTTGTGGTGATTGTGGTACTCTCTTTGGATGGCCGCGGTGACATTGGGAAATCCTTAGATTGAGAACTACGAACTTTGAGGTGTGCTTTTGTAGCCCTACATAATTCTCGTCCTCTCTTGACCACGAAGGAATGACCTCCGAGTGTGTCCCCTTTGCATGTTTTATGGGAAATATCATGTGATTCGATTATGTTAATGTTGTTGGGAGTTGCCACTAGTGAAAGTATGAACCCTAGGCCTTGTTTCCACCATTGCAATACCATTTGTGCTCACGTTTACCACTTGTTTCCTTGCTGCACTTTTTATTACAGATTTATATTACTTTCTTTTGCCATCCATATCACTTGCCATTTAACATCTCTTCGCCGAACTAGTGCACCTATACATCTACCAAGTGTATTAGGTGTGTTGGGGACACAAGAGACTTCTTGTATCTTAGTTGCAGGGTTGCTTGAGAGAGACCATCTTCAACCTCTACTTCCCTGAGTTCGATAAACCTTAGGTCATCCACTTGAGGGAAATTTGCTGCTGTCCTACAAACCTCTGCGCTTGGAGGCCCAACATAGTCTACAAGAGTAGAAGCGTGTGTAGACATCAATATGCAAGGGATGACGAAAGGAATTCCCGAGCTCTTCGCGATGCTGAAGTCGGCGAAGGTAGAAATCATGAAAAAGCATCAAGTGTTGATGGTTAACAAGACCACTTGTTTCAAGTAAAGGGCAAAGGGATAGAAGGGGAACTTCAAGAAGAATGACAAGCAAGTTGTCACTCCCGTGAAGAAACCCAAAGCTAAAACTCAAGCCTGAAACTAAGTGCTTCTACTGCAAAGGAAATGGTCACTGGAAGTGGAACTGCCCTAGATACTTGGCGGATAAGAAGGATGGCAAAGTGAACAAAGGTATATTTTGATATACAGATTATTTATGTGTACTTTACTAGTGTTCATAGCAACCCCTGGGTATTTGATACCGGTTCACTTGCTAAAATTAGTAACTCGAAACAAGAATTGCAGAATGAACAGAGACCAGTTAAAGGTGAAGTGACGATGTGTGTTGGAAGTGGTTCCAAGATTGATATGATCATCATCGCACACTCCCTATACTTTCGGGATTAGTGTAAAACCTAAATAAATGTTATTTGTCATTTGCGTTGAGCATGAATATGATTTGATCATATTTGTTGCAATATTGTTATTCATTTAAAGTCATAGAATAATTGTTATTCTGTTTACATGAATAAAACCTTCGATGGTCATACACCCAATGAAAATAGTTTGTTGGATCTCGATCGTGGTGATACACATATTCATAATATTGAAGCCAAAAGATGCAAGGTTAATAATGATAGTGCAACTTATTTGTGGCACTGCCGTTTAGGTCATAATGGTGTAAAGCGCATGAAGAAACTTCATAGTGATGGACTTTTGGAATCACTTGATTATGAATCACTTGGTGCTTGCGAACCATGCCTCATGGGCAAGATGACTAAAACTCCGTTCTCCGGAACAATGGAGCGAGCAACAGAATTGTTGGAGATCATACATACAAATGTATGTGGACCAATGAGTGTTGAAGCTCGCGGCGGGTATCGTTATTTTCTGACCTTCACTGATGATTTGAGCAGATATGGGTATATCTACTTAATGAAGCACAAGTCTGAAACATTTGAAAGGTTCAAAGAATTTCAGAGTGAAGTGGAGAATCATCGTAATAAGAAAATAAGAGTTTCTACGATATGATCGTAGAGGTAAAATATTTGAGTTAGCGAGTTTGGCCTTCAGTAAAAACAATGTGAAATAGTTTCACTACTCACGCCACCTGGAACACCACAGTGTAATAGTGTATCCGAACGTCATAACCGTACTTTATTAGATATGATGCGATCGATGATGTCTCTTACCGATCTACCATTATCGCTTTTGGGGTTATGCATTAGAGACAACTACATTCACGTTAAATAGGGCACCATCTAAATCCGTGGAGATGACACCGTATGAACTGTGGTTTGACGAGAAACCTAAGCTGTCATTTCTTTAAGTTTGGGACTGCGATGCTTATGTGAAGAAGTTTCAACATGATAAGCTCGAACCCAAATCGGAGAAGTAAATCTTCATAGGATACCCAAAAGAAACTGTTGGGTACACCTTCTATCACAGATCCGAAGGCAAGGTCTTTGTTGCTAAGAGTGGATGCTTTCTAGAGAAGGAGTTTCTCTCGAAAGAAGTGAGTGGGAGGAAAGTAGAACTTGATGAGGTAATTGTACCTTCTCCCGAATTGGAAAGTGGAACATCACTGAAACAATATGATACTAGCAGACATCCAGAACATACATAGGGATCGATCATACGAACCCAAACATATACAGATCAAAGGGATAAACATGCATTTAGAATCCAGCTAGAAATATCTGTTCCATGCGAACACTAGAGGTAGAATGGCTAAACATAAAATGTATATCATGCTTCATTACAGGGCAATAATGGCCCAACATTTGGCCTAATGACCACGTGGAGCAGTTCAAACATGAAGAACCCTGTTCGCCCGAGGTGCAGCTTTCTCCCTCGCGGCCGCGACGTCAGCGTCCGCTGGCGGCTTCTTGAATCCGTCATCAAGGTTGAGGTCGAGATGGCGACATGCGATATTTCTCAAGACCATGAAGAGGGCGGCACAAGCAAGCTTTCGGGACTCGGTCGCAAAGCGTTCGGCCCTCCCCTCTTCATGCACTCCCAGCTTCTCGATCATGTCATCGAAGAAGAGTCCCATCTTGGTGCTTGGGACCTCGTGCTTACCAACCGAGAAGACTGGGCCATCCATGCCCATCGCCGCAGCTCGAGCACCAAGGCGCTCGGCCACATTGGCCAGGCTCTTGATCCAAAGTGACTCCATGGAGCTCTCCAATGAGCCGTTCCTCGCCTTCATGTCCGAGATGTTGTTGTTGGCAGTCTCAAGGCCCTGAGTCTTGGAGGAGAGCTGCGACCGCACTTCGACAAAGAGAGTCTCAGCCGGCCGTGCTTCCTCTTTGAGAACCTCCTCCTCCTTGGCACCTCCGACAAGATCCTCATTCAGTTTAGCCATCTATTTGTTGAGGTCATCCTTGGCGGCAGACACCAGAGCTAGATCATCAGTAAGCTTCTTCACCTGAGCAGCATAATCAGCGGCAAGGGCATCCAATGCAGCGACATACCTGTCCTCCAATTCCTTGGTGTGCTGCTGCACAAGAGCCTCCAGACCTTCATCCTTGGTGCGAAGAGTTCCTTCAAGTTTCTCCTCCCAGAGGGAGATCTCTCGCTCTGCGGCGTCCAGAGATGCCTTGTGGTCAGCTAGGCGCACCTTGCGGGCCATGTCGTCTTCCCTCGCCATCTGGAGCATCTCCCGCTGCCTCATGATCACCTTGAGCTGCTTTTCATTCCATCCGCGGAGCTCCAGGCACTTACCCTTCATCTTCTGATCCATCTTGTTGGCAGATTCTCACCCTCCTTGAGCGTCTGCCACTTCTGGTGGTGCCGATCCTTCATCTCCTTCACGCCCGCCGCCATGGATTCCATGAAAGCCGAGTCCATGGCGACGGCGGCAGAGTCGTCGGCCTCTCCCGCTCCCTGATCAAGTGGAGCTAGGAGGTGTTGAAGCTCTTCGTCGAGCTCAACATCCATTGTCAAAGACAAGCCGGGGGCTTTAGCTCCAGGTGATGATAGCACCATGGCGAGTGCGCTCCAATAGGTTAGTAGTATCTCAGCAGCGGTCCCAGCGGCGGGGAATGGACCCATGGTCTAGACTGGGATTTTCATCTCGACAACCACTCCCCCTATCGAGACATCCTACGAAGAATGCACCATTACTGCCAAGGAGCCCTGGGAGACCCCGACAACAAGATCCAGTCCCTTGGTAGCAGCAAGCCCTACGACCTCATCTGCGGCGGCCCTTCCTATGTGGGCCGACACCTCCAGCGGGTCCATTTCTTCGGCTTGGAGGGCAGCATATGGAGTGATCGGTGGATAACAAATAAATGGAAATCTTGAGTAAGGAAGGAGAAAAGAAATAAATCAAGTACGTGGAGAAGTCTGCCGGGCAGGAACTTCTGCTTCCCCGGCTGCAGTTGCTGCCGGGTCATGAACTCCGGCCTCTGTCGTGGTCGTCCTAGCCGCCTTCCGTGCAGCCTCATCAACGGATGGTTCCGTGGAGGTCTCTTCAGCTTGAGATGTGGGGGAGGCGTGCCCTTTGTGGAGAGGCTTGTTTTGCGATGCCTCACCACTCCCTCCGCCGGGGGAAACATGAAGACTATTCCCATTGCCTCCGGCGGGTGGAACTAGGTCTCCACTCCCGGGCCTGGGGCTAGACTGGGGGCTCGGCATGGGGTCATCTGCAGCATCCCCCGCCAATGCCGAGCTCTCTGCGCCCTATAACGACCCAAGACACCGGAGCCTCTTCCAGGGGTGGTGGACGACATTTTCCGTGTCCTCCTCCACTTCCATACCAATGAAAACAAGAATAGGATGTCAGTCAGGAAAAATATATCAGATATGCAAGCTATCCATGAAAGCGGGAAATCCTCCTTAATCTTCCGCAATGAGCATGGATTTTAAATTGAACTCCACGGGAGGTGGAGACTCCCGTCTTCTCTTCGGAGGCGGGGGAACATAACTCCCCGGCAGCTTTGGTGCTTGCCGTGGCTTTGGGGGCTCCGGAGAAGACGAGCTCTGCGAGCAGCTTGAGCAGGAGTGGGGGTCGGACTCCATCTCCATGTCCGCATATCGCTTGGTGGAGGAGCCCTTGGTCTGGGAAAGACGAGGAGATTGGCGACACGGCACCTTGTACTTGGTGGCTTTGGTGGAGGTCTTCTTCACCCTCTTGGCAGGAGGATTGGAGGCCGCCGCCCCTCGATCAGCGGCGCGCCTATGGGTGCACTGTTCGAGGTTTGGCTCGGGGGCTTGCAGCCCAGCCGCAAGCCACTCCTCGAGCCCCGCTGCCTCGCGGACCTCCTTTTCTTCTTCCTCCTCCTCCTCCTTCTCCTCCTCCTGAATATCCTTTGCCATCGTGGCTAGGACATCTAGCCCGGCAAAGATGTTCCTGGCAAGCCCTTCCCCGGCAGCCCCTCCCATGATTTGCACCTCGCTGCCGTCGGGGGAGGAGCTCCTGTCCTCAGCTTTCCCTTTGCCCTTCCCGGACTTTGAGGCATTCTCCATCTTCGTGAGGCAGACAACCTTATCCTCCTCGACCCTCTTCAAAATATACGCCACCTCCACAGAGGAAGTGCGTTTGTACATCCCAGTTTCAGTCCTAATAGCCTTCTCCACCATGGTGTTCGACCACTCGAGCTCTTCATTTAGAGTGGGTAGCTGCCAAGTGCTCGACACCCCTTCACCATTGCAGTTCGGCATCCATTTCAGTATCTCGTCCCGAGCAGAGTTGATATTCAGAGGAATGACGGTTGCCGGGAGCTTGAACAACTCAAAGCGACCAAACAGTTGGTCACACAACCAACCATGGCCATAAGCTGATAAGTTATTGGCCAACCCATGGAGTAGCCTCATCCTATCCGCAACATTACCATACAACCACGTGTTTTTTTCCTGTAACGGTGATATGCGGCGGATAGGGAACTCTGCCCCCACACGCTCGATAGTTAACCCGACAACCCTCAAATAAGTGATCCTATTGATTTCCGGATGCAGCCTATCCTTGATGAGGCCTTTGGTTCTCCATTCCCTGCCGCACTCGGCACATTCCTTCCGTGCTTCGTAGAACTCGGGGAATTCTTTATCTTGGATCCAACACCAATCCCCTCTCCATTCCTCCCACCTCTCGCGCTGGTACCCAGGGAGATAATCCCAGACCTAACTCACAATGCATGTCGTCTAGCTAATGATTTTGGATCGGTTGACTCTGCTCTTCACCCGCGGAACAAAATAATGTCGGAACAGATCCACATTGGGCTTAACTCCGACGAAACTCTCGCACAAATGCACAAAGATGGCCATGGTCGCCATTGCATTTTGCATGAAATCGAGGAGGTGGAACCCATAAATGTTCATGATTGCCTCAAAGAACTCACATAAGGGAGAACAGAGGCCACAGATGAAGTAAGCACAAAAGAAATGGTAAGAATTCGGCTGGTCTTCATTCCCTGCATAAACTACGGGCGCTCCATGCCCTTTCTCGATGACTCTCCCCCATAGATACCCATACCTTGCCTAAACGATGGGGCCGCTCAAGTTCGACGGGGTGAAGACGACATCTTCGCTCCACTTCTTGTTCAGCTCTGCCGCCCTCTTGCTTCCCTCGGCAACCTCTTTCAGGATGACCGCCTACTTTTTCTTCCCCGCGGGTTTCTTATCCATTCTGGCGGCGACGATGTGGAAAGGAAATGAAATCAATGGAGGAGGCGGCGGCAGTAGAGAGGAATTGTCGCTTGGATTGCGGAAGAATGAGATGAGGAAGCGGAGCAAGAGGCAGATGGGTCGTGCCGTTTGGCTTTTCTTATTCTTAAGGGGGAAAGGCGGAACAGGGGCCCAATGCTTCAGAAAGTTATCGTTTTACCTTAACTGCAATAGCCCCACGACCTCACGACACGTATTAATTGCGCAAAATGGACGTTAGGGAGGATAGTCATCATAATGGAACCGACACGCTCAGCCTTCTCCTGCCACGTGTCCGCGCACTGTTTGGGGCCTAACCCAACGTGCCCAGTGACACGTATGGCTCAGGCCCGGGGACTTATGTCGGGGAAAATATATAGGGATATGTGTTTTCCCCTGACTCGTGCACGGACAAGCCAAGATAGAACCAAGATGAACAAGAAACCAAGAGGTTCGAGGAACAACCAAGAAAATCAAACAGACCAAGGCCAAGCCAAAGAGGCAACATATCGCCAAGAGAAAGGCCTCCCTTGCTGGGCTGGCGAGCTCGACGAGGGGCGATGCCACCGCCAGAAGGAGACAACCAAGACAATCAAGGCATCCTGGCAGAGCCTGTCGGGACTCATGGAGGCTAAACCGCCTCACCGAGCGCTCCTCCACGACCCACGCCTTCAATCAGTGTGGTGCCAAGCCGCAAAGTGATTAAGTGGCATCCATTAGCTACATGGCAGCCTCTCCCTACAGGAAGAACCCGTAGATGACACGCGTCCTGCGACGTGTCAAGCAAGCAGACGCGGAGGTGGCAAGATAGCCTGGCAAGCCTTGCCGGGCAACCAGTGATGTGGCACTAAGTGGCACATTTAATGTGCACTGTCAGCCCATAGAGTTAGGTATGATATAACTGTTGCTGTCATATCCATGCAGAATGACTACTTTGCCACTGTGGTGACCCCTTAATCTATAAAAGGAGGCCCATGGCAACCTAAGAAAGGGTTAGAAGATTGGATAACTCACACCCTCATATGCGTGTCGTCGACGCTGCCCCGAGGCAACCCTTGCCAGGGAAGTGTACTACGCTCCACCACCATCAATCCACCAAAGTAGGAGTGGGGTCTTACACCACAATGGTGGCCCAAACCTGGGTAAAAATGCCCGTGTGATCTCTGTCGTGCTGTCCCACGCTCGTCTGGTCTTTGTGCAATGCGACGCCCCCCCCCCCGCCGAACCAGCAAGGGACCCCCTGGTCCCATTGGTGGCCGTGGTTTTCCCCGACAACCACCATTGGGGCATCCGGATCACCAGGACGAGACCAAGGGGCGAGGGGCTACGAGGCTGGTTAGGCCCCTCGGTCGCGATGCCTAGGGGTCCCCCTTGACGTATGAGTCACCCTCGTGACCTACATACCTTTTCTCGTCAGCCTTTGCCTAGGAGGGGTGCGCGAAGACCAGGTACAAGGACCTGGTGAGGTGGCATGCACCAGGTCGAGCCTGAGCGCAGCCCCCGTGTCCAGGCCCCGCGCGCTCATCTCAGGGAGAGGTTGATCGGTCGACCAAGAGGCCATCCTGAGATTGGTGCAGCCCGGGGGCACCCTTAGTTGCTTATCCCTAGTGTGGAGCATGGGGCTACCACTTGGCGTGGGCATAGTCGTTCCTTGACCGTGTCATCCGCCAGCGCGGAGCATGGGACTTCCACTGGATACATCGATGGGAGGTCCCTCTATGGGATCACCTAGGGGCGTGTACAACCCCACATGAGGAGGTGTATATGGGCACCCATGAGCCAGTGTGGAACTCACGAGGCCCTACCTCAAGGGGGGTTGTGCCTGGTCTTCTAGAGCTTTGTGTAACTGCTGCAACCTGCGCCGAAGTGAACTTCCGAAGGCCATTGCATGAGAAGGACAAGCACCAAGGACCCCAGGATATGACATGGACAGGGCCGACCCGCTAGAGAGAGCTCGGTCGCTTGGGTTTATCGGCGCTGCAGGGATGAACCCGAGCACAGACTCCATGCCTATTCTTCTTCATGCAATGAGCTGCAGGAAGAACCCTTGGCGCACGATTCCCGTGGAGGCACCCCGTACCGCAAAAGTAAGGAACCGGATTGCGTGCCCTGACTCATTCCAGTCAGGACGCGGTGACACTCTAGGTGGCGAAGCACCAGGCATGTTTAAATGCTTAAGGGAATTCATCAATGGTAAAGCTAGTTCAAGTACATGCGCAAAATAACACGTCCATAGGGGTGCGTTCCGACGACCTGAGGATTATGCGGCACGTGGGGTGCCCTCAATCTTGAACAAACCAAAAAGTCACCTAGCAATGATGCTGCTGAAGCACCGGGGTATCCAGAGAGTCGCACCGCTGATGCTGTTCCTTACGAGCTGGGCGGCTCGTGAGGTTCTGGAGACTCACGCGGCCCATTGGGATCGTGAAGGTCCAGGTCCTCCTGAGCCGCGATCGCCAACCGCCTTGCCTACCATGTTGCCATCATGTGCTGCATGAGTCGTTGGAGTGAAGCCCCAATGTTCAATAGGCCAAAAGGCATGCAGACGTAGTCGCATCGATGGACACCGCTCCACCCGACGCGCGAGGGCCAGAAAAGGTCCTGCGAGGCAGCCCTGTTGAGGCCAGGGATGTTGACACAGACGCGCAGCTCGCCGCTCATATCAGGGCCCGTGGCTGCGCCAGGTGGTGCAGGGCGGCGCTCACCACACATGGTTTGCGCCTCCTAAACCTCCTCGATCATCTTGGTGATGAACTCCTGAGCGACTGGCCCCTCGCGCCTTGCGCCCTGCTCGTGGAAACGCACTTCGAAGCATACTTCCACATGACGCCCGAGTGCCTTCCTTGTCACGCCAGCCAGGTCAGAGGCCCTCCAGATGAGAGCCCCCGAGCCTGTCCTGTGGGGGGCGTCGGGCGCGCCTCCCTATGCGAGAGGGAGCGGCGCCCCGGCAGCTGGCACGGGGCCTGAGGCCGGACTAGTGGGCACCTCAGTCGCCTGGCAGCCCCCGAGGAGGAGCTGCTTCTTTTTAGGGGCGACCTAAGCAGGTAGAATGGCGCCTTCATCATCGGGGTTCTCGAGCACTGCAGCTTGGTAGGCACCCTCGATGGAGCACACCACATCCTTTTCCTCGTAGGCGACCGTGATGATGCCGCCACTCCCCGACATCTTGAGGACGTTGTAGTCATGGTGAATCGCTGCCATGAACTTGGCGAGGGCCGGATACCTGAGGATGGCATTGTACGGGAGGCCGATATGGGCGATGTCAAAGTCGATGAGCTCGGTGTGGTAGTTGTCGTGGTTGTCGAAGGTGGCTGGGAGATGGATCTACCCGATGGGGACAGTGGAGCCATCGGTCACCCCTGCGACGGGCTTGGTGGGGAGGAGCTGGTTATAGGGCACTTGGAGTGTCTCGAAGGTTTCAACGGAGAGAATGTTGAGCCCCGCGCTGTAACACCCCAAATTTTTTGCCCTTGTTTTAGTGGTAGAAAATTTGACCAGGAGTTTCAACTTTTCTTTTCTAGGTTTTCTTCGTTTGTCAGATCTTCCTTTCTGTTGTTATTGTGGAATTTTGCCCCAGTGCAAAATTCTTGGAATGTTTGGACTTAATTCCCCTAGGCCAAGAAGAACAACCTTTCTAGTTGTAGGATCATCTGCATTATTATTTCCACCCCTGAGCTTTATTTAATTAAAGTGATTTTCTCCTATTTTAGGGCCCTGTTTGCACTACAACCCTCTGGTGGAATTGTCCAAAAATTCCACCAAAATTCAGGGGTGTCAAGTGAAGCCCCTACATCACTTCCCATGCAAAAACCCTTGGGTACTCTTTGGAAAAATTGAGCAAAACATCCTCTTTTGCTCTCTGGTCCAGTTTGTCACTTTGTACTACAACCCTATCTTAACTTGCTCATCTGACCCTAAACTTTTTCCTACTTGTAGTCCCTCCTACCAAACCCTTAAGTCCAGAAGAGTGGACCCATTGGAAGGTTTCTGGTTCATGAAACAATGCCTTTTACCTTCTGCCCAGAACTGGAATCTTGCAAAACTTGCACTAACAAGTTTTTGCTTTTGATAAACTAACCTCACCACCCTCTTACTCATCCAAGGAGACACTAGTCTGGAGAATTTGGCCACCCCAAGAGTTGCCTAGATGCCACTGGCATTTTGTCAAACACCCCGAGTGCATGACCTGCTTTGGCTTAGTTTCTGGTTTGTGTTATGAACTTGATCCCCTGACTAGACCAGCATGTCACATAGTTTTACCCTAGCCTATAGCCCCACCCTGCTAACCCCCTTGTGGTTTGGAGCCCCCTAGCATGCCTTGGCATATCGCCGAGCACGTAGCGTGCGTGCTCTGGGCGCGTGTTTTGCACGTGCGTGCGCTCGGGTCGGCGCGTCGCGCCCGTGGCCCCAACTCGCCTGCAGAGCCCCGCCCGGCCTCATCCGCACCTCAGAACACTCCAAGCCGTCTCTGGGACTCCACAGCGCCACCGTCAGAGCATGTTTGGCGGCACGCCGACGGTCACAGTAGACCTCTGCCATGGTCGGCACCGCCCAAGCCACGCGCGCTCGCTAGCTGCCTCCTGGAGCAGTACAAGCTCATCCGTAAGCTCGTCCGCAAGCGTTCGTTGCCGCCACGTCTCCTGCTGCTATAGAATGGCGGTCGCCGGCGATCTTATCCCCGGCCGCCGTGGAACCGCCATTGCCCGCCTATATAAGGAGCCCCCAAGCTCGTCAGGCCCTCAAGCAACCTCCCACACTCCCACACTGATCCACCCGTAGCAGTAGAAAGACCAGAGAGGTCGTCTTCTTCCTCTCCGGCAACCTCAGCCGCCGCCACTGGCTCGATCTCTCCACTGCAACTAGGGCCTCCCCCGCCCATCCAACACCACCATCGCCTTCCCCTCGACCTTGCGGAGCTGCCCGACCCCTCGAACGCGATCAAAACCCACCACAACTCAAACCCCCAATCTTGCCCCAAACTCCCTCCGCCGCGGAGCTCGCCGCCGGCGACTCCCTCCGTCCCCACCAGCCAGTCAACTACCGGGAGGACCGCCTAGGAGTGATGGATCCATCCCTGGCCTCAAATGCCCTCGAGGAGCCACCATTTGCCGGCGGCGATTGATAACCCTCAACCGTAAGGGATCGAGATAGTCTTCGCGGGTAAGAATAACCCAATTTATTGATTCGACACACGGGGAGCCAAAGAGTATTTATAAGCTTTAACAGTTGAGTTGTCAATTCAACCGCACCTGAAATATACTAACTTGCAACAAAAGATAAGTGGTAACAGCGATATGATAGTGATGATAGTAAAAGTAAAAGCAAACAGCAAAAGTAGATAGCAAAGTAAATAGCGAAAGTAGCGACTAGTAACAAGCAAGGTTTAAAATACTGCAGGCTAGGGAGATGGATGGTTGGGCGTTGCATGGATGAGATAGTTTCTAACTCGGGGCACGGCACACGGAAAAGTAATGATCATCTAGGAAAATATCAAATATTAGGCATGTATCCCGTAGGTAGTTGTACGTGCTTGCAATGAGAACTTGCACAACATCTTTTGTCCTACCATCCCGCTACGAACGGGGCCAAAAGGAACTAATGGATATTAAGGTGCTCCTGTCAAAGAGCACCGGAACAAAGCAATGAACTCAATGGATACATGTAATCCTCAAACTACGGACCATCCCCTTTGGTGTCCCAAGCTGTCACCTTTGGGATCGCCGGTTCCGAACCGTAACATGTGCATACAACTCATAGATAGGATCAAGAACACAAATATATTCATGCAAACACATCAGGTTCATATCTGAAATCATGGCACTCGGGCCCTAGTGTCAAGCATTAAGAATAACAAGTTGTAGCAAAGATGATAAACACCATACTAGATGATAGGCAACATGCCCCCAACAATCTGACGAACTATTACATGATCTAACTCATCCAATCCCTACCATCCCCTTCGCCTACAGCAAGGGAATTACTCACACATGAAGGGAGAAGTCATGGAGGGATGATGGAGTGGTGATGATGATGACGATGGCGACGATCTCCCCTCTCCGGAGGCCAAATCAGCCTCCAGATTAGCCCTCCCGAAGAAGAACAGAGGGTGGCGGCGGCTCCGCGACGAGAAACTGCGAAAGGACTCCCGATCTGGGGTTTCTGCCTTGGAGGAAAAAATACGGGCTAAAGTAGGGCACCAGGGGGCGTGGGCCCCACCCAGGCGCCCCCCCGGCGCGGCCAAGGGGGGGCACGCCCACATGGCGCCTGGGCACCCCCTGGCCCCCTCTGGCCCCACTTCTGGTATGTTGTTTCTTCGGGTGCGTGGATTTTTCGTGATTTTTCGTGGATTTTTCTGAGATGCTTAAAAATCCGTTTTCCTGCACACAAATAAACCATACAGGCAGCTCTTCTGAAAACAGCGTCAGTCCGGGTTAGTTTAGTCCAAATCATGCAAGAATGAGGTCAAAACAATATCAAAAGTGTTTGGAAAAGTAGATACGTTTGAGACGTATCAACTCCCCCAAGCTTAGCATATTGCTTGTCCTCAAGCAATTCAGTTCAACGAACTGGACGCGACAAAGAAAAATTTGACAAACTCTTTTGCTTCATTAGATGTATATAAGCATGTACTACGAAAAGAGTCTAGCCAGTATTGAAACAGTACTTATGAGAACAATGCAAGGAGCAATCCTTCTTTCAAGTGACCAGTCACAAATAATCAAGAGTAAACAACATATTATTGAAAATCAAGACAAGATCACATTGCACATAGCTTGAGCATACTAAGGTGGTATATCGCTAGCCTCCATGAGTGAAGCAAAACATAAATGTAGAGACTCCTCCAGAGTTTTAAAGGAGACTAGAACTAAGAATTTCAGAATAAATCATATCACAAGTATGCAGAAGACAATGTAATACTTTGGGACAATGCACATTACACTCAGAATGACAATTATGCTCTCCTAGTCAGTGCTTTGAAGAAAGAAGATGAGACTCTCGAACCGTGGCTTTTATTGGCAAAGTTGAAAACCCGTGATCGGAAACAAAAACTAAACATGTACCAGAGCTCTTGGTTTAAAAAAAAAACAGAAGTAAATATGTTTTTGAGAGGTGCATATTTTGTCAACGAATGCTAGCAGATAACTCAATCACTTTTAAGCTAGACAAGTCTCGAGGAACGGCTCCCGCATGAGGACGATCACATCCTCTTAATCTCCTTTGTTTATCATTGCCAAAGTTTTCTGATTTCTCATGAACAAAGCGTGAAGGAGGGTTTGTTTGTTATATTATCTTTTCGAGCCGGGCGCACTCAATGCCAGTTCCTTTTCATATTAGGGGTTCGCACATTATGCATGCAATCCAGGGGTGAAACTTGTCCAACTTAAAGAGATCATGAATTAACTACTACTTCCTCATGAGCTAAAACATAGGCACAAAAAGAGAAATGCTTTTGATTAATTTCGAGATGGTACACGAAAGTCTTCGTTAGGAATGGCAGGTAAATACCATGTATAGGAATGTATAGTGGACTCATATGGCATAACAGGTTTAAAGGTTTTGGATGCACAAGCAGTCATTCCGCTTAGTACGGGTGGAGGTTCAGCAAAAGACTGGGGAGCGACCAACTAGAGAGCAATAACGGTCATAATCATGCAGAGCGACAAAGCAACATTGAATCGGGCATAAAAGTGATATAACTATTCTAAAACTCAAAGATCATCAAGGCAAAGTAGACTTTTTAGTCTTAAACATGTGTAAGCATGTGCCAAGTCAATCCAAAAATTCTCTAAAGGGAAATACCACCATAGTATGCCAGACTAGGAACAATGCAATGCATGTAGATCATTTCAATAACACATTATATACTCTAATTATTCGAGACTAGCCACAAGGAAAGCATGAACCACTGGAAGAGCATTGTAAACATAGCACTATGTCGCTACAAGCTGGTCTCTAGATCATAAGTACAGGCATATGTACAAAAGTAGAAACAATAAGAGATCATACCGGTCTTCCTTGTTGCTTCCTTTCAGTCGATCTTCATCATTACTGCTTGTCACTTGCACGATCGAACATAGGAAATATAGTCAAATGCCATCACGGACTCGAGCTGATCTCTGAAAACAAAGCAAACTACAGAGAGAAAGGAAATCTTTTTGGGTTTTTCAATGGTTGAATAAAAAGCAAAAGAAAGAGAAAATCTTTTTGTTGTTTTTGCAAATAGAGGAATAAAGAAGAACGGGTAAAAACTTCGAAAAGATCAAAGTGAATAAAACGGATAATACAATGGAAAAGTGAGAAGGGCACGTACTCCCCCAAGCTTAGGCTTTTGGCCTAAGTTGGTAGCAGCTACTGCCCCCAGGAGCCTCCTGCTCCAGGGGTATGGTGGTGAGACCAAGGGTCGTAGAAGGATGATGGCGCGTACACCGAACTCCTCGGAGTCTCCCACGAGGAAGGTTCCGAGCGCCAAACAGAGGAAAATCCCTTCACCAAACTCGGTGGCGGTCTCCTCCTGAAAATGTGGTATCTCACCGTGCCTCTCCTCGTCGGGCACAACCCCCTCCATGGGGCTATGGAACTGATGCTGGACCATGAACTCATCGAACTGGACAACATCAAAGGACCATCCGTTCCTGCGAGAATAATCAAACAAAAGAGGTGCAGGTAGACGGATCTCGCGTTCAGCGGTAGTTCCGAAACGCAAGATATAAACAAGGTTATCAAGCTCAGACCCCATGGTAACAAACTTATGTCTTTTCATAGCAGCAAGATCAAAGCTCAAATAAATAAAAGGAGTATCATCAGGGTGTGGGGTGCCTCCAAGATGCTCTAAGATAAGCGTGGCATAAATGCCACCATATAAGTCCCCCTTGTTACCGTTCATAGCAAGGCGTCGAGCAATTAAGGTACCAATATTATAATCAGACCTCCTTGAGAGGGCTGCTGCCAGGATAGCAATATCCGGAGCAGAAATGTTGCTCGTGTTGTCACGAGCTAATACCCCTCTGGCAATATAATATGCAAAATACCCGAGGTGAGGAAACAAGATACTGGAGATCTTCGACCGATGAATATCCCTCGTACCCATGCTGTAGAGAGAGTTGATGACGGTTTTCAGCTCGGAGGGCTGAGTGGCCATCCTTGCCGTCCTCCCAACGTTTGGCACACCTATTACTTCACAAAAATTTCCCAAAGTCATGGTGATAAGATCATTATAAAGTTTAAACTCAATAGCACCTGATTCAGGATTATATCTAAAACTGTTAATGAAAATGGAGGTGAGTTTCTGATACTGAGTAACACGGCTCGTGACGAGTCGTGTCAAACCTGCATTAGCACAAAGATTATAAAACTCATCCTTGATTCCCGCGGCTTCCATGAATTCATCACATGGATATGTCATCGCACGTGCTGGACTTGTGTCTTCCAACAACTCCATGGGCACATGATCCTCATTATAGCTCACCCTAGCAGTCGATGGTGAAGCTGCGGCTCTGGTGACTCGATCGGAGTGTGCGGGCCTCCTCTTCTCAACCATCCTTTGGCCCTTCCTAATAAACTCATTTCTGAATTTTTTTTACAATTCACAAAAATGAGGATTAAAACAAAGTGAGCTAAGGCAAACTACTCAACTCACTTGCCCAAGGCATAAACTTGCATCAAAACTTGGAAAACAACCTTCTACACATGCATGCAAGCTCATCTCTACAGCACCAAGAACTACTGAATACTCACAAATGAGGCCACCAATCAAAAATCTAATTGGAGGGGTGGAGGAGTCACATACCAGGGAGTATTTGCTCAAAATTTCAGCTCAAATGATGGGCTGTAGAGAGAGATCGAAGAATCGCCCCCAAGAACAGCAAGAACAAGAAGAACACGACCAGAACTCGGGTTTCTGGAAAAAGAGAGAGAGAGGAGAGGAAGAGGTACCTGGAGGGGGGCCTTGTGGGCCCCAGGCGCCCTGTGGGCGCGGCCAGGGGCTGGGCTGCGCCAGCTGGCCGCCTGGGCCACTGGTGGCCCCCCCTGGCTGGCCCGAGGACTTTTCGGGTCTCTCCCGTTGTGGAAATTTTTAATATAATTTTTCTGGAATTTTTCTAAAAACTTCACTGTTGAAATTTTTTCGAAGTTCAAAAAGCTGCGAAACTCTCTGAAAACTTGAAGTAGTTAGTAGTATTGTGAAGTTTCAAAAACATAGATACTTGGTACAGCAAGTAGGACAATACTAAAAACAAATGAAAACATAGAAAGCTCAACTTTTTATCCGTATATAACACGTTCACTAGTAAGGTTGATCAAGTCTTACCAACAAACAAGTGGTATATAGAACAAAAAGTCTCACCTCCTACGAAGTAATCACTGAACTTTTACCTTGATGGACATTGTCCCTACCATGATAGTTTTGTATTTGTGAGGCACATGTAGTGGACAGTCCCATTCTCCAATTTTCACGGTCTCGATATTCTCTATAGAGTTGAGGGCATGCCTCCTGTCGGTCTTCTTCGGAAAATATACCGTGTGTTCTTTATCATTCACATGAAAGGTAACCTTCCCTTTGTTGCAATCAATAATAGCACCTGCGGTGTTAAGGAAAGGTCTACCAAGAATAATGGACATGCTCCCATCCTCGGGCATGTCAAGCACAACAAAATCAGTAAGAATTAAACAATTAGCAACTTCAACTGGAACATCCTCACAAATACCTATCGGAACAGCGGTTGACTTGTCAGCCATCTGAAGGGAGATATCTGTAGGGATTAGTTTCTCTAAATAGAGCCTCTCGTAATGAGAGAGAGGCATAACACTCACTCCCGCTCCAAGGTCACATAAAGCAGTTTTGACATAATTATTCTTTATGGAGCAAGGAATGGTGGGTATACCTGGATCACCGAGCTTCTCAGGAATCTTTCCGCTAAAAGAATAGTTAGCAAGCATAGTAGATATTGCATCATTAGGAACCTTTCTTTTTTTAGTGACAATATCTTTCATATACTTGGAATAAGGAAGTAACTTAATAGCATCAGTCAAAGGAATTTGAAGAAAAAGAGGTTTTATCCATTCACAAAACTTATTGTAATGCTCTTCTTCTTTAGATTTGATGGACTTACCTGGAAAGGGCATGGGTTTCTGTACCCATGGTTCTTTCTCCTTCCCATGTTTCCTTGCGATGAAGTCTTCTTTAGTGTACCTCTTACATTTGTCAGGTGCTTCTTCTTCTCAAACTTCAGGTGGATCATTCTTCTCATTATTATTACCTTCAGGTTCAGCACCGTCTTCGGTCTCAGCATCGGAAATAGATACACTGTTGGGATCAATAGCTGGCTCTTCATCTGCAATAGGATCATTAGAATTGTCAGTCTCTCTATGTTTCTTCTTCTTATTTGGAGAGGCAACAATTTCTTCTTCCTGCATTTGAGAATCTTGCTCGATTATCTTCGGATGTCCCTCTGGATAAAGAGGATCTTGAGTACTAGTTCCTCCTCGGGTCTTAATCCCAAAAGCCTGCAGTTTATCTTGTTTGGCATTGTTAGCAAGCAAATCTCTTTGCTCATTAGAAATTTGATCAAGCTGAGTTTGAACCATATGAAAATGCTTCACAAGACATTGAACATCATTAACTGTTCTATCTAAAACACCAAGCAACTTTTTGATAGCAAGGGAATTATCATGCAACTGACTTTCTATCCTCTCATTACAATGATTCTGTTTCATAATAAAATTATCAAACTCATCTAAACATTGGTCAGGAGGCTTACCATGAGGGATGTCACTTGCGTTGAAATCTAAAAGAGAGTGTACCTCTACCATAGGAGGGTGAGTGGTAGGCTCACACAGCTTCTCAATAGGGGGTAGATTCTTCACGTCTTCAGCTTTAATACCTTTCTCTTTAATAGACTTCTTTGCTTCTTGCATATCTTCGGGGCTTAGGACAAACATGCCCCTCTTCTTTGTTGGTGGAGGTGGTTCAGGGACGGACCAATCTTCATAGTTTTTGGCAATCCTGCCCATTAGATCTTCCGCGTCGTCCGATGTTCTTTTCCTGAAAACACAACCAACACAACTGTCCAAATAGGACCTAGATTCATCAGTTAAACCAGCATAGAATATATCAATTAATTAATTTTTAGGAACTCCATGTCCTGGTCTAGCCTGGATCAAACTACAGTACCTCTCCCAAGCTTTAGGGAGGGACTCATCCTGCAACTGTTTAAAGTTATAAATTCTTTGTAAAGCAGCATGTTGCATATGAGCAGGAAAGTATTTATCAACAAAAGAGTGAGTTAGGTCCTGAGGACTCTTAATAGAACCGCACGGGAGTGAATCACACCATGCTTTAGCACCTTCCTTCAACGAGAAAGGAAGAAGCTTGGTCACATAAAAGTAGCGTATCTTCTCATCTGTGGTAAACATGCTACCTAGTTCACCAAGTTTAGTTAGGTGTGCAATAGCATCATCATTTTCTCTGCCATAAAAGGGGTCAGCCTCAACCATAGGTATAAGTGAAAGATCAACAGAGAAATTAAAATCAGGACCATCAATGCATATAGGAGATGTATCAAACTCAGGATTAGGAACGGTTTTGTTTTTCAAAGAGTGTTTTTCAATTATTTTCTTAATAGTTTCAGGGTCAGAGCCAGCAAACTCTGTCAGTGCCTTGCATAAATCTTCATCAAGTATATAGTAATCATCATCAAGAAGCCTCTCCTGGAGTTTACTCAAATCAGGAAAATCATAAGTTTCACCAATAGGGTAGCGAGTAACAGGAAGTTCAATTCCATATTTTTCAGCAGCAGCAGTAATTTGTTTCTCAAGAGCATAACCAAGGGAACTAATATCATCATCAAGAGTAGTAGAAGCATCATCAAGTGTATCAGACATAGTAACAGATTCAGTAGGAGCATCATGTGGTGGTGGTGAGGTAAACTTACTCATAACAGAAGGTGAATCAAGTGTAGCACTAGTGCTCAGAGCAGTACCTCTTCTTGTAGTGGATCGTAAGATCGGAACCTTGGGGTCACCTTTCTTACCCATAGTGAATAAAGTGCAGCAGGTAGGATACCTCAAGTAGACTTGTAAATATTGCTATGCTCCCCGGCAACGGCGCCAGAAAACGGTACTTGATAACCCTCAACCGTAAGGGATCGAGATAGTCTTCGCGGGTAAGAATAACCCAATTTATTGATTCGACACACGGGGAGCCAAAGAGTATTTATAAGCTTTAACAGTTGAGTTGTCAATTCAACCGCACCTGAAATATACTAACTTGCAACAAAAGATAAGTGGTAACAGCGATCTGATAGTGATGATAGTAATATTAAAAGCAAACAGCAAAAGTAGATAGCAAAGTAAATAGCGAAAGTAGCGACTAGTAACAAGCAAGGTTTAAAATACTGCAGGCTAGGGAGATGGATGGTTGGGCGTTGCATGGATGATATAGTTTCTAACTCGGGGCACGGCACACGGAAAAGTAATGATCATCTAGGCAAATATCAAACATTAGGCATGTATCCCGTAGGTAGTTGTACGTGCTTGCAATAAGAACTTGCACAACATCTTTTGTCCTACCATCCCGCTACGAACGGGGCCAAAAGGAACTAATGGATATTAAGGTGCTCCTGTCAAAGAGCACCGGAACAAAGCAATGAACTCAATGGATACATGTAATCCTCAAACTACGGACCATCCCCTTTGGTGTCCCAAGCTGTCACCTTTGGGATCGCCGGTTCCGAACCGTAACAGGTGCATACAACTCATAGATAGGATCAAGAACACAAATATATTCATGCAAACACATAAGGTTCAGATCTGAAATCATGGCACTCGGGCCCTAGTGTCAAGCATTAAGAATAACAAGTTGTAGCAAAGATGATAAACACCATACTAGATGATAGGCAACATGCCCCCAACAATCTGACAGAACTATTACATGATCTAACTCATCCAATCCCTACCATCCCCTTCGCCTACAGCAAGGGAATTACTCACACATGAAGGGGGAAGTCATGGAGGGATGATGGAGTGGTGATGATGATGACGATGGCGACGATCTCCCCTCTCCGGAGGCCAAATCAGCCTCCAGATTAGCCCTCCCGAAGAAGAACAGAGGGTGGCGGCGGCTCCGCGACGAGAAACAGCGAAAGGACTCCCGATCTGGGGTTTCTGCCTCGGAGGAAAAAATATGGGCTAAAGTAGGGCACCAGGGGGCGTGGGCCCCACCCAGGCGCCCCCCCCGGCGCGGCCCAGGGGGGGCGCGCCCATAGGGCGCCTGGGCACCCCCTGGCCCCCCTCTGGCCCCACTTCTGGTATGTTGTTTCTTCGGGTGCGTGGATTTTTCGTGGATTTTTCTGAGATGCTTAAAAATCCGTTTTCCTGCACACAAATAAACCATACAGGCAGCTCTGCTGAAAACAGCGTCAGTCCGGGTTAGTTTAGTCCAAATCATGCAAGAATTAGGTCAAAACAATATCAAAAGTGTTTGGAAAAGTAGATACGTTTGAGACGTATCAGCGATCACCAGAGTCCCGCCTCCGCTCGGGCAGAGGAAGAGGAGGGAGGAGCAACTGGTCAAACCTGGCCAGTGGACCCCCTGGACCCACTGTTAGTGACCCAGTTCCGCCTCCACGCGTTTTAAGTGAAGGCGTAAACTCCCAAGTACGTTTCCTCGCATCGAATTCGCATTCTTCTCGAAACGTTTTCTTTTCTGTTTTTATTTTAAAACAAGAGTTTGACTGAAACTTCACCTGGCCTTAACTTTCTTAATATAACTCCAAATGATTTGATTCTTTTTCTGTTGTTCCTCAAATTTGGTCTAGTTTATTTTCAAATTTATTTGAAAATTTTCCAGACAACTTTTTGTGCTGTTTGATTCTATGTATTAATTTCATGTTCTTTCTATTAGGATTTTTGAAGAGGGAGAAAACTTCCAAAAGTTTTGGAATGCACTTCTCCTCCCCTCTACTTGAAGGCAAGCATTTTTGAACCTTGATCTAAAACACGTGATTACGACGATATGGATGCACTCTTTTCTTTCATATGTGATGATATGATCCTACCCGTCAGTGCATGAGGTAGACCCCTTGCTATGAATGTTTAATATGCACGACGGTATCCCCCTCATATGCTTCTCATGCCTAACGGAAGAAAGCCGTGAAAGTCGTGGTCTTGTGTAGACACGAGCTTGTCATTAGCTCCTCGCTGAGAGGCAGAGTCCGGTATGGCTTGCTGAGGCATGACGGGTGGCGATTCCGACTATGGTTGTGGAACATAATGATTATGATAATCATGCAAATGATGCTGAAACCTCCCGAGTCAACCATAGATCGAGTCTTATTCCAGAAAACCCCATACTCATTTTCGTACTACCACTGGTCCCTACTACAGGTAGGGTACGGTTCAGTAAATTGTTGACCCTGTTCTAGCACACACCGTACAAAGAGGCCATGGTGGAAGATACCGACTGCATCCGGTAGGCATGCCACCTGGTCCGGGGGCATGGGTGTTTTGATTGAAGCCGAATGGGGTAGCTTCCCCAGTTTGCGCGCGTTATAAATTTGGTGATCCCATGCTAGTCAAGGTTGTAGCCTCCCCACTTAGAGTTTGGCTTGACAGGTGTCGTGGGTGATTCCAGACACCGGTAAGTTAAGCTGGTGTGTGCGGCCAGATGTGTCTTCAAATTAAAAGACCGTAGACGGAATTAGTCCAGAGGGACTAAAGGAATCCGTTATTCGTGGGTAAAGAGTACACCCTCTGCAGAGATTAAATCTATTCGAATAGCTGTGTCCTGGGTTAGGACTACAGTCTGGGAAGGGTCGAGTGTCGGTCTTAGTGTCGGTCTTCGGAGGAGAAAACTGCTAAAACTAGAACTTTATTTATGAAGTGTGACATATGGTGACATTATTTATGATGAACTATCCCTTGTATTATACAAATTAATGAGTATCCCTGGGATGGTTCTACCTCCTGGATATTCACTGTTATTTACTTTCCTTTATAAGCTCTTTTTGTGATGTAGCTTAGACGTCCGACTGTGGCATTTTGTTATTTACTTTCCTTTATAAGCCCTTTATGTGATGTCGCTTAGACGTCCGACTGTGGCATTTTTTTATTTACTTTCCTTTATAAGCCATTTATGTGATGTCGCTTAGACGTCCGACTGTGGTATTTTGTTATTTACTTTCCTTTATAAGCCCTTTATGTGATGTCGCTTAGACGTCCGACTGTGTCATTTTGTTATTTACTTTCCTTTATAAGCCCTTTATGTGATGTCGCTCAGACGTTCGACTGTGGCATTTTGTTATTCACTTTTCTTCCTAAGCCCTTTATGTGGTGTCGCTCAGACGCCCGACTGTGGCATGATTCGCTTTTAATTTATTATCTCTCCCTGAAAGCATATGCATTTTTATACAGATGAACTTCTTGCATCATGAATGGTCATATCATAATTAACATCGCGATCATCGAATATTCTCGAGCATGATTATATTTCACCCTTGTTCTTAATGTTTGCGAGTACATTCAAAGTACTCACTGGCTTGTCCCTGACTATTGTCTTGGCCAGATTTCTTGCTCGAAGAGGAGCGTTGCGACGACTACCCGGATCCTGTGCAACGGTGATAGCAGCCTCGCGAAGATAGGAGTTAACCTGGTCAGCTGTTCCCGTGGGAAATGGAGTCCCACAGACGCCGACAAGATATAGACCGCTTCCGCCGTCAGTCACTAGAAATCTTGTGTTGTACTTAAAGGCCAGAATGGTCTTGTACTACATATTGTACCTTCGCTTGGAAATTTCTGTACCAAGAGGTGCCTCATCAGCTAACAGTAATCCTGGGGCTGGTGAGCACAAGGACCAATTTTGGGAATCTAAATACCTTGAAAATCCGGTCCTGACAACCTTGGTATCAGAGCCTGGCTAACCATTGGCTAATCCTATCTTAGCCAGGTCGAAAACCTAGGTTAACCACTACACCAGACCATAGCCTAACCCCGGCCAAGCTTCTCGCGTAAGATACCCACACAGTAGACCGACACCTTTGGCAGTCGGTGCCCAACCTATCACCCTAGCCTATCGATCACGCCCCAGTGACCGACACCTAAATAGTTCCTTCCGCAAGCGTGCGAAGGAAGACTCCGTCATTTCCTATAAATAGGGCACGCTAGCCCCAGACCAGCACAACAGAGCCTCTACCTCAGATCGAGCTAAAATGACAGGACCCATCGTACACAACGAAACCACAGCAACCAACCTTGGAGGTTTTGTGACCGTGCTCGCAAACCTCACCCGCCGTGCCTTTGCGTTAGAGGATCCCCCAGAATATGTTGTGTACCAAGAATCCATGGGCGTTAAAAACCTTCAATTCTGGGCCACTGTGCACATCTACGGTAGGGGTCTGTCACCAGAACGTCCCTACAGGTTCACCGGAAGAACAACTTCCTTTGAGCCGCAAGCTATCCAACTAGCTGCTCGAGAGGCTATAGTTCAACTCCAACACTTGTCGCCCAGAGTTAACTGTCATTCATTCTACTACTACCCCAGCCGTAACGGGTATGGTAGGCCTCCCCGAGTTGCCAGCGGAGACCACGAGACAGATCCTGCATTATTACATCTGGTACGCTATGTTAGTGTGCTAGAGGAACTGTTCGATCAAATCACTCTTGATCTGATCGCAGCTCGTGGAGAACTGCTTCGCCGAGCCCCGGCAAGAGGAGGAGATGAGTCCGGCACCGACAACCCAGTTGTTTTGTTTGGACAACCGATCGAGTCCTTGAGGCCTGCCTCGGTCATTGACAAAAATGCTTTGGTATCTCCCGAGGTGATGCATCGCCTGTTCGGCACCCGCTCCAACGGGACTGTAGCCAGCAATCCCCGCGAGGGTCATCATCACTGCCCCGACCCTACAGCCCCTCAACCGCCTCCAGCCAACACCGACAGTGAAGCTCTCGGAGAAGCTTCAGTATCCACAAGGCAAGGCCGCTTGGATATAAACGAGGTTGATTAAATCACCCGAATAGTTCCAAGCCTTATCTTGTTCACACCCAGTGGTGATGTAACCTGTATTTCCATATGTATGTACATTTCACTTTTGCGCTTTTATCTCCGTAGCAGCCATACACAGTTATGTCAGCGTACGAATGCATATTTTTCGGGTGTAACTTCCAAGGCACCTCACCAACAGATCCTACAGTAAACACGTCACTTTGCGAGACGTGAGTATCTGTAGCATTGACCCCGACCCCATAAAGCGAAACCAACAATATAGCTGCCCCTCACCATGATGCCATGAAACCAGCCCGATTGCTATATAAAAGGCCACACCGTGACCTTGCCAAGCATCCCCCACCTGGTGCACTACGCTCACAGCCACTTTCTTCGCCATGGCGATCGGTATTTATCTGAGAACCCCATATGCATCCCCCGGTAGTTTCGTGAAAATACTGTGGGATTTTACCTGCAGTACCATGAGTGCTATCCGTCCACCCTAGTATGAACTGCTCAAATCGAGATCACACCATCCACTTCAAAATATTGGGCAGTAGTACACATCCCTCCCGCAAACCTAAACCAAGACCCAACAGAGGTTTCCTTCATGGGGAAATCCATGCCAACTCCCCAGATGGCCATAGAGGCTGCCGCTTATGAAGCGCTCGCTCGCCTTCGATTTGCGGTGCCCTATGCCAGCGAGCGGGGGTATTATTACTTTCTGAGCCGTGCAGCACCCGGAGAAGCAGCGGCTTTTCCTGGTGGGCGAATTGAGAGGGACCCAGTACTAGCCAACCTTATGCAATATGTCATCACGCAAGAACGTTTGACCCAGCGGATAATGGGTTATCTCCAGAGCCTCGCCGATTTAAATCCTCGGATCGCCAATCGGCAGACCATTGAGGCCCGGGCAGGAGAAGCACATTCATCGACTAGTCAACCCACTTCCACCGATAGAAGAAGAGTGTCCCCCAGCACCAGAGACTTTTTCGCAGGACCCTGTCCAGTTGCCGTTTGTGTTTTAGATGTAATTGCTATGATCTGTTATTTCCGAATCTTTTCATGAGTTGTAAGCGGTGTATCGTACTAAATAATTAATTTCAATTTATGGAGTAGTTCCACTGCTAATGATCCTTATTTTGATTAATTTTTGGCGCTAAGTGAAACCTGGAGTGAAATATTATTTGTCTTCTTCCCTGAGTCGTTGCAACATATCTACCTGCGTACCGTAGACATTTTGTTTTCTCGCGCAACACCACAACAGCAGTAGTACAACTCCGGCCACTCCACACAGTACACTAAGTTGCTAGTCCGTATACACCTACTTCATGTAATTGACCACCTTTCTAGCGCACCGCAGTCTCTTGAGGAGAAACTCGTGGGAGTTTATTCAGGCACTAGTTGCCTTCCGTGCACTAACCACCGTTAGCACCCGACACCCACGCCTAATCCTCGTGATCACCGCCGCGAAGAGCTAGAACCCGAGTCGCAGCATCACGACGATCGTCGAGGATCATCGCGCACAAAAGCACGGATACCCCCAGCAATGCCACCAACCCCACGCACCCTAGGATCATGCACCAGTCCGGCATCATCTCCGCCATTAGAGCCTCGACCCGAGCTTCTGCAACACAAATGGAGGAGAGGGAGGAAAGAAGAAGAAACGAGGCCAGGTGTGAGGAGGAAGGAGGAGCACCTCGGTCGCTTTATAGCTCGAGATCGGTGTACGATGGGCGGAGTCCACCGGCGCCGCTCGTCGCTCGACCGCTGGTGTTCGGAGGCGAATCCGCTAGCAGTGCCGACAGCACGCTGGCCCGCGAGGTGAGTGCATGCTGCACCGGCAGCTAGCGCGCCGTGCACTATCGCAGTACGGCCTAGATGCCCTACGAGCTAGCCGTCGCCGGTGGAGAAAGCGCGGGAAAGCGTGCGGGAGAGAGGAGAAGAGAGAACCAGAGGTAGAAGAAGAGACTGACAGTGGGCCCAGGACCCACCTATCAGCCAGTGGGAGCACTGTGCTCCCGGGTGCAACTAGCGTATTTTATAATTCAGAAATTTTATTTCTAAATTTACTATAGCCCGTAGTGGAAATATCTCGTTTTCCATGACCATAGATTTTTTCACGCAGCGCCAGTATTTTACCTTGCAGTTTACCACCACTTATTGCCCATGCACTGTAGTTGCATTTATTTGCATTAACGGGACGGTTATGTGTGGTGAAATCATTTTGTGACGGTGAATATTCTTTTTATAGCAACCCTTAGCAAATCTCGAGGACGAGATTTTTCTTAAGGGGGGTAGTGTTGTAACACCCCAAAAATTTTGCCCTTGTTTTAGTGGTAAAAATTTTGACCAGGAGTTTCAACTTTTCTTTTCTGGGTTTTCTTTGTTTGTCAGATCTTCCTTTCTGTTGTTATTGTGGAATTTTGCCCCAGTGCAAAATTCTTGGCATGTTTGGACTTAATTCCCCTAGGCCAAGAAGAACAACCTTTCTAGTTGTAGGATCATCTGCATTATTATTCCCCCCTGAGCTTTATTTAATTAAAGTGATTTCCTCCTATTTTAGGGCCATGTTTGCACTACAACCCTCTGGTGGAATTGTCCAAAAATTCAACCAAAATTCAGGGGTGTCAAGTGAAGCCCCTACATCACTTCCATGCAAGAACCCTTGGGTACTCTTTGGAAAAATTGAGCAAAACATCCTCTTTTGCTCTCTGGTCCAGTTTGTCACTTTGTACTGCAACCCTATCTTAACTTGCTCATCTAACCCTAAACTTTTTCCTACTTGTAGTCCCTCCTACCAAACCCTTAAGTCCAGAAGAGTGGACCCATTGGAAGGTTTCTGGTTCATGAAACAATGCCTTTTACCTTCTGCCCAGAACTGGAATCTTGCAAAACTTGCACTAACAAGTTTTTGCTTTTGATAAACTAACCTCACCACCCTCTTACTCATCTAAGGAGACACTGATCTGGAGAATTTGGCCACCCCAAGAGTTGCCTAGATGCCACTGGCATTTTGTCAAACACCCTGAGTGCATGACCTGCTGTGGCTTTGTTTCTGGTTTGTGTTATGAACTTGATCCCCTGACTAGACCAACATGTCACATAGTTTTACCCTAGCCTATAGCCCCACCCTGCTAACCCCCTTGTGGTTTGGAGCCCCCTAGCATGCCTTGGCATATCGCCGAGCACGTAGCGTGCGTGCTCTGGGTGCGCCCAGAGCGCGCGTTTTGCACGTGCGTGCGCTCGGGTCGCCGCGTCGCGCCCGTGGCCCCAACTCGCCTGCAGAGCCGCGCCCGGCCTCATCCGCACCTTAGAACACTCCAAGCCGTCTCTGGGACTCCACAGCGCCACCGTCAGGGCGCGTTTGGCGGCACAGCGGTGGTCACAGTAGACCTCTGCCATGGTCGGCACCGCCCAAGCCACGCGCGCTCGCCAGCTGCCTCCTGGAGCAGTGCAAGCTCATCCGCAAGCTCGTCCGCAAGCGTTCGTCGCCGCCACGTCTCCTGCTGCTACAGAATGGCGGTCGCCGGCGATCTTATCCCCAGCCGCCGCGGAACCGCCATTACCCGCCTATATAAGGAGCCCCCGAGCTCGTCAGGCCCTCAAGCAACCTCCCACACTCCCACACTGATCCGCCCGTAGTAGTAGAAAGACTAGAGAGGTCGTCTTCTTCCTCTCCGGCAACCTCAGCCGCCGCCACTGGCTCGATCACTCCGACGCCACCAGGGCTTCCCCCGCCCATCCAGCACCACCGTCGCCTTCCCCTCGACCTTGCGGAGCTGCCCGACCCCTCGAACGCGATCAAAACCCACCACAACTCAAACCCCCAATCTTGCCCGAAACTCCCTCCACCACGGAGCTCACCGCCGGCGACTCCCTCCGTCCCCACCAGCTAGTCGACCACCGGGACGACCGCCGAGGACTGATGGATCCATCCCTGGCCTCGAATGCCCTCGAGGAGCCACCGTTTGCCGGCGGCGATCACCGGAGTCCCGCCTCCGCTCGGGCAGAGGAAGAGGAGGGAGGAGCGACAGGTCAAACCTGACCAGTGGACCCCTTGGACCCACTGTCAGTGACCCAGTTCTGCCTCCACGCGTTTTAAGTGAAGGCGTAAACTCCCAAGTACATTTCCTCGCATCAAATACGCATTCTTCTCGAAACGTTTTCTTTTCTGTTTTTATTTTAAAACAAGAGTTTGACTGAAACTTTGACTCGCCTTAACTTTTTAATATAACTCCAAATGATTTGATTCTTTTTCTGTTGTTCCTCAAATTTGGTCTAGTTTATTTTCAAATTTATTTGAAAATTTTCCAGACAACTTTTTGTGCTGTTTGATTCTATGTATTAATTTCATGTTCTTTCTATTATGATTTTTGAAGAGGGAGAAAACTTCCAAAAGTTTTGGAATGCATTTCTTCTCCCCTCTACTTGAAGGCAAGCATTTTGGAACCTTGATCTAAAGCACATGATTAGGACGATATGGATGCACTCTTTTCTTTCATATGTGATGATATGATCCTACCCGTGAGTGCATGAGGTAGACCCCTTGCTGTGAATGTTTAATATGCACGACGGTATCCCCCTCGTATGCTTCCCATGCCTAACGGAAGAAAGCCGTGAAATTCGTGGTCTTGTGTAGACACGAGCTTGTCATTAGCTCCTCGTTGAGACGGCAGAGTCCAGTATGGCTTGGTGAGGCATGACGGGTGGCGATTCCGACTGTGGTTGTGGAACATAATGATTATGCTAATCATGCAAATGATGCTGAAACTTCCCGAGTCAACCATAGATCGAGTCTTGTTCCAGAAAACCCCATACTCGTTTTCGTACTACCACTGGTCCCTACTACAGGTAGGGTACGGTTCAGTAATTTTTTGACCCATGTTCTAGCACACACCGCACAGAGAGGCCATGGTGGAAGATACCGGCTGTATCCGGTAGGCATGCCACCTAGTCCGGGGGCATGGGTGTTTCGGTTGAAGCCGAAGGGGGTAGCTTCCCTAGTTTGCGCGCGTTATAAATTTGGTGATCCCATGCTAGTCGAGGTTGTAGCCTCCCCACTTAGAGTTTGGCTTGACAGGTGTCGTGGGTGATTCCAGACACCGGTAAGTTAAGCTGGTGTGTGCGGCCAGATGTGTCTTCAAATTAAAAGACCGTAGACGGAATTAGTCCAGAGGGACTAAAGGAATCCGTTATTCGTGGGTAAAGAGTACACCCTCTGAAGAGATTAAATCTATTCGAATAGCTGTGTCCTGGGTTAGGACTACAGTCTGGGAAGGGTCGAGTGTCAGTCTTTGCGTCGGTCTTCGGAGGAGAAAACTGCAAAAACCAGAACTTTATTTATGAAGTGTGACATATGGTGACATTGTTTATGATGAACTAACCCTTGTATTATAGAAATTAATGAGTATCCCTAGGATGGTTCTACCTCCTGGATATTCACTGTTATTTACTTTCCTTTATAAGCCCTTTATGTGATGTCGCTTAGACATCCGACTTTGGCATTTTGTTAGTTACTTTCCTTTATAAGCCCTTTATGTGATGTCGCTTAGACGTCCGACTGTGGCATTTTGTCATTTACTTTCCTTTATATGCCCTTGATGTGATGTCGCTTAGACGTCCGACTGTGGCATTTAGTTATTTACTTTCCTTTATAAGCCCTTTATGTGATGTCGCTTAGACGTCCGACTGTGGCATTTTGTTATTTACTTTCCTTTATAAGCCCTTTATGTGATGTCGCTGAGACGTCCGACTTGTTGGGGAACGTAGTATTTTAAAATTTTCCTACGATCACGCAAGATCTATCTACCAGATGCATAGCAACGAGAGGGAAGAGTGTGTCTACGTACCCTCGTAGACCGGAAGCGGAAGCGTCAAGTGACGCGATTGATGTAGTCAAACTTCTTCGCGATCCAACCGATCAAGCACCAAACGTACGGCACCTCCGCGTTCAGCACACGTTCAGCTTGATGACGTCCCACGAGCTCTTGATCCAGCTGAGCTTCACAGGAGAGTTTCGTCAGCACGACGGCGTGGTGACGGATATGATGTATCTACCGGCGCAGGGCTTCGCCTAAGCACTACGACGGTATGACTGAGGTGTGTTTCTGTGGAGGGGGGCACCGCACACGGCTAGAACAATTCAACTTGTGTGTCTTAGGGTGCCCCCCTGCCCCCGTATATAAAGGAGCAAGGGAGGAGAGCCGGCCGGCCTCCTATGGTGCGGCTAGGGCTGCAATCCTACTAGGAATAGGATTGCAATCCTATTCCTAGTAGGAACTACCAAAGAAGGAAGAAGGGGGAAGGAAAGAAAGGGAGAGGGAGAGGGAAAGAGGGGCCGCGCCCCCTCCCCTTGTCCTATTCGGACTCCTACTAGGGAGGGGGCGCGCCACCTCCTGGCTGCTGCCCTCTCTCTCCCCTATGGCCCACCAGGGCCCACCATTCCCCCGGGGGGTTCCGGTAACCCCTCTGGCACTCCGGTAAATTCCGAAACTTTCCAGAACACTTCCGGTGTCCGAATATAGTCGTCCAATATATCAATCTTTATGTCTAGGACATTCCGAGACTCCTCGTCATGTCCGTGATCTCATCCGGGAATCCGAACTACCTTCGGTACATCAAAACTCACAAACTCATAATACCGATCGTCATCAAACGTTAAGCGTGCGGACCCTACGGGTTCGAGAACTATGTAGACATGACCGAGACTCATCTCCGGTCAATAACCAATAGCAGAACCTGGATGCTCATATTGGCTCCTACATATTCTACGAAGATCTTTATCGGTCAAACCGCATAACAACATACATTGTTCCTTTTGTCATCGGTATGTTACTTGCCCGAGATTCGATCGTCGGTATCTCTATACCTAGTTCAATCTCGTTATCGGCAAGTCTCTTTACTCGTTCCGTAACACATCATCTCGTGACTAACTCATTAGTCTTTTGCTTGCAAGGCTTATTATGATGTGTGTTACCGAGAGGGCCCAGAGATACCTCTCCGACACTCGGAGTGACAAATCCTAATCTTGATCTATGCCAACACCACGAATACTTTCGGAGACACCTGTAGAGCATCTTTATGATCACCCAGTTACGTTGTGACGTTTGATAGCACACAAGGTGTTCCTACGGTATTCGGGAGTTGCATAATCTCATAGTCATAGGAACATGTATAAGTCATGAAGAAAGCAATAGCAGTAAAACTAAACGATCATAGTGCTATGCTAACGGATGGGTCTAGTACATCACATCATTCTCCTAATAATGTGATCCCGTTGATCAAATGACAACTCATGTCTTTGGCTAGGAAACATAACCATCTTTGATCAATGAGCTAGTCAAGTAGAGGCATACTAGGGACATACTGTTTTGCCTATGTATCCACACATGTACTAAGTTTCCGGTTAATACAATTCTAGCATGAATAAAAGGCATTTATCATGATATAAAGAAATACAAATAACATCTTTATTATTGCCTCTAGGGCATATTTCCTCCAGTCTCCCACTTGAACTTGAGTCAATAATCTAGATTACAAAGTGAAGATCCTCACACCCATGGTGTCCTGGTGCTGATCATGTTTTGCTCGTGGAAGAGGCTTAGTCAACGGGTCTGCAATGTTCAGATCCGTATGTATTTTGCAAATCTCTATGTCTCCTTCCTTGACTAGATCGCAGATGGAATTGAAGTGTCTTTTGATGTGCTTTGTTCTCTTGTGAAACCTGGATTCCTTCGCCAAGGCTATTGTTCCAGTCTTGTCACAAAAGATTTTCATTGGACCCGATGCACTAGGTATTACACCTAGATCGGATATGAACTCCTTCATCCAGACTCCTTCATTTGCTGCTTCCGAAGCAGCTATGTATTCCGCTTCACACGTAGATCCCGCCACGACGCTCTTCTTGGAACTGCACCAACTGACAGCTCCACCGTTCAATAAAAATAAATATCCGGATTGTGACTTAGAGTCATCTGGATCAGTGTCAAAGCTAGAATCGACGTAACCGTTTACGACGAGCTCTTTGTCACCTCCATATACGAGAAACATATCCTTTGTCCTTTTCAGGTACTTCAGGATGTTCTTGACCGCTGTCCAGTGATCCACTCCTGGATTACTTTGGTACCTCCCTGCTAGACTTATAGCAAGGCACACATCAGGTCTGGTACACAGCATTGCATACATGATAGATCCTATGGCTGAGGCATAGGGAATGACTTTCATTTTCTCTCTATCTTCTGCAGTGGTCGGGCATTGAGTCTTACTCAACTTCATACCTTGTAATACAGGTAAGAACCCTTTCTTTGACTGATCCATTTTGAACTTCTTCAAAATCTTATCAAGGTATGTGCTTTGTGAAAGTCCAATTAGGCGTCTTGATCTATCTCTATAGATCTTGATGCCTAATATATAAGCAGCTTCACCGAGGTCTTTCATTGAAAAATTCTTATTCAAGTATCCTTTTATGCTATCCAGAAATTCTATATCATTTCCAATCAATAATATGTCATCTACATATAATATTAGAAATGCTACAGAGCTCCCACTCACTTTCTTGTAAATACAGGCTTCTCCAAAAGTCTGTATAAAACCATATGCTTTGATCACCTCATCAAAACGTATATTCCAACTCCGAGATGCTTGCACCAGTCCATAGATGGATCGCTGGAGCTTGCACACTTTGTTAGCACATTTCGGATCGACAAAACCTTCTGGTTGCATCATATACAACTCTTCTTTGAGATATCCATTCAGGAATGCAGTTTTGACATCCATTTGCCAGATTTCATAATCATAAAATGCGGCAATTGCTAACATGATTCGGACAGACTTAAGCATCGCTACAGGTGAGAAAGTCTCATCGTAGTCAACTCCTTGAACTTGTCGAAACCCTTTCGCAACAAGTCGAGCTTTGTAAACAGTAACATTACCATCTGCGTCGGTCTTCCTCTTGAAGATCCATTTATTTTCGATGGCCTGCCGATCATCGGTCAAGTCAACCAAAGTCCACACTTTGTTCTCATACATGGATCCCATCTCAGATTTCATGGCTTCAAGCCATTTTGCGGAATCTGGGCTCATCATCGCTTCCTCATAGTTCGTAGGTTCATCATGGTCTAGTAACATGATTTCCAGAACTGGGTTGCCGTACCACTCTGGTGCGGAACATACTCTGGTTGATCTACAACGTTCAGCAGAAACTTGATCTGAAGTTTCATGATCATCATCATTAACTTCCTCACTGATTGGTGTAGGAATCACTGGAATAATTTTCTGTGATGTAATACTTTCCAATTCGGGAGAAGGTACAATTACCTCATCAAGTTCTACTTTCCTCCCACTCACTTCTTTCGAGAGAAACTCCTTCTCTAGAAAGGATCCATTCTTAGCAACGAATATCTTGCCTTCGGATCTGTGATAGAAGGTGTACCCAACAGTCTCTTTTGGGTATCCTATGAAGACACATTTCTCCGACTTGGGTTCGAGCTTATCAGGTTGAAGCTTTTTCACATAAGCATCGCAGCCCCAAACTTTAAGAAACGACAACTTTGGTTTCTTGCCAAACCATAGTTCATAAGGTGTCGTATCAACGGATTTAGATGGTGCCCTATTTAATGTGAATGCAGCTGTCTCTAAAGCATAACCCCAAAACGATAGCGGTAAATCGGTAAGAGACATCATAGATCGCACCATATCCAATAAAGTACGGTTACGACGTTCGGACACACCATTACGCTGTGGTGTTCCGGGTGGCGTGAGTTGTGAAACTATTCCACATTGTTTCAAATGAAGACCAAACTCGTAACTTAAATATTCTCCTCCACGATCAGATCGTAGAAACTTTATTTTCTTGTTACGATGATTTTCTACTTCACTCTGAAATTCTTTGAACTTTTCAAATGTTTCAGACTTGTGCTTCATTAAGTAGATATACCCATATCTGCTCAAATCATCAGTGATGGTCAGAAAATAACGATACCCGCCGCGAGCTTCAACACTCATTGGCCCACATACATCAGTATGTATGATTTCCAACAAATCTGTTGCTCGCTCCATAGTTCCGGAGAACGGAGTTTTAGTCATCTTGCCCATGAGGCATGGTTCGCAAGCACCAAGTGATTTATAATCAAGTGATTCCAAAAGTCCATCACTATGGAGTTTCTTCATGCGTTTTACACCAATATGACCTAAACGGCAGTGCCACAAATAAGTTGCACTATCATTATTAACCTTGCATCTTTTGGTTTCAATATTATGAATATGTGTATCACTACAATCGAGATCCAATAAGAATAGACCACTCTTCAAGGGTGCATGACCATAAAAGATATTATTCATAAAAATAGAACAACCATTATTCTCTGATTTAAATGAATATCCGTCTCGCAACAAACAAGATCCAGATATAATGTTCATGCTCAACACTGGCACCAAATAACAATTATTTAGGTCTAAAACTAATCCCGAAGGTAGATGTAGAGGTAGCGTGCCGACGGCGATCACAACGACTTTGGAACCATTTCCCACGCGCATCGTCACCTCGTCCTTAGCCAATCTTCGTTTAATCCGTAGTCCCTGTTTCGAGTTACAAATATTAGCAACCGAACCGCTATCAAGTACCCAGGTACTACTACGAGTATTAGTAAGGTACACATCAATAACATGTATATCACATATACCTTTGTTCACCTTGCCATCCTTCTTATCCGCCAAATACTTGGGGCAGTTCTGCTTCTAGTGTCCAGTCCCCTTGCAGTAGAAGCACTCAGTTTCCGGCTTGGCTCCAGACTTGGGTTTCTTCATGGGAGTAGCAACTGTCTTGCTATTCTTCTTGAAGTTCCCCTTCTTTCCCTTGCCCTTTTTCTTGAAACTAGTGGTCTTGTTAACCATCAACACTTGATGCTCCTTTTTGATTTCTACCTCCGCAGCTTTGAGCATAGCGAAGAGCTCGAGAATTGTCTTTTGCATCCCTTGCATATTATAGTTCATCACGAAGCCTTTATAGCTTGGTGGCAGTGATTGAAGAACTCTATCAATAACACTATCCTCGTCAACTTTGCAACCAAGTTGAGTCATATGATTGTAGTACCCAGACATTCTGAGCAAGTGTTCACTGATAGAACTATTCTCCTCCATCTTGCAGCTATAGAACTTATTGGAAATCTCATATTTCTCAATCCGGGCATTTTCTTGAAATATTAACTTCCACTCTTGGAACATCTCATATGGTCCATGACGTTCAAAACGTCGTTGAAGTCCCGGTTCTAAGCCGTAAAGCATGGCACACTGAACTATCGTGTAGTCATCAGACCGCGATTGCCAGACGTTCAAAGCATCTACATTAGCGGGAGGGGGCTTGTCACCTAGCGGTGCTTCAAGGACATAATTCTTCTGTGCAGCAATGAGGATAATCCTCAAGTTACGGACCCAGTCCGTATAATTGCTACCATCAACTTTCAACTTAGCTTTCTCTAGGAATGCATTAAAATTCAAAGGAACGGTAGCACGGGCCATTGATCTACAACAACATAGATATGCAAAAACTGTAAGGACTAAGTTCATGATAAATTAAATTTCAATTTAATCATATTAATTAAAGAACTCCCACTTAGATAGATATCCCTCCGGTCATCTAAATGATCACGTGATCCAAATCAACTAAACCATGTCCGATCATCACGTGAGATGGAGTAGTTTCAATGGTGAACATCTTATGTTGATCATATCTACTATATGATTCACGCTCGACCTTTCGGTCTCCAGTGTTCCGAGGCCATATCTGCATATGCTAGGCTCGTCAAGTTTAACCCGAGTATTCCGCGTGTGCAAAACTGGCTTACACCCGTTGTATTTGAACGTAGAGCTTATCACACCCGATCATCACGTGGTGTCTCGGCACGACAAACTTTTGCAACGGTGCATACTCAGGGAGAACACTTATACCTTGAAATTTAGTAAGGGATCATCTTATAATGCTACCGTCGTTCTAAGCAAAATAAGAAGCATAATAAGATAAACATCACATGCAATCAAAATATGTGACATGATATGGCCATCATCATCTTGTGCTTTTGATCTCCATCTCCAAAGCACCGTCATGATCACCTTCGTCACCGGCGCGACACCTTGATCTCCATCGTAGCATCATTGTCGTCTCGCCAACTATTGCTTCTACGACTATCGCTACCGCTTAGTGATAAAGTAAAGCAATTACATGGCGATTGCATTTCATACAATAAAGCGACAACCATATGGCTCCTGCCAGTTGCCGATAACATTACAAAAGATGATCATCTCATACAAAACCGTATAACACATCATGTCTTGACCATATCACATCACAACATGCCCTGCAAAAACAAGTTAGACATCCTCTACTTGGTTGTTGCAAGTTTTACGTGGCTGCTACGAGCTTAGGAAAAACCGTTCTTACCTACGCATACAAAACCACAACGATGTTTCGTCAAGTATGTGCTGTTTTAACCTTCACAAGGACCGGGCGTAGCCACACTTGATTCAGCTAAAGTGAGAGAGACAGACACTCGCCAGTCACCTTTAAGCAACGAGTGCTCGTAACGGTGAAACCAGTCTCGCGTAAGCGTACGCGTAATGTCGGTCCGGGCCGCTTCATCTCACAATACCGCCGAAGCAAAGTATGACATGCTAGTAAGCAGTATGACTAGTATCGCCCACAACTCATTGTGTTCTACTCGTGCATATCATCTACGCATAGACCTGGCTCATGATGCCACTGTTGGGGAACGTAGTATTTTAAAATTTTCCTACGATCACGCAAGATCTATCTACCAGATGCATAGCAACGAGAGGGAAGAGTGTGTCTACGTACCCTCGTAGACCGGAAGCGGAAGCGTCAAGTGACGCGGTTGATGTAGTCAAACTTCTTTGCGATCCAACCGATCAAGCACCGAACGTACGGCACCTCCGCGTTCAGCACACGTTCAGCTTGATGATGTCCCACGAGCTCTTGATCCAGCTGAGCTTCACAAGAGAGTTTCGTCAGCACGACAGCGTGGTGACGGATATGATGTATCTACCGGCGCAGGGCTTCGCCTAAGCACTACGACGGTATAACCGAGGTGTGTTTCTGTGGAGGGGGGCACCGCACACGGCTAGAACAATTCAACTTGTGTGTCTTAGGGTGCCCCCCTGCCCCCGTATATAAAGGAGCAAGGGGGGAGGGCCGGCCGGCCTCCTATGGTGCGGCTAGGGCTGCAATCCTACTAGGAATAGGATTGCAATCCTATTCCTAGTAGGAACTACCAAAGAAGGAAGAAGGGGGAAGGAAAGAAAGGGAGAGGGAGAGGGAAAGAGGGGCCGCGCCCCCCTCCCCTTGGCCTATTCGGACTCCTCCTAGGGAGGGGGCGCGCCACCTCCTGGATGCTGCCCTCTCTCTCCCCTATGGCCCACCAGGGCCCACCATTCCCCCGGGGGGTTCCGGTAACCCCTCTGGCACTCCGGTAAATTCCGAAACTTTCCAGAACACTTCCGGTGTCCGAATATAGTCGTCCAATATATCAATCTTTATGTCTCGGACATTCCGAGACTCCTCGTCATGTCCGTGATCTCATCTGGGACTCCGAACTACCTTCGGTACATCAAAACTCACAAACTCATAATACCGATCGTCATCAAACGTTAAGCGTGCGGACCCTACGGGTTCGAGAACTATGTAGACATGATCGAGACTCATCTCCGGTCAATAACCAATAGCGGAACCTGGATGCTCATATTGGCTCCTACATATTCTATGAAGATCTTTATCGGTCAAACCGCATAACAACATACATTGTTCCTTTTGTCATCGGTATGTTACTTGCCCGAGATTCGATCGTCGGTATCTCTATACCTAGTTTAATCTCGTTACCAGCAAGTCTCTTTACTCGTTCCGTAACACATCATCTCGTGACTAACTCATTAGTCTTTTGCTTGCAAGGCTTATTATGATGTGTGTTACCGAGAGGGCCCAGAGATACCTCTCCGACACTCGGAGTGAGAAATCCTAATCTTGATCTATGCCAACACCACGAATACTTTCGGAGACACCTGTAGAGCATCTTTATGATCACCCAGTTACGTTGTGACGTTTGATAGCACACAAGGTGTTCCTACGGTATTCGGGAGTTGCATAATCTCATAGTCATAGGAACATGTATAAGTCATGAAGAAAGCAATAGCAGTAAAACTAAACGATCATAGTGCTATGCTAACGGATGGGTCTAGTCCATCACATCATTCTCCTAATGATGTGATCCCATTGATCAAATAACAACTCATGTCTATGGCTAGGAAACATAACCATCTTTGATCAATGAGCTAGTCAAGTAGAGGCATACTAGGGACATACTGTTTTGTCTATGTATCCACACATGTACTAAGTTTCCGGTTAATACAATTCTAGCATGAATAAAAGACATTTATCATGATATAAGGAAATACAAATAACATCTTTATTATTGCCTCTAGGGCATATTTCCTTCACGACTGTGGCATTTTGTTATTCACTTTTCTTCCTAAGCCCTTTATGTGGTGTCGCTCAGACGCCCGACTGTGGCATGATTCGCTTTTATTTTATTATCTCTCCCTGAACGCATATGCATTTTTATACAGATGAACTGCTTGCATCATGAACGGTCATATCATAATTAACATCGCGATCATCGAATATTCTCGAGCATGATTATATTTCACCCTTGTTCTTAATGTTTGCGAGTACATTCAAAGTACTCACTGGCTTGTCCCTGGCTATTGTCTTGGCCAGATTTCTTGCTCGAAGAGGAGCGTTGCGACGACTATCCGGATCCTGTGCAACGATGATAGCAGCCTCGCGAAGATAGGAGTTAACCTGGTCAGCTGTTCCCGTGGGAAATGGAGTCTCACAGACGCCGACAAGTTAGAGACCGCTTCCGCCGTCAACCACTAGAAATCTTGTGTTGTACTTAAAGGCCAGAATGGTCTTGTACTACATATTGTACCTTTGCTTGGAATTTTTTGTACCAAGAGGTGCCTCATCAGCTAACAGTAATCCTGGTGCTGGTGAGCACAAGGACCAATTTTGGGAATCAAAATACCCCGAAAATCCGGTCCTGACACGCGCCTCCGTTTATAATTGTCTTGGTGACGAGGACGTTGCTGATGGTTGGTGCGCAGAGCATCGGGAGCGCACCTGCGGCAGCGGAGTACTTGAGCTGGTCCATGGTGTCAAACATGTTGGCGTATTTGGACCACCAAAGGGGGAGCGATGCCTCAAGCTTTGGAAGGGTTGCGTCCACCTCCCGAGCGAACTGCTTGAAGCTGCGATGGGAGGCGGGGGCCTAAGCACCACCCAAAATGCAGGCGATCGCACGTGGCTCTTGGAAGCCCCCAGCCGTCTTGGTGGTTGTCGTCGTTCCTTCCTAGTGGCGGTGGCAATAGAGGGAGGCGGGCGATGCCCGAGGATGGTCCTCACGAGGCTGGTCTCGCTACAGGCCATCATGAGGCTGGCCCTGCCAGCAGTCCTCGTGGGGCTGGTCGCGGTAGTCTTGGCGATGGTTGCGGTTGTCCTAGCGGCCTCCACCGTTGCCTCCTCCACGGACATAGCCACGGTCGCTGCGCTCGGGGCGGCGACCCAAGCGTCTGTCGTGGAGCACCCTGAGTTCCTGGTAGTTGCTGGTGTTGTGGTTGTGGACATTGTGGAAGACGCAGAACGGGTGGTTGTCTCTGAGGGGCTCATCATGATCATGGTCGCGTTTGGTCGTGCCAGTCCCGGCGATGGTCGCGGTTGTCCCAGCGGCCTCCATCGCGGCCGTAGCCACGGTCGCTGCGCTCGGGGCGGTGGCCCAAGCGCCCGTCGTGGATCACCCTGAGTTCCCGGCAGTTGCTGGTGTTGTGGCTGTGGACATTGTGGAAGACGCAGAACGGGCGGTTGTCTCTGAGGGGCTCATCATGATCACGGTTGCGTTTTGTCTCGAGTTCAGCGACTAGCATGGTAGGGCCCTTGCGTTTTGCGTCCTTAGCCTTGGCCTTCTTGTCTTCAGGGTCAGCCTCTGGGAGTTCCAAGAGAAAGAGACGACCTTCATCCGCCCTTGCCCACCTAGCTGCAAGGTTGAACATCTCCAGCGCCGAGCACATACCCTCATGTATGGTGAGCTCTTCCTTGATCTTAACATCTCGGACACCATCAGAAAACATTTAAATGATGGCCTCGTCTGACACCTTTGGGATCTTGAGGCAAACATTGGTGAAGCGTTGTATATACTTGCGCAAGGTCTCGCCTAGATGCTGTTTCACGCACCACGGGAGGCTGCCGCTGGGGCGCGGTCGCTAGTGCTTTGGAAATTGGCGATGAAGCGCTCACACAGCTAGTCCTAGGAGGAGATTGATCCCGCCGGGAGGTTCAGGAGCCAGGAATGCGCGCAATCTTTGAGGGACATGGGGAACCAGTTCACCATGACCTTGTCATTGCCGCTCGCCGCCTCGATGCTTAGCTCATAGAGCTGGAGGAACTCTGCAGGATTAGGAGTGCCATCGTAGCATGGGGGTAGATCCGACTTGAACTTGCCAGACCAAACGACGTTGCACAGCTCCGAAGTGAAGGCGCAGCAGCCCGCCGCGCTCACAGGGGCCGGTCGCACTGGGGAATCTTGATCTTGACGCTCATGCGCCTCTGCCTCCAATGGCGCGCGGCTTTGACGTGGTGGCGCTGGGAGCACACATGCTTCTCCTTGAGGCCGCTGCGCCACATGGCAGCTTGCCTCGTCGCGCACGGGTGCCCTGCATGGCGGGTCGCATTGGGGAGCATCATGCCTGAGCTCGGGGTTCACGCTGCGCAGAGGAGGAGGAGGAAGAGCGCCATGAGCCATATCGCTCGCCTGGAACGGTGGGGGACGGGCTGAACGGGACGGTGCAGGGGCCTAGTCGTCGGCATTGACGAGCTCAGCAATGCGGTCGAGCCAGTCATCGTACAGGTCGTCGGCCAAATGGTAGCACAGGAGTTCACGCGCCCTGAGCAGCGCAGCCTATGACTTCGCTGGCCCGTGACGGGCATGGGAAGACGACACCGCGGCTAGGGTGGTGATGGAGTTGCGGTGCGGCCGTCGCGCCGCTCGGATGGTGGCAGCGACGAATCCTGTTGTTTCGGAGCAGCAGGGTCGGTAGCGGTGTTGACCACCGGCAAAGCGGAGCGGCGAGGAGCGCCATTCCCCACAGGTGCTGTCTGGGAGGCACGAGCGGCCCGGCGCTCAGCGCGAACACGGCGAGCGTCGGCCATTGGAGCGATGGAACGGAGATGGAGCGGATGGCGGAGAAGAGGATTCGATATGCCCCTACCTGGCGTGCCATATGTCGGATTCAGGGCTCCGCAGGCCCAAGGAAGGTTCGAACACTGGGGCGTGTGCCAAAGACCCGATCTTCTTCGCTCACCAACTCGTCGTTCCATGGCTTAGCCCTGCTCGCGTGTTCAAGGAAGGAGATAAACAAGGAAGTTTACCCAGGTTCAGGCCACCTTGCGGTCTAATACCCTACCCCTGGTTTGTGGTGGATTTGCCTCACGAGGGGCTGAGGATAAACTAGTACAATGGGCGAACAGCCTTGCGAGATCTGTGGGTGAGGGTGGAATCTGTGTGGTCTCCGTGGATCTCATCCCCTCTTATGGTGGTGACTATCCTATACTTTTAGTAGCCTTGGTCCTCTTCCCACATCATTTGGGCGGTAAGGGATCCCACAACGGCCAATTTTGAAGGGGGCAAGTAGTACATCTTATCCTCATGAAAGGTGGTCTTCGCCTGCAAAGCTTCTGGCCATGATGCTATGGTGGGCTCGTTGATGACTTCCATTCTGCGGTGCAAGCACCCTTGGTATCGTTGCACGGAAATGGAAAGCTTTGCCAGATTCCTCGGGAACCCATGCCTGTTCTTGCCTCCTTAGCACCGAAGAGGAAACTGTCTTCTCTGTGCCCGCTGATGCCCACCTGGCTCCCATTGTCATGGCTTGCGTAATGGTGGCCTTGTGAGGCCGGGTACTTGCATAGGAATCTCCACTCCTCGGTAGGCCGCCTGGGGAGGCCGTTTCCTCGGAAGGTTTTGGCATTGTTCGCCTCGATGGCTCGGCTCCTCGCGAGGGTCTTGCTCTGATGATCTTGTAGATGGGCAGTACCGGGCCGCAAATGAAGCCTTTCCCTAGGCTGCAGGCAAGCAAGTCTGGGTACCCTTGCTCCCAGAACGCCAATAGCCCCTGGGTCTATTTTCTATCATATTTTTTCAGATCTGTAAAATCGAAAACACAAAAATACCTCGCTGAGTTTTATTTACTTTTATTTCTTTTATATCTCTCTATTAGATCCCACTCTTGCAAGTGACCGTGAAGGGATTGCCAACCTATATTTCGCGTTGTGTGCAAGTGTTTGTTAGTTTGTGCAGGTGCATATATTGGGGACTTGCTTGTGCCTCCTACTGGATTCATACCTTGTTTCTTAACTGAGGGGAATACTTATCTCTACTTTGCTGCATCACCCTTTCCTCTTTAAGGGTATCAATGCAAGCTCAAGAAGTAGCATGCACCCACTCCTTTGGATTACAAAGACTTGAATTATGATAATTTCTCTTTGATATAATGTATTTCCTTGCTGCAAACCATGATAAATTCACCCAATGCCTATGAATAAAACAAAGGTTTTATTAAACATATTGCAGACGCGATAATGAAATCTTTGGAAGATAAATTGGAGTTAGAAATTTCAATTTCTAGAAAATTATATGATGAATGGGAACCCACTATTAAAATCAAGATTAAAAATTATGAGTGTTATGCTTTGTGTGATTTGGGTTCTAGTGTTTCTACAATTTCGAAATCTCTTTGTGATGTGCTTGGTCTTACCAACATGGAAGACTGTTCTCTTAATTTGCACTTGGCGGATTCTACTATTAAAAAGCCTTTGGGAAGAATTGATGATGTTCTTATTCTTACAAATCGAAATCATTTGCCAATGGACTTTATTGTTCTTGATATTGATTGCAATCCCTCTTGCCCAATAATACTTGGTAGACCGTTTTAGGAATATTAAATATCAGTTTCCACTAAGAAAGGGTATGAAACCCTTCCCTGGAACCAAGAACAAACTACCATATGAATCAATCATGAGGGCAAACTATGGATCAACCAACAAAGATGACAATACTTGAATCTATGCATTATCCCTGGCTAGGGGCGTAAAACGATATCGCTTGTTGGGAGGCAACCCAATATTTATCTTTTTTGCTTTTTGCTTTTCTTGCTATTTTGCAATAAATATACAAAGATGCCTGTGATTAGATGTGTTTTTGTGACTTAAATTAGTGTTTGTGCCAAGCAAAGCTTTTGGGATGATTTGGTTGATAGTTAATTTTATTGCGTTGGAAAACATAAACTTCTGCGTCTAGTAGAAGAATTCTCTGTGGTTACTGGAACATAATAAAATTCTTAATGTTTTACACGTTATCAATATACAAATTGCCTAGGCTGTCCTAATTGTTCAGAACTATTTGAGTTACAAAAGTATTACATCAATTTGCATCTTTGCAGACTGTACAGTTTTTTACAGATTCTGGTTTCGTTGTGGTATGTGCTTATTTTGATGAATCTATAGATCGTATTGGGGGGTATAAGGCATGGAAAATTTGGAATATAGTAGATATAATGCAATAATAAAATACGAATGGGTTTGCTACAGTACTTAAAGTAAATATTAGTTTGATAATATACTAATGGATCTCACGGAGTTTTGTTGAGTTTGTGTGATTGAAGTTTTCAACTTTTGGGTGAGATCACGATGGATGAAGGAATAAGGAGTGAAAATAGCATAATCTTGGAAATTCTCATGGAACCCCAAGGTAATATTCACTAAGTATCAAACAACTAAGCTTGGGGATGCCCCGTAAGGCATCCCCTCTTTCTTCTAACAACCATCGGTAATTTTACTTGGAGCTATATTTTTATTCGTCACATATCATGAGTTTTTCTTGGAGCATCTTCTATTATATGAGTCTTTGCTTGTTTTTCTTTTAGTTTGTTGCAATCATCCTTGTTGGACACACCTATTTGAGAGAGCCAAAATTATGCTATGATTTGTTAGAATTGCTCTATGTGCTTCACTCAATTTTTTGAGCTATGGAATTGCTCTAGTGCTTCACTTATATTTTTTTGAGCATGGTGGTGCTTTATTAAAGAAATAATCTCATGCTTCACTTAGATTAATTTAAGAGATAGTAAATTTTTGAAGAAATTCTCCCATGCTTCACTTATATTATTTTGAGAGATGAAATTTTTTATAATCATGTTCTTCACTTAAATTTGTTTGAGCTTGTCAAAAGCAATGAAATTATATTGATTTAGTCCCAAAGTGATAGATATCCAGGGAAGATATAATAAAAACTCTCATGAAGACCATTGCACAAAATAAACATGATTCTTCGTAATAGTTTTGAGATATGATGATAGTGATATGTGAGTTATGTTGATGAGTAATTATGCTTTAGTATGAATATTGGTGTTAAGGTTTGTGATTCCCTATGCAAGCAGGAAAGTCAATAGTCATGCAATGAAATTACATCCAACTTGTGGGGTATTACTCGGTGTTAGTTATGCTTAATGCTCGCTTATGAGAATTTTTGTTTCTTGGTTGGTTGCTTCTCAATCTATTTTCTAGCCTCCATTTGTACTAAGTGGGAATACTACTTGTGCATCCACAATCCTTAAACCATTTATGCCACATGAGTCCACCATACCTACCTATATGCGGTATTTTCGAGCTGTTCTAAGTACATTTGTATGTGCCAACTCTAATTTTCAAAATATATTTCCTTTTTGTGTGCCCGTACCGCTCATGAAGCGGCAGAGGGTGGCCGATATTTTTCCATGCTAGATGTGTTATTCTCAAGATGAGTGTTTATTCACTTGTCATTGCAAGTTGAATCCGATAGTCCCTCACCCTCCTCTCTGTCTAACTGGTTAGGCAAAACTGCCATGCGTACTACCCGGGAAAAGCCCCGCCTCGACTTTTGAATACTCCTACTCCCTCCATTGCTTAATATTTGTCTTTCTAGACATTTCGAATGGACTATAACATACAGATGTATGTAGACATATTTTAGAGTGTAGATTCACTCATTTTGCTTCGTATGTAGTCACTTGTTGAAATCTCTAGAAAGACATACTTAGGAATGGAGGGAGTAAAATTTTGTATCGGTGAATTGCGCCATGGAGCAGAAAACCAAAAGAAAAAGGTGGTGCAGTACATGTAAACAAATACAGTTCAAGTTCTAGCTAGCGATTCGTAATGTAAATCGTGCATGGTTTTTATAGTATAGTACAGTACAAAGTGCAACGTCCAGGTAGTCACGTTAAACAGAGAGTTTCTTGTCTTTAATACCACATACACAAATTGAAATGCTTGTTCTGGAGAGAAAAACATAATCACTCCACTATATACATAGGAAGGAGCCTGAGCGCTTGCTTTTCTAGGGTTGCTCTCTTCATTCTCTCATCCTCTCCAGATCTAAACAAGATAGCGGGAGCCACGTTTTCTCCTAGCTCGCCACTGGCCACAGATCCGGCCGGATCCCTTAGGCCAGGGTGTGTAGGGGACTACGTGCATCGTTCACATGGTCATCAGCGGTGAGGGAGGAAACCCATAGCTGCTGGCGGGTCCCGATCCTCTTCATGTGTCGTTCTCTCCAACACAGTGCTGGCTCGGAAGATCCTCGGACCCCTTCTTCCTCCCTGTCGTATTGTGCGCAGATCCGACCTGCCGCTGCCGACATCCCGACGACCCTCAGGTATAAGTTCTTTGAAAGCAGCCTTGCTCTACTGCCCCAGCTCCCCACATGTCTGCATGTGCATCTTTTTCTACTTCCATCAGCTCTTCTAAAGCCACGTAAATTTTTAGTATTATTAGAGGTAAGGCTACTTCCTGCAGTAGAATCTAGGACTTGGTTCAAATAACGAAGAAAGGGGGGAAGTCGTAGCATGAATCTAGGACTTGATTCAAAGAGGAAATAACAGGGGGAAAGTAGTTGAGACCAGATACCCAACTGGTCTCTCGGTTGAAAAGGGAAATAAAGGGAAGACATATTACAAACGGGATAAGGAGCAAATCTATTATTGGTTGAAAAAAGGATAGAAAGTGGCGGCTGGAGGACAAGTCAACAGAGTATGTCCAAGATTAGATTTTCTGCCCTCACATAGTAAATGGTCTACAGTATTAGATTTGCTGCCCTCATAGAGTATGAACAAACTCGGCATCATCACTTTATGCCTCCTTGTAGGTACATTGTGCTGATGCGTCCACTGTCGCACGTGCTTATACCAACTTTTGATGTTGTTAATGTAAGGGCGCATGTAAAATGAAGCGATCACACTGTTACCTTAAGGACATGTCTAACCGGTGTTATTGTTAATCTAATGCCTCCAATGATATGATACAATTAAACTGTGTTACAAATGGTACTCCTGCTATTTTCCCCAGTATGATAAGTAAGTTGCTTCTTTACGCTGCTTAGTGTCCTGGTGTCCCCACGGTCCCGTGCCCTTAAACCAACTTTTTAACTATTGTTGATCTACTGTATCTGGTAAACAAGCAATGCCACCATTAAAGTAATCCCATATTTGACGAATGTCATTGTTGATCGTAATGCTTCCGGTAACATGAAGCATTGCTGACGTTTTAAAATTTCTACTGTCCTTGCATGATTGCCATGAGCATAATCGAGATGCTTCTTTTCATTTCGTGTATGTTTCGTATCTTGTTATTGACCAGCAAATGTTTTCTTTCTATCTTTTTGTGTAGATCGGGATATCCATTTCACCTTGTTGCCATTGTGACATTTTGGTGAACTGCACAAAACACTTTTTTTTGGAATGAGTGTCTTGTGTAGTTCAACTAAAATGTCATGTGGGCAACATCTATCAATTTTAGTGGAACTGCACAAAATGGTGATTGGAATTTCCAAAATCTCCGTCAAGTTCTGTTGGTAATCTCGTGCAACATTTTATTAGCCTTTGCAAGATCACCGTCACCACAATGGCACTTTATTTTAGTGGAACTGCACAAAAGGATAAGCAAATTATTGTTGCACCTTACATGAGCAGGACAACCAACCTTAATGTTGCTCAATTTTTGTGCAACTTCTAAAGAAGAACCTGCCAGGTCACGAGAGCAAGTACTTCTTGCTAGCTGAATGATGCAATCTTTGCTTCATTTTTGGTGAACTACAGAAATAGTCGCATGAATTGAATCATTGAGTGGAGCTGCAGGTTGACTTCAACTAGTGCCACTATTATAGTAATCATGCTCTTTCTTATCTGTGATGTGCACACAGAAATACTCAACAACAGATGTTGTGATAGTCAAGAGCATTCGCCAAGTTCTTGGGTTGTATGACACGGCTAGCCAATATGGATTTAATCCCGGTATTCACTTTATCAAAAGGCTCTAATGGGTTGGTTCTGAATCTTGCAAGCTTGGAATCAATGAGATGTGTAGGCATCTTTGTTGTACTTATTATTTGAATCTTATTTGTTGTTTCTGAATCTTGCAAGCTGGGAATCAATGAGATGTGTAGGCATCTTTGTTGTACTTATTATTTGAATTTTATTTTTTGGTTCTGAATCTTGCAAGCTGGGAAGCACGGGCGATGCAGAGGATAGCAACCATAACAAACAGTTCAAACTTTGTAGTATTATCTGTGTGAGAGTGCGACAAATGTGCTGATCGTGTGCATCCTGATAATAATAATTTTGATTGTTGTGCATGTTGATCATGTGGCACTGATAGAACGAGCCAATGCATTGCTTGCTTTAGAATAAATTTAATTAAAGCTAATTAAATTTAAGTAAAGTGACCACTAACACTTGTTATTATAGTACCAATACAGACCCTTTCATGAACCGACGTGTGACCGGAAAACGTTTCTTACTCCGAAGTAATAGAGGCGTTTGAATGCGCCGAGGGTGCATGTTCTACCGGGCATGCAACATGCGAGGGAGGGGTAGTAATTGTTGTCGCCTGTACACACTCAGTTTACTGTTGAATCTAGTTCCCCAAGAGCTAAAAAATGAACTGCTGTCGCCGCCTACCCACTCGTTCACTTGAAGATACTCCAATGGCGATCTGAGGGATGAGCCTGCTGGATATGGAGTTCAGCAAGGAGTTCACCTTCGAGTTAGCCGTTCAGTCCCATGGCTGCACCAAGTTGAATGTGATGTACACCAACAATCCAGACTTGGTGAAGCTCTGCCTCGCCGAGTTCAAGTAGTACCTACAGGATGAGAAAGCACAAGGTCGCAGGACTACACCTTGTGCCCATCCATTCATCTCCTGATAGGGACCAGCGGATCGTCTTCGCCCAGGTATGCGTGCGGGACGAGGTTCTCATCTACCACTACTATAGGGCCATCAGAGGTTCTGTAGCATTCGGCCGTTTCATCGACAGCGCCGACTGCACCTTCGCTGCGGTGGAGAGAAGGAAGAACATGACGATTTGGCCATCTGGTGCAACAAGCTTGTCGACATCCAGAAGCAATACAAGATTATCGGCAATGGGCAGGAGAAGGACTCTGTGGTTCACCTTACCGAGACCATCATCGACCCCTGCTACACTAACATGAAAGAAGACAATGATACCAAGGACCGGAACACGTGGGATGTACCTCTGAATCTAGCCTACATAGCCTACGTGATCAAGGATGCATACACATGCTACGACATGTACAGGTGGATCTTGGACATGAGGGCGCGTCTGCTTCCCGTAACCGACGAGTACACGAACAGCCACAATGTCATGATCAAGCGTGCCAGAAGGTCTAGTGTTGTACTTTATCTGTTTAAGCACCTTTATCATCTGAGTGTTTCATGCATTAGCCTATGTGTCGTAATTTTCTGTATTGTCCGAAATATTTCTTCTAAGAACCCACTAACATCTTTGCTTTTTAGTGGCTATTTGCTTATGTATGTAAGTAAGTTCACTCGGTTGTCGTGCTTTGAATTTCCTTCCTCCCAACATAATCCCCTTCTCAGGTGGACCTAGAAGGTCTCGTACACAGACATCTAGGACCAACCACCTATCTATTTGTATTTCTTTATTTTGTTCAATCTATCGTCCTCTTCCTATAAAGCGGCTGGCGGCGCTGGCGCGCACGCCTCAGTGATCCATCATAGCCTATGGCGTTGGCCAGGCCATCCCTCTACTCCGACACATTGTCCAGCGGCGGCAGCTCCACCAGCCCACCCTGCACCCGAACAAGTCAACCCTCGTACTCCCCTCCGCTTGTGTCTTCCCCCGCTCCGGTTCGTTCCGTCTGAGGTCTCGACGTCGTCCTCCGCCTTGGTGCTCTCGCCGCGGCGCCGCCATCTATCGTTCCCAACATGGTTAGCAAAACAAGAGGAATCGGGAGACGACTGTTCGTCGAGAGGCTGACAGTCCCGGGCTCACCACGTCCATGACCTAGGTTTTGTTGTTTAACATGGGCAGCCCATGACATGTTTGAACTTTTTTTTGGATCCAGCAGGTATCAAGCGGCCTCTGGGCCTCCCAGCCTAGCTTGTCTATAACATCAGCAGCCCAAGTTATGTTTGTCTTTTCAAGACGACGTAGAACTCAGATCTATTTTTCTATAAGAACGCAAAACTGAACCTATGGTTTCCCTTCAATAATACTATATATATTTCTATTTGTATCTTATTTTTTCACATATATAATAGAAACAACATAAGGTTCCGTTAAACCTGTCGTTCACCCAACCATTTTATAGACCTTCCCACTTCCTTTATTTTTCGTTTTCATCAATCCTATATCTGAATTTTCTCCCACTTTCTTTTTCGATGTAATCTAAGTTTTCTCCGAGTACTTTTCCCTAGAACCAACTCAACTGTCTCACATCTAGCCTAAAAAATTATAATACCCCACGTCGTATTAACTCATCAAATTAAAATGATATTTCATTTCGTAAACGAAAGTTCTTACAAAATAATAATAATAATTGTATATATATAACTTGGCAAGTTAACTCCTAGTGATTGCATACATAAGCTTGCAAAGATTTTACCGACCAATGAAGTAATAGACGTGCAATCATATGTTTATGCTTTTAGAACATTTCTCTGTCTAGCCCAACATGATATTTTCACCCAGCCCAGCAAGTCCGCGGATTTCGAAAAAAATGCAAATGGGCTTTAAATTCTACCATAATATATAAACGGGCTGCATAGATGCTACATTATTGTTTCACCCAGCCCACCAAATGGACTAAAAAAACAAAATGGATTGGCTGACATGTGGGCTAGTAAGTCGAAGCCTAATTAAGCACTTTTGCAAAAAATAAAAATACAAAGGTCGAATCCTAAGCAAGGTGTTGGATTTACATCCAACGGCTCGCATTCGTCTTCAATCCCTCGTCTTCTTCACCCAGCGCTGCCGGGACCGCCTGCTCCAGCCTCCGGCGTCCAGCCGTGCTGTTTTGCACGCCTCGCATCGAAACGCTACCCCGCTGATGGCCAGGCCATCCCTCCACTCCTTCGCACCTCCTTTTATTCTCTGCCGAGTGTAGGCCCACACCGCACCCGAACCACTCAAGTTTCCCACTCCTTTCCGTTTGCGACTCCACTGTCGCGTCTTCCCCGTCTCCGGGGTGTTCCGGTCTAGGGACTCACCGTCGTCCACTGCTTGGTGCACTCTGCACGGTGTGGTGAATGTGGTCAACAAACGAGAGTAATCGGAAGATGACTGTAGGTGGAGAGGCTGTCAGTGGGGACGGACCACGCCCATGGATGCATGCATGCAACTGCATCCTTTTTATCCTAAAATACTATTTTCTCCCCTGACAGCTGGGACCCACCAGCTACATATTCGGACGCAAGGAAGTGCGTCCTTATTACGGGAAAACATGATTCTTTCCCCTGATAGCTAGGACCCACCAGCTATATCTTCGCACGCAAGGAAGTGCATCCTTATCCACCCTGATAGCTGGGACCCACCCGATCGAAGGGTACGTAGCGTTGTCTATGTACATACTGGTCGATCGATCTGTCTGCCACGATGAACCATGGCCGAGTAAGGAGCAGTAGCTGTTCAGGAAGTCTAGTCAAAACCGTGTACATGTACATACAGCCAGATGCCAAAAAAAACGGCCACAAACGTACATACGGGCGGTGTCGTGGAATTGTCACGGCAGATGTCCTAGTGAAAGGACTTAGTCATGGAGCCATTGCGACGTAGTTTGCTTAAAGGGGTTAAAATGGGACAAAGGACACGAGGAGTTTATACTGGTTCGGCCCCTTATGGTGAAGGTAAAAGCCTAATCCAGTTTCAGGTGGTATTTCTAGGGTTTCGATTACCAAGGAGCGAATACAATTAGCATGGCTTTCGATCTGTTATCTCTTGCGCTAAGCCGCTGCCGGGTCGTCCCCTTATAAACACAGGTTGACACCCCGCGGCTTACAGAGTCCCAATCGGCTCATACAAACATGTCCAGCCCGACGAGTCATCTTACATGCCTTACGATACAAGTCACATACACATGGCGGTTTACACTTACGATCCTTTAGCCGCCTTTGGGTTTTGGGCCCTTTAACAAGCCTACCACATGAACCGCCATCTTCAACATATTTATGGGCTTGGTTTTTGAACCGCCATTGGGATAACCCAGCCCCTCCTGGGCGGGTCATATCCAATAGTCATATTCCCAACATTAGGCCCCATGTTGATTTGAACTTGTTCATGTCAATCTTCAACACTTAGAAAAAATCCTTCTTCATCTTCTTGTGAGATATTGTAACCTGCCATGATGTCATTCCCAAAGAATGCGGTAACCCGCCGTGACGTCACCTGTTATTAATATTATATACAGCCCAAATCTTAATAAATCTTCTCCTTTAATGAACCTCCAAAAATCGAGGCGCTCGCGCCGTCACATATCCATTTTCTTGTCTCCTCGATTCCCGCGCATGCCAGTTATCCTTCCAGCCTTATAAATAGGGCCACAGGTCCTCTTTTCACTCTCCCCTTTGCCTTATCGTCTTCATCTTCTTCCTCACAACGCTCCAGCGCGCCCGAGCTCCGATGCCGTTCATCTTTGTCCACTGCTTCAACTCAGACCGCTCCATCACCCTGAACGAACCAGAACACCGCGGCGCCCCTCCGTTGTTCATCAGCATCGGTAAGCATTCACTTTACTCTTAATAGATCTTCCTTAGGGTTTCCCTGTTCGTCGGCATTCATCACCGTTCCTCCTTCTCTTTCCTAGATTGCATAGTTTCGATTTGAAAACAACACAGATCTTGTGTGGTAGCAATTTTAGCACTTGTTTTTAATATCAGAATATATCCTCATTGCAACAGATCTCATCTGGGCATCCCCACTTTTCTGCTGCCACCACCTTAGGTTCAGATTTTATTCCATTTCTCTGAACTGCTGCAGATCCAATCTTATAGCTCCAATCTGTGAAACTTGTTTGTCCCAACACTTAGTAAAATTTTCTCTTTGATAGATGTTGAGCACCAATGCTGTCACGGCGGCTTACATCACCAGTGATAATTATCCATATATCATTAGGCCCCATTTAAGCCGCCATTCTGAATATATACTGTAGCTTTTTTATTTCCGGCTTAAGGAATCAATTTGAACCGGCAAAAAATTTCTTTCCTTTAGGCTTCTCTCTTCACAATGCCGCCAAAGATAGTGACTTCATGTAACTGGGTTCCCTCCATTGTCACTGAGAACACACTCAAAGACATTGTCAAAATCGAGTACTTGCCAGCAAAGAATGTCATACATTATCGCGCCCCTGATCCAGGCGAAGAAAAACCTCAGCCAGAGGATGACGAAGTCATTTTTTTACTGATCACATGAATCACGGCATCTCACCACCCGGTTCTAAATTTTTCCGAGACATTCTGCACTTCTTTCAACTCCATCCTCAAGACACCGGACCCAATTCCGTGTTAAACATCTACAACTTTCAAGTCTTCTACGAAGTATATCTTCAAGAGGAGCCCAACGTCGAACTCTTTAGGGAATATTTTTATTTGAATCGCCAAAATGAGTTTACGAACGGACCTAGCTTGGAAGTTGGCGGAATCTCAATTCAACGAAGAAGAGATGCCATCTTCCCATATGCTTGCTTGCCGAGTCACCCCAAGGATTGGAACCAGACATGGTTTTACTGCAAATATATCTCTTCAGCTGATGAAAATCCATTGCCAGGTTATCGTGTTCAACGTCTTGACCCAAAGCATCATCTTCCTGAAAAGCTTACCGCTGTTGAACGTAAAAAGCTTGCCCCACCATTGCGAAGGTCAAGGCTCTGCTAGGAAATGGGTTAACTAGTATTGACTTGGTTCGGTGCTGGGTTTCTGGGCGAATCATACCCTTGAGTCGCCGACCCGGCTTAATGTGTACTTATACGGGTGGTACAAAGGATCCATTACACCACAACTCCTTGCATTTGACTGATGAGACAATCACTGAAATGCCAAAGACCCTTCAGAATGAAGATCCGGAAGACTATAGCAAAGTGGGTCTGAACCCTTTTTGCAAACTTAACCCACCACCGGATGTGAGTCTCTAACTTACTTTACTTTTACCTCATCATTCAAATATACCATTAACTCAAATTTGCTGACTTTCATAGGCTGAATCTGATTTTTGGAAGAACAAATATGACCATGAAGCTGCCAAAAAGGCCAGGGCTGCCAAGAAAGACGCCAAGAAACATGAAAAGAAACAAAGTGCCTCTGAATTGTTTGAGATGAATGACAACTCTGAGTCGAAGGTAGCCCTTGACTCCCTTGGCTCCTTTATCAATTATCTTATTGACATTGATTATTCTCAGGATAACACGGGGGCCAGCCAAGCAATTGAAGGAGAGGTGACTATTACTCCCTCCGGCTCAGCACATTTGCCAAGACAGAAAATTCGACGAGTAACTTGGAAAGTAAGCTTTTCACACCACTTAGCTCATTTGGATCCTCACATTCTTTTGAAGCAACAGCAGCACGAGAACCAGCGATAGACCCAGAACAACAGAGGTGAAGAATTATTCTCTGGCTTACCATATACTCCAGTTCGACGGAAACGTTAAAACGAGGTCCTTCCGAACTTAAACTATTTTTACCCGCTGGCATGTCTCATTCACCAGCCACTTAATTCTTCCTATTCAAACTACCATGAGGTTTCTCGCTCTTCCTCTGGCGACTCATCACAGACCCAGCTGCCGGCTTTCAAAACTGCCCCTGGGTAACAACAATTACTTTTTATTTTGTACCTACTTATGCTTTTATAATTGTATTGACTTGTCATAACCCGTGCAGTGGCGAAGCAAAGCATAGTAAGAAGGCAAAGGTGACCCAGCTGGCTGAAGATCCTAAAGTCCTTGAACCGGAGTAGCAAGTCCCAGCATCAGATGCTTCTGAAAAACAACCAGAAGAACCTGCCCATGATGTTCCGCCTGAAATTCCTGATCTCTCCCTTGACCACACAAATACCAATTCTTTGAACACTAAATCAGCAAGCCCACTTAAATCGTCAGAAGAGCATAGTGAAGATGTGATGATCACTAGCACCGAATTTAAAGATCCGGGAAATCCAACTGTCTTGGCTAAGCACTCCACCAAACAAGAGGTCATTGAAAGGCGGAAAGTGAGATTTGACGTCACCCAATATGCGCAATTGAGTTGTAGTGAAATACTTTCTAGCTACCTCAAGCAAGTATACACCAGCTCTAATCTTGAAGTTGAGATGGTGAAGCAGATGCATCAAAATTTTGAGGTATGAATTCCTGCTTGAATAAGTTATGTACAACCTGCCAGCCCCCAAGTCTATTGGGTATGATAAAATTGAATATGTTGTAGACTTTAAAATAAGCATGAGCATTTAGTAGAATCTTTCTAAGGTCGGCTTTCATCATTATAGTTAAACCGGATTTTAATTAACATTGCATCCGTAGTCCCCAAGGGCCGGTTTAATCAGCATGAATGAGCCGGTCCTGTTCACCATTGTTTATAAAGAGAGCTTACCTGTATATCCCCCATAAACCGGTTGTGATGGTTTACGGCACCATCGGGTTATCATAAAGGAATAAGAAGACACAAGTGATATGCATTAGCACCCAAGTGCCAAGTATTCTTGCGTGCAAAGTTCTTGGGACTTATTTATATGAGCCGTTGTATGAAGAATGTTTCGGCATGCATTAGCCCCCGAGTGCCAAGTGTTGTTTCTTGCAAAAGGCTTGGGACTTATATTCCTCTAACCCGGATATGAATGTATTTGCAACTCTGTGTTTGTACAGGATGCCACTTCTGAACTTCAATCACAATTGGCTGATGCAAAGACTCGGCTGGAGAATCAAGAATCTGAGACCCGGAAAGCTAAGTCAAAATTCCAATTTAGCGTGGCTGAAATGGAAAAGCTGAAGACAAGTTTTGAGGCAGAGAAAAAAGCTTGGGCTGAAGAAAGGACTGTTTTGACGCAGCGAAAAAGCGGAGGCGGCTCTTCAAGAGGTGACCACTGAGCTCACCGGTTTAAAACACCATGTATCCTAGATGGTTTCTGCTATCTTTGGTGAGTCACCTTGCTAATCATCAAAAGTGAATCTTTTCCTTGATAGTATAAACCGCCTCTAACCAATCTATGACTTACTCAGGTCGTAGGAGTAGCAATCTTAACCAAGATATGCTTGTGAAGCTCAAGGCTGTTTACACACTTGTTGAACAACTATACACTGGAGCTCAGCATGCACTGGCCACAATTTCTCCGACTAATCAAGCACCTACTCTCTTGATAGATGTCTTGAAAAAACTTTATGTGATGCCTACTAGGATGGACAAGATGAAGCGGTCGTCTGCAAGAGCCGGTGCTGTGATAGCTTTGAGCCGGGCCAAGGCATGGTTACCAGAGCTAGACCCGTCTGAGGTAGCTATTGGATATCCAAGCTTGAAAGAATACGGTACTTCAGTTGATCAAAAGAACTTCACTGCCTGTGTGAAAGAAATACGTCCTCTGGCCAGTCTGATTGCAAATGAAACGGATCTATCAAAATACCACCTGGCTTACAGCACGGAGAATCATAAGATGCCCACGCCGACTTATAAAGTGATGGATCTAATCCCTCCAATCTGTAAGCATACTTTCGCCCCAGAAGTTGACCCGTCCGAACTTATAGATGATGAATCTGAATTTCAAGCCTTGCGCGGCATCGATTGGTCATCACCAAACTTTCAGATGGTGGAGGAGGACGAAGAACTAGAGAAGGATGATCCAGAAGCCTCAAGTCAGCAAGGCTAAGAAGAGTGAACCGCTGGGCGGTTTATATATTTGATCCTTTGAAAACACTTGATCTTGTTTGGCTCATGGATTCATGTAATAGGGTAGTGAAACTTTAATCTGCAGTGGCATCATGCACGTTTCTGTTTTGCGCAATACTACTGATCCGCCAGTTTAAGGAACTATCACTTTATGCTTATGATAGCGTTGATTTATGCATATCAGATTGATCATTACCCTACACACAAACAGATCACAAGTGCCCTGGTGGTTTACTGTCGGGCGGGTCATGATACCCAATTGACACCACTGGGGATGGATGGTCCATTGTCGGATTTAGGGCTCCGCAAAACCCGTTAAGTTCGAACACATGGGCGTGAACAAAGATCTCTCCCACTCACGTCTACCTAGCGCCTCGCTCTTGTCTCGGTGGAAGGATTCAAGCAAACAACGAACAAGCACACAAGAGTTTATCCAGGTTCGGGCCACCATGTGGTGTAAGACCCTACTTCCTACTTTGGTGGATTGGCTCCAGGCGAACTAGAATATGAACTAGTACAAGGGTTCCTGGGCTCAGGAGGGGAGCTCAGGAGGGTCAGGAGGCTAGTGTTCTTGCTCCTTGTGCAGTGGCCAAGTGTGTCCGTCCCCTTTGCAGTGGGAGTTCTAGCTACTTATATAGGCGGCCACGGTCCTCTTCCCACGAAATGTTTAGGCAGGAAGGGATCCCACAACGGCCATTTTTGAGCGGGACCACAACGACGTTCCTACCCTGACAAAAGCAGTCTTCGCCTGCAAAAGGATCAGATGATGACGCGGTGGTGGGCTCGACGATGACATCCTTCTTGTAGTCCTTGCGGTCTTCGGTCTCGTTGCACCACTGAGGAAACCTTTGCCCCGCTCCTCGGGAACTTGCGGCTGCGCTGTCCCCCTTGCACCGAAATGGTAACTGCGCTGCTGGCGTACGCTGGCACCCGCTGGCGCGGTGTGTCACCGCTGATATCACTGCCTCCTCCTGAGGCATACTTGGCCTTGGGTTCTTTGCCCCTCCGGAGCACCTTGTTGAGGCTGCTCCTGAGGAGGTCTTGACGTCGTTCTCCTCGCGAGGCTTGGCCTCCTCGCGAGGGTCTTGGGCATCTGCTTGATCAACTGGGCCGTACCAGGCCGTGGCGAGAGCGCGTCGCGTCCCGCAGACAGGCAAGTCTGGGTACCCTGGTTCCCAGTATGCCGACATCCATAACCAGGGCCGGTCTAACCACAATGTTGACACAATTGTGAAATGAAGAATTTGTACCTGTGGTGCGTGCTTAGACTGCCGGTTTATCAGCTCCATGCAGTTAGAGTTTTTAGAGCCATAACTCTAAACATAAGATTATTATTCTCTGGCGACTTAGAGTCTGCCATCCTGGCGGGTTGCAAAGACCCAAAGATGCTTCAAATATGAGACATAAATAGGGCAGCTTGGCCCGATTTGTAAAAACCATATGGCAAGAAAAAAGAGATGATATAAAGCAAAAAAAATCAAAAATAAAAAAATCTGAGGCTTTTGCAGGCCGCCAAGCCAAAGTTTCTTCTTCAATGAAACTAGCCTGATGGCCACTGGAAGATACGCACTTTCCGTGAGCCAGCTCTCACATGACCCAATCGACATTTGAACCTAGATAAGTTCAGGTCTTTGCTACCTCTTGAGCTTGCGTTGTATTCCTTCGAAGAGGAAAGGGAGATGCAGCACAGTAGCGTAAGTATTTCCCTCAGTTTTTGAGAACCAAGGTATCAATCCAGTAGGAGACCACGTGCCAGTCACTCGCACCTGCACAAACAAATAAGAACTTCATAGCCAACGCGATAAGGGGTTGTCAATCCCTTTACGGTCACTTATGAGAGTGAGATCTGATAGAGATGATAATTATATTTTTGGTATTTTTAGTTTAATAAAACAGCAAATAAAAGCAATAAAAGTAAAGTAGATGTAGATTGATATGTTGAGAATAGACCCGGGGGCCATAGTTTCCTCTAGTGGCTTCCCTCATCATAGCGATATTCTACGGCGGGTAAACAAATTACTGTCGAGCAATTGATAGAAAAGCGGATAATTATGAGACTATCTAGGCATGATCATTGTATATAGGCATCATGTCCTAGACAAGTAGACCGAAACGGCTCTGCATCTACTACTATTACTCCACACATCGACCGCTATCCAGCATGCATCTAGTGTATTGAGTTCATACGAACAGAGTAATGCCTTAAGCAAGATGACATGATGTAGAGGGATAAACTCAAGCAATAAGATGAAAACCCCATCTTTTTATCCTCGATGGCAACAATACAATACGTGCCTTGCTGCCCCTACTGTCACTGGGAAAGGACACCGCAAGATTGAACCTAAAGCCAAGCACTTCTTCCATTGCAAGAACTATAGATCTAGTAGGCCAAACCAAACCAATAATTCGAAGAGACTTGCAAGGATATTATGAGCACACATAAAAAGTTCAGAGAAGAACCAAATATCTTTCATAGACAACCTTGATCATAAACTCACAATTCATCAGATCTCGACAAACACACCGCAAAAAGATATTACATCGAATAGATCTCCTCGAAGACCGAGGAGAACTTTGCATTGAGATCCAGAGAGAGAAGAAGCCATCTAGATACTAGCTATGGACCCGAAGGTCTGAGGTAAACTACTCACAACTCATGGTGAGGGCGATGATGATGATGATGAAGGCCTCAGTAATGGATCCCCCTCCCGGAACAGGCTCGAAGATGGGATCTCCACGGGAACAGCAACTACGGCGGTGGATCTAGGGTTTTCTCTTTGCGTATGGAGTTTCTGGGGTGTGTAGGTATATATAGGAAGAAGGAGGGCACCGGGGGCCGTGTTGGCCAGCCTCGAGGCATGGGGCGTGCCCTGGGAAGGGGGGTGCGCCCCCCACCCTCGAGGGCTGGCCCTACGTCCCCTGACTTGGCCCTGAAGACTCCCGAGCGTGATTTCCTCCAAAAATACCTCTTGTAAAGGTTTCATTCCGTTTGGAATCCGTTTGATATTCCTTTTCTGCAAAACCCTGAAATAGGCAAAAAAACAACAATCTGACTGGGCCTTTGGGTTAGTAGGTTAGTCCCAAAAATGATATAAAAGTGAACTATAAAGCCCATTAAACATCCAAGACTTCATAAATAATAGCATGGAACAATCAAAAATTATAAATACGTTGGAGACGTATCAGTCTTATTTAAAGATAGACTTATCAAGAGTACGCGGGGTTGGATTAGCATCGTGCATCACAGGCCAATTTATCCATGTTTCAAGGAAAGCGGCTTAATTATGAGCCTGGATCTATCCTGACTATCTATAAGCCGTGCTCTCACATGACAAACCGGCATTTTAACCTTAACAAGCTCAGGATCTTTGGCGAATACACCATAAAAGAATTATTGTTAAGAGTTCGGCGAGTCAATCAGGACTTGATGAAGAAGCAGCTGGTATACAGGTAGGATGACCTAGAAAGGTTATGTCCTCTTTGGTGAATACACCTATGTTTGAACAAGATAACCTGGTCAAGAGGGTAGTAATGCTATGTTCTCTTTGGTGAATACACCTATGTTTGAACAGGAAGCCCCCAAGTGACATATTTATGAGTTGTGCTCGTCGGGGACCTATGTTTGAGCTATGATGTGCATCCAACTCTCTTTGGTCCCTGTAATTTGGGCGTCAAACCTCTTAAGTGAACATGTAAGACGTTGATAAAGACTCACCTTCGAAGAAGTGAAACGACAGAGGCCCTGATTATCAAACTATGTATGAGCTGTGATGTGCATCCAGCTTTATTATATTGTTTCTAATATATACATCATCAAACTATGTAGATCATGAGAGCCGGTAGCTCAAGTATAGTAGGGACGAAGATGAGCAATATTCCACAGCCGACTGGTCTCCTCCTCCGGTGTGCGTGAGTCCTTGTGGTCTCGAACATCGATAAGATAGTATGACCCATTATGCAGATTCTTGCTGACTACAAAAGGTCCTTCCCAAGGTGGTGATAGTTTATGCATATCAGTTTGATCCTGGATAAGCCGGAGCACCAAGTCGCCTTCTTGAAAGGTTCTGGTTTTGACCCGATGGCTGTGATAACGATGTAGAACTTGTTGATAAATTGCTAATGAGCCGCCGCGAGGTCACACTCCTCATCCAACAGGTCAAGTGCATCCTAACGTGCCCCTTCATTATCAGCTTCAACAAAAGCCGCCACATGGAGCGAATCATGACAGATGTCACTAGGGAGAACCGCTTCTGCTCCATAGACCATGAAGAAAGGTGTGTAACCCGTAGATCTATCGGGGGTTCTATTGATACTCCATAACACTGAGGGTAACTCCTCCACCCAAAATCGGGCGTTCTTTGCAAAGGAACCATAAGCCGGGGCTTGTTTCGCTTGACCATTAGACTGGGGGTGAGCGACGGAGGAAACATCAAGTCGAATATGCTCTCGTTGATAAAACTCTTTCATAGCACCCTTAGACATATTAGTGCCATTATCCGTAACAATGCTGTGGGGAAAGCCAAACCGGAAGATCACCTTCTTGATGAATTGAACCGCCGTTGCTACATCACACTTGCTAACCAGCTCTGCTTCAACCCACTTAGTAAACTTATCAACTGCCACCAAAAGGTGGGTTTTCTTATCTTTGGACCACTTGAAAGGCCCGACCATATCAAGCCCCCAGGTCGTAAATGGCTAAGTAATTGGAATCATCCTCAACTCTTGAGCCGGAACATGAGCTCGTCGTGAAAACTTCTGACAACCGTCACATTTGCTGACCAGTCCTCAGCGTCAGCATGAACCGTCAACCAATAAAACCCATGATGGCTACGAGAAATTTAGAGCCGGCATGATGACCACAATCTCCTTCGTGAATCTCTTGCAGAATCTCACAGCCTTCTTCAGGAGAGATGCAACGTTGAAACGCCCCTGTGACGCTGCAATGGTGCAACTCCCCATTGACAATCGTCATTGACTTAGACCGCCGGGTTATCTACCTAGCCAAAATCTCATCCTCAGGCAACTCGCCCTGGGTCATGTAAGCCAAATACGAAACTGTCCAACCAGGAATGGCATGAAGAGCCGCCACCAATCGTACTTCTGGGTCAGGAACATCAAGATCCTCCTCTGTAGGCAATTTGACCGAAGGGTTAAGAAGAATATCCAGGAACGTGTTAGGTGGCACCGGCTTACGCTGAGACCCGAACCGGCTTAAAGTGTCAGCCGCCTCATTCTTCCTGCGAACAATATGCTCAACTTGGTAACACTTGAAATGACTGGCAATAGCATCAACTTGTCAATGATAAGCCGCCATGAGTGGATCCTTGGAATCCCAAGTGCCAGAAACCTACTGAGCTACCAGATCTGAGTCGCCGAAGCACCTCACCCGGCTTAAGTTCATCTCCTTAGCCATCCGAAGATCATGGAGCAAGGCCTCATACTCAGCTGCATTGTTACTACAAGGGAACATTAACCAGAGAACATAAGAAAATTTATCACCCCGCCGGGAAGTCAAGACAACTCCAGCCCCCGAGCCTTCCAACTGCCTGGATCCATCAAAGTGAATAGTCCAATATGTGTTATCCGGCTTTTCCTCAGGCGTCTGCAACTCTGTCCAATCATTGATAAAATCCACGAGTGTGTGTGACTTGATGGCCGTACGAGGCACATACTTTAAACCATTGGTCCAACCTCAATGGCCCACTTGGCTACCTGACCTGTGGCTTCTCTATTTTGGATGATATACCCTAAAGGAGTAGAAGTAAGCACAGTAATGGGATGACCCAAAAAATATTGCTTGAGCTTTCTATCACATCCCTAGTCAGTGCTTGCATTAGGACTAGCTAGAGTGTGCATCATGTTTACTTTTTGCAGAAACCTGAAATGGGAATGACGGAAACCCCATCACCCCTCTTCTAACAACTAGGGTTTAATAAAAATGCCCTTCAAAAATGTTCATCATCTTTGCCTTGGTCTTAAATCTCTAACAAAAATGGTGCACAATTTTCTAGGACATCCAAAGGTCACTTGTTTAATTCTTATTGTATTTGCATTTGTGCATTTAAATGCTATAAAATATTTTAGGTGCCCAAATAATCATAAACTAAAATGCTCCATGTTGTTCATATTATATACAGTGGGCATGACTAGTTTTATGATTTATAAAAATGCTCTAGCATTTTTATTAATTCAACAAAGTTGAAAAAGAAACAAAACAGAAAGAAAAATAGAAAAAGGGGAGAGAAAGGGCACAGCCCACTTACCTGGACCCCCCGGCCCACCTGGCGGCCCAGCACTGTGCTGGCCTGAGCCAGCCAGCTGCTTCGTCCCCGCCAGGCAGGCAGGGAGGTTACGCCAATGAGCTCCGAGCTCGCCACGACGCGAACTGCTTGCCGCCTCGCCGCAGAAACGGCCTGGACGACCTCCACGTCGCGCCTCGAAGCCGCTGGACACATCCACTCTCCCCCTGCCTCTCTCCCTCGCCCTCCCCGCGCCATGGCCGACGCAGCCGCCGCTGTCCTGCCGCCATAGCCGCAGCCACCGAGATCCCCTCGCCTCGCCGTCGTGTCCCCGAGCTCCGCCACCGTCTTCTATGCCTTCCCGACAAGACACACACCGCCGGAAGCCCCGACGCACCGTCCTCGAGCACTTCTCCCCCGTTAGGCCGCCGAGATCGCCGGCGACCTCACCGTCGCAGCAGCTCGTCCCCGACCTCGTCGTTAACTCCCACACAACCGCCGTGATCTTGGCCACCTCCCCATCCTCTCCGTTTCCCCCCTCGAGCTCTGTAACGACCGCACGAAGCTCAACCGCACGCGCCGCGGCGGAGCTCGTCGTCGACAAGGCTCCGTCCACCCAACGGTCGCGCCACCCTGTCCTTCAGCTTCACCGCACCGCCAGGAGCCTAGAGCACCTCTCCACGAGCCTCGCCGTGCCTCCAAGTGACTAGCCCGAGCTCACCCGAGCTTCGGCAGCCGCCAAGGTCGTCGTCGGCGCCTTTTCCGGCGACCCCGAGGCCAACCACCACCACCACCACTCGATGCAGCACTTCCCCGACATCACGTAGATGTGCTCCGCCGTCGATTTGGTCGCCGGAGCACGGATCCCGCCCTGCACCTCCGCGTCTGGCCTCGCCGGCGGCTAAACGTCGGTTAGTTTGACCCCGTTTGACCACGGGTGGGCCCAGGTTGACCCCCTGGAGTCAATGACAGGTGGGCCCAGGCGGCTAATTAATTTAGGATTAGCAATTTTGTTTAATTAGTTTAGTTAATGACACCGACACGCGGGACCCACCAGTCAGGTTTGACCTGGACCAGGTCTGTTAACCTGCTGACGTCAGCATGATGTCATGCTGATGCAGTAAATGCTTTTCTGGGATTAATTGATTTAAAACAATTCAGGAAATTCCAAAAAATGCTTTAAACTTCAAAAAATCATATAAATTCAACAGTAGCTCAGATGGAAAAGATTTATATATGAAAATAGATCGGAAAAATCCAATCTTTCCAATGGCACTGGTTTCATGCATGTTTGAGCAATTTAACCTTGCTGTTCACATCAAAACATGATAATGCACTTTAATAAATAATAGTTTGGGTATAAATTTGAATCTTTGGTTCAAATGGGCTCAAACCCTTCTGTTTATAGTTGCATTAGCCCAAAACACATTCATCCTGCCATGTCATGAGCATGCATCATATTGTTGCATTTGTTTGTATATTGATTGTATCGTCGGTGTTCTCCATGGTAGGTCCTGCTCCCGAGGATACACCTGTGTATCCAACTGAAGAGCAGTACCCGACAACCAATCTATCAGGCAAGCAACCCATTGATCATTCCGATACAAACCCATCTTCTCGCTCCTGCTCTCTTTTACTGCATTAAGGCAACAACGTGTGAACTGCTACTTGCTGCGGTAGTTGAACCCTATTCCTTTGCATGACCTGTCATTGCCACAGTAAATAGTTGAAACCCACTAGCATGTGTAGGAGTTGATTGAGCCATGTGATGTGTGATCCATCATGCTATTTGTTTATGTTGCCTGCTATGGTTAGAGTTGTGTCAGGTCTGGTTCATCTGGGTGATGGATCAGAGTGAAATGATCATGCTCGATAAAGAGAGGGAAGTGTGGAACATGTTTGGTAAAGGTATCGATAAAAGCCCATGTAGGAGTACATGGTGGGTTGATTCACTGGAACCGTCCATAGGACCTGAGATCTGTATGTGTGGTTCAAGGTTCAGCTACTACCATGCATTGGGCCCGAAACCAATGGACCCTCTCGGCTTATTAACTGCCCTTGTCCTCTGTCCAGGAGTTGCAACTAGTTTTTGGTGTTTGTAGTATACTGGTGGTCTTGCACAGCGCTGACCCTCGGGGTGGGCTGTGATGCGGCAGGTACGTGGCCGGGTGTACCGATCGCCCGTTTGGTGACTCGAGAACCCTGTACACATCGTTTGGGGCCGTGAGCGACACCCCGGCCGGATCTCCCCACGGATGGAACCCAAATAAGCGATAGACCTGGACTAGGGACTTGTGTGGTTAGTCAGGTCGTGGCCGACACCCTCGCTGGGCTTCCGCTTGAAGGTTGCCGAGTACAAGTCGAGTAAACGGCGATAGGTGGTGGAAGCGTGTGTGAAGAAGTACACCCCTGCAGGGTTACCAATCTATTCGAGTAGCCGTTGTTCGCGGTACGGACCACTTGGTTGCTTATACAGTTCATAGACAAGTTGATGGATACTACTAAAAGCCTCAAGACAAGTGTGAGTGCCATGGATGGCCCTTCCGTAGGATGACGGAAGAGGATCCACGGTGGGGTATTGTTGTGGTGAGTAGAGGACTCGTGTACGTAGTCTTATCTTGCAATCTGCTGAGAGTTGTAGTATAGGTTAGCCAAGAGTCAAAGCTGGCTTGCTGCTATGAACTCCACTACCCTTGTTGATAATGATGCATGTATGATAGGATCTGTTGTAAGTCTTGCTGAGTACCTTTGTACTCATGTTTGCTTAATAACTGTTGCAGAGGAGAACCCTGCCCCTTCTGTTGGGTTTTACATAGACGTTGACGTCGATGAGTAGCTTGCTACCCACACGGAGATCCTGAGCTTGTGAAGGGCCTTGTAGATAGTCAGGCTACACAAAGCCTGTTTTATTTCCAAGTTGTCTGTACTCAGACATGTTAGCTTCCGCTTGTGCTTGTATGATTGTATGACTTGAGTGTTGGGTCATGTGACCCCTATCTGTATGGATGTGTTATGTATGGCTCTTCGGAGCCTCTTAAATAAAGTACTTTGAGTCATAAAGTTTTGTTGTGATGCAATGTTGTATTTGCACATATTGAGCATATTGTGTGTATGTTTCAAATGCTTGGTATGTGTGGGATCCGACACCTACTTGTTATCTTTGGTAGCCTATCTTACAGGGAAATGCCTCCTAGTGCTTCCACTGAGCCTTGGTAGCTTGCTACTGCTTCGGAACACGTAGGCTGGTCGGCATGTGTCCTTCTTCGTTCCTGTGTCTGTCCCTTAGGGGAAATGTCACGCGTTGTTCCTTTAAGTCCATGTAGCTTGCTACAACTTGGGTTCATACGTTGATGACCGACATGTTCGTTGCTGGATCATGGATGCCTGTCTCTGTAATTTAGTGCCACTTTTGGTTTATAACTAGCCATGTCGGCCCGGGTTCTCTGTCATATGGATGCTAGCGACACTATCATATACGTGTGCCAAGATGCGCAAACGGTCCCGGGCCAGGTAAGGTGGCATCCCTGGGGATACCGTGCGTGAGGCCGCAAAGTGATATGATGTGTTACAAGCTAGATCGGTGTGACTTAGGATCGGGGTCCTGACACTTTCGGCTTGCCATGAAGACCCCATACACAAGCTTCTGCCAATGCGGATACCTCTGCTTGGACTCAATAAGTAGCTCGCTAATGTACTAAACCGGCTGTTGAACCGGATACTCCTTGCCTGCCTCTTTCCTATCCACCACAATGGCCACACTGACAGCCCGGCAATTGGCAGCCACATATAAAAACAAAGGCTCCTTATCAATAGGAGCAGCAAGAACCGACGGCTCGGCCAGTTGCTTCTTAAGCGCCTCAAATGCCTCATCAGCAGCATCACTCTAGACGAAATTATCGTCTTCTTCATCATCTGGTACAGAGAGATAGCCTTTTCTCCTAGGCGGCTTATGAACCGGCTCAAAGCGGCTATCCGGCCCGCCAAGCGTTGGACGTCATTAACACACTTTGGCTTAGCCAGGGAAGTAATAGCCTTGATTTTCTCCGGGTTAGCTTCGATACCTCGGTCTAAAACTTAAAAACCCAAAAGCTTACCTGCTGGTACACCAAAAACACACCTGGCCGGGTTAAGCATCATTTTATAAACCCGGAGATTGTCAAACATCTCCATCAAATCATCAATCTGGGTCTCCTTCTTCCTGGATTTCACCACAATGTCATCTACGTAAGCATGAACATTACGCCCGATCTGATTATGAAGGAAATTCTGCACACACTGCTGGTAAGTCGCCTGGGCACTCTTGAGCCCAAAAGGCATAGACACATAGTAGAAGGCTCCAAACGGAGTAATGAAAGTTGTCTTCTCCTGGTCCTTAACTGCCATTTCGATCTGATGATAACCAGAATAAGCGTCCAAAAAACTCAAACGCTCACAACCCGCCGTAGCATCAATGATTCGATCAATATGAGGGAGAGCAAACGGATCAGCCGGGCAAGCTTTGTTTAAGTTCGTGTAGTCCACACATTCGCCAAGTGTCGTTCTTCTTAAGCACCTACACCGAGTTAGCCAACCACTCAGGATGAAAAACTTCAATGATAAACCCGGCCGCCAAGAGCTGGGCCACTTCTTCACCAATGGCCTTCTACCTCTCCTCGTTAAAACGACGAAGGAATCTCTTGACTGGCTTAAACTTCGGATCAATATTAAGAGTCTGCTCAGTGAGTTCCCTCGGTACACCAGCATGTCTGAAGGCTTCCATGCAAAGATGTCCCGGTTCTCACAGATGAACTCGATGAGCGCGCTTTCCTATTTCAGATCCAGATTAGCACCGACGTTGAACTGCTTAGATGAGTCGCCAGGAACAAAATCAACCATTTTGGTGTCATCTGCCGGTTTAAACTTTAGCAAAGGATCATGCTCTGTGGTTGGGTTTTCCAAGGACATCATGTCCGCCGGGTCAATGCTATCCTTGTAAAATTTTAGCTCCTCCATTGCTAGTTCGGATTCATCATCTGATCATAGCTTCGTGGTGAAGCCCAGGGAGAAACCCCTACCCGAAACGTAAGTTTTTCCGGATTAATTGTTGCACCGTTGTTTGTTCAGCATTTTTGATGCTTACTTAATATTTCTCATCGGCTGACCTATAGCCCTCCCGGAGTACACCCCGACGCCTCCTTATCGGAGGGGAACTCTCTAGCGCCCGGAAAGACGAAGAGTGACCCGCCGGTCCGAGCTCCTTCACCCATCATCGGCGGGGACACCAAAGTGTCCTCCCAGCGGGTTCCCTCCGCTCAAGGAGATGAGGGCGGGACAGGTGACGGGGCGACCAAGGGTAATACCTCGGTCGCCGCTGACCATGGGGAGACAACCCCCAAGGAGACCGAAGATGGGGGACCCAAACAATCCGGGGCCCTTCCGAACATTGACCCGGAGCCTAGTGCGGCTCCGGGGTCCGAAGACCAGACCCCCCAGGCGGGGGTGGATACGACGGATGTCGGTGTCAAAACCGGCAGATCTCGGGTAGGGGGGCCCAAGCTATGCGTTTAGAGAATCGATGGTAACAGGAGGCTGGGGACACGACGTTTGCCCAGGTTCAGGCCCTCTTGATCGAGGTAAAACCCTACTTCTTGCTATATTAGTATGGATGAATATGTGTACAAGAGTTAATCTACCTCGAGATCGTAATGGCTAAACCCTAGGTCTAGCCTATGAGGATATTGTAAGTTGATCCCCTCTACAGACTAAACCCCTCGGCTTATATACACACCGGAGGGGACCTTGGGTTACAAGGGTGACTTGGAGAGGAATAAATTGATAAATCCGGACTCTACACCTGCCTTTCTACGTACATAGGAGTCCTGACCGAATACGGGGGAGGGCCTTCTGTGTCTTCTTCAAGCGGCCCATCAATGCGGCCCAGCTTCAACGACCCAGATGACCGAGGACCCTGAATACAAGACTCCCTATGTAGCCTCCAGACTTTCCTTCAAGGACGAGATTGTATCCGGCTTCATGTATTCGGTCTTGCAAGGTGAGTCCTTGATGAGGACACCACAAGCATCGACAAGTCTCCAACAATTATAGGTCCAATCACAAGAAGTCGCGCCAAACAAATAAATGACCAGCTGAACGCTAACTTAAGTTTACCTTGTAACCTTGATGACACAACTATGCTTTCATCTCCATTGTTGTTGGTTGAACTTAGGTATAACATGGAAGCAATCCAACAACCTATGAGCTCTTGAAGCAACCACTTTGAAGGAACAAGTTTGGAGAAAACAAGTTGCAAGTGAAGCTGATGCTGTCAGTTTTTACCTCTGATGTTTTGGTGTGGCACACCCATGTGATGGAGAGACGGGGCCATAGGGGTACATCAACAGAAGCTACATCAAATTATCTTTCCAATGCAAAAAACCTCACATCATTTGGAGTTGTGAGTCAAAAGTTCTAGTCATTCTCGTGGAAGGTGTCCAGGCTGTCAAGACTTCGCGAATTTCCAAGGAGCTCTGCAACAACTCCCAAAGTTGACTGCTTATTCACCCAAGAAAGCCATGCAAACCTGCTTACTTTTAAAACCATTTTCACACCTAGCTAAGGGGGGTTGTCCCTGCTATAAAACCCCATCTCCCCCATCCTCTAGAGGACCTTTTGTCAAAACCATTCAGCTATGAGCTTATGCAGCCAGACTGCTAGAGAGATCTGAGAGATCTTACTACCTTTGCTCTTGTGAGTTCATTTGGATTCACGGGAAGGAGCCTCTGGTTCCCCGTAGTTCGTGCTCTACGGTTCCAGCCGTTTTGTGTGGATTAGTCCCGGTTTGTGGTGCTGCGATTGTTCGGACAGCGGGTTGGAGTTCTTGTAGCTTCAGTCAGCCATCCCCAACGTACGGGTTGCATCCAACCTTGGCAGGTATAAAGCTAGTTATCTCGGCTGCTTGCAGCTAGTTATCCCTTCCGATTCTATCCTACGACGTGAAGATCGGGCCACCCTCGAGCGGGAACTTGTTCAGCGGGTTCTCGCCTATCATCTGGCATCAGAGCTTTCGTTGACACGGTAGGATCTGTTATCCAACTTTATCTTGCTATCATCCCTTTAGTTCGTGTGTTTTTCGTGCTATATTTTCTGTCCTAGAAGTCCAAAGCCCCACCAAAAATAAATCCAAGCCTTGTTGGTGCTGAGATCTTGTTGTTGCATACCTTGCATGTTCTTCATCTTTTAGATTTGCACCAAGTTCATCTTCATAATTGCTTTCTGATTTGGTTGTTGTGCTTTGGAAGAGGAGAGGAAAAAAAAGTCGCAAAAAAAACAAAGAGAGAAAAAAAAGAGTGGAAAAAAGTCAAGAGAGAAAAGAAAGTCTTGTGTAAGATCCAAAAGTTTCAGCTTGATAGAAAAAATTTCAGAAGCTTGTGTGTTTTGTTTTTCAATCTTGGTGCAAAGGTGCAGCAGATCCATCCACATATTTTTCTTGGTTTGCATCAACTTGATTTCAGCACAAGACCCTTTTTGTTTACCCTACCGAGAAGACCCTTTTTGTTTACCCCACCGAGCTCCACCAAAAACCGAAGCTAGTTCTTTGATTCCTGTCTTTCAATCGCTTTATCACATCCGGGAGAAGCACAATCTGATGTGAACTCATAAGAACTTTGGTGAGCAAGAGGTGAGGTTGTGTGTTTCCACAAAATTATCCTATTCCACTTTTGGCCTTACTAACATGGCAGGATCTAGATCGAGCGTTCATGGAGAAAATCATGGGGAAGAAGATGCCCCGGTCAGACGTGCTGAGTTTCAGGAATTACGGAACATGGTTCGAGACCTCGGAAGGATGTTTCACGAGCGACCCCCAGCAGGTGGCGATAGGGTTCGACACCGACAACACCCTATTGACCCACTTGAGGAAGTTGGGGATGAGAATTCCGTGCACGCTGCTGTTGATGGTGCCTTGGAGGATGATAACAATAGCTATGGTGGACATGTGGCTGCGGCTCGTGGGCGTGGTGCTGCTGCTCATGGAGGGCAGCGAGGAGGACAACTTCGAGGGCGAGGCCATGGTTCTCGTGGGCACTACTATGACCCTCATGACCGTGTTGCTCGTGGTCATGGAGATGATTTTGATGATTATGATGGTGTCCCATACTGTCGTGCTGCTGATGATGGGCGTTGTGCAGAACGTCATGATCGAGATGGTCGAGATGACATGGCAAGAATCAAGTTGCACGTCCCCCAGTTCACAGGAAAGGAAGACCCCGATGCATATTTTGATTGGGAAGAGCAGTGTGATCAGATTTTTCATATCCGTAACCTTGCTGATCCGAAGAGGGTAAACCATGCTTGTGTTGAGTTTTCTGGTTATGCACTCACTTGGTGGAATCAACTACAAGAAAATCAGCTGCTGCTAGGCCGTGACCACATTGACACTTGGGAAGAGATGAAACAAGCCACGAGGCGAAGGTTTGTTCCTTCACAATATCAAAGAGATCTCTGAAATAGATTGCAACGCCTCAGCCAAGGTACGCTTATGGGGGATGAGTACTATAAAGAGATGGAATTGTTGCTCGTTCATGCTCGTATTCATGAAGATGAGGAGTCAAAGATGGCAAGATTTCTGCATGGTCTCAACAATGAAATTTCCGATTTTGTGGAGATGTTTCCCTATAACACTCTACAAGATATTTTGGAGCAAGCAAAGCGCACAGAGAGGAAGGTGCAGCGGAGTGGTCATGGACGGATATCTCATAACCATACCACCACACCATGGCAAAGGTTGCAGCCAAGTGCCTCTCATGGTGGTTCTCAGTTTCAGCATACTTCACACCCTACTGCCACCCGGCGAACATCGGCTTCATCGGCATCATCACCAGCCCCTAGGAATGTGGACAAGCGTGCTCCTTCTGCTGCTGGAAGTACCTCTAACCCCATGGCTGTACCATCATCTCGAAGCCGAGATATTGAGTGTTGGAAGTGCAAAGGGCATGGTCACATTTCTTCTGAATGTCAAAACAAGAGAGTTCTCTTTGTGAATGAACAAGGTGAATGGGAATCTGAGAGTGAGCATGGATATAATGGAGCATCGGGTGATCATGAGGATGAAGAGGGCGAGAAGAGTGGTTGTGATATTCAGGCCGACATGGGAGATTGCTTTGTTTCTCGTCGTGTGCTTAGTGTTAATGCAGCTAGAGAAGAGAAAGGGCAGCAACATAATATTTTTCACACCCGTGGCACCATCAAGGACAAGGTTTGCAGAATTATTGTTGACAATGGAAGTTGCAACAACATTGCAAGTTCAGATTTGGTAGAGCAGTTGGGACTGAAACAAAGAAGGTACCCAAGTCCATATAAGATGCAATGGCTCAATGATTGTGGTACACTTCGAGTAAGCAACATTATCACCGTTCAGTTTTCCTTTGGGAAGTACCGGGATCAAGTGGAATGTGACGTGGTGCCAATGCAAGCATGCCAATTGATATTGGGAAGACCTTGGTTGTATGATCATGATGTGCAAATCAGCGGCCGTACTAATCGTCTCTCATTCCAATACGAGGGAGAGCGCATATATTTGCTCCCTTTGACACCCGAAGAAATATTGATGGATGATCTGAAAAAGAAAGAGAGAGTGAGCGAGAAACACTTCAGTGACATCCACCAACATAGTGAGCGAGAGAATCCAAAGCCAAATAAAACCCCACATCTTAAATTGACCAAGACATGGGGAAAACAGGGATTAGTTATGATGGCTAGGAAAAGGGACATGAGAGAGTTGAGAGAACCCAATTCCATGTTCTTTGTACTTTTGTACAAGGACAATTTTCTCTCTACTAATGAATTAACCTCCACCACTCCTAGTGTTGTCGTTGAAATTTTGCAGGAGTATGAAGATGTGTTGCCCGAGGAGATACCACCAAGGCTGCCACCACAAAGAGGCATTGAACACCAAATTGATTTGGTTCCAGGAGCCCCATTGCCGAACCGACCACCATACCGCACAAATCCGGAGGAAACCAAGGAGATTCAGCGACAAGTTTAAGGCCTACTAAACAAAGGTTATGTAAGGGAAAGTCTCTCTCCTTGTGCTGTTCCCGTTCTTTTAGTGCCAAAAAAAGATGGATCTTCCCGAATGTGTTGTGATTGTAGGCCTATTAACGACATCACCGTGAGGTATAGGCACCCCATACCTAGGCTTGATGATATGCTTGATGAACTTAGCGGCGCCACCATCTTTTCTAAAATTGACTTGCGAAGTGGCTACCATCAAATTAGAATGAGAGAGGGTGATGAATGGAAAACTTCTTTCAAAACAAAATCTGGTTTGTATGAGTGGTTAGTTATGCCATTTGGATTGACAAATGCACCTAGTACTTTCATGAGATTAATGAATCATGTGCTTAGAATGTTCATTGGCAAGTTTGTGGTTGTTTACTTTGATGACATCCTGATTTATAGCAAAACTTTGGATGAACATGTTGAACACATTCGGTGTGTGCTTGCTGTCCTAAGAGAGGAGAAATTATATGCTAACAAGGAAAAGTGCACATTTTCCATAGAAAAAGTTGTGTTTCTTGGCTTTGTCGTTTCAGGTCAAGGTGTGGAGGTAGATGAGGAGAAGGTCAAGGCAATCCGTGAGTGGATGCCTCCACAAAATGTAAGCCAAGTACGAAGCTTTCTTGGCCTTGCTGGTTTCTACTGTCGGTTTGTGAAGGACTTCAGCACCATTGCTGCCCCAATGAATGAGCTAACCAAGAAAGATGTTCCCTTCAAGTGGGCAAATGCACAAGAGAAGGCCTTCCAAGAGCTGAAAGAAAAATTGACATCTGCACCATTGCTTGCACTACCCAACTTTGGTAAGACTTTTCATATTGAATGTGATGCAAGTGGTGTTGGTATTGGAGGCGTACTAATGCAAGAAGGCAGGCCTATTGCATATTTTAGTGAGAAGCTAAGTGGTCCAACTCTAAATTATTCAGTTTATGAAAAAGAATTATATGCACTCGTGAGATCTTTGGAAACATGGCAACATTATTTTTGGCCTAAAGAATTTGTGATACATTCCAACCATGAATCTTTAAAGCACCTTAGGGGTCAACAAAAACTGAACCGTAGACATGCAAAATGGAGTGAATTCGTAGAATCTTTTCCCTATATTGTCAAGTACAAGAAAGGAAAAGATAATGTTGTTGCTGATGCTTTGCCTAGACGCCATATTTTACTCTCACAACTAGATACTAAAATTCTTGGGCTGCAAAGCATCAAAGAATTGTATGCCAATGACTCATATTTTGCTGAACCCCACTCAAAGTGTAGTGAGGGGAAAAGTTGGGAAAAGTTCCACTTGCATGATGGATTCTTGTTTCGAGCTAACAAATTGTGCATCCCAGATTGCTCTGTTTGTTTGTTGCTTTTGCAGGAGGCTCATGCTGGTGGTATCATGGGACATTTTGGAGCAAAGAAAACTGAGAGTGTGCTGATTGACCATTTCTTTTGGCCAAGGATGAGGCGTGATGTTGAGCGCTACATACTACGTTGTGAGATTTACCGCAAAGCTAAGTCACATTTAAACCCTCATGGACTTTATACGTCCTTATCCGTTACTAGTACACCTTGGGAAGATATTTCTATGGACTTTGTTCTTGGATTACCACGCACTAAGAGGGGGAGTGATTCAGTTCTTGTGGTGGTTGATAGGTTTAGCAAGATGGCTCATTTTATCCCGTGTCATAAGAGCGATGATGCTTCACACATTGCTGATTTGTTTTTCATGGAAATCGTGCGGCTACATGGAGTACCACGCACTATTGTTTCAGATCGTGACACCAAGTTTCTAAGCTATTTTTGGAAAACATTGTGGGCAAAGCTAGGGACAAAGCTTCTCTTTTCCACTACATGCCACCCACAAACGGATGGACAAACTGAAGTTGTCAACCGCACGCTATCCATGATGCTGAGAGCAGTTTTAAAGAAAAATTTGAAGATGTGGGAAGAATGTCTCCCCCACGTGGAGTTTGCATACAACAGGGCAGTACATTCGACCACTAAATTTTGTCCTTTTGAAATTGTTTATGGTTTCAAACCTGATGCTCCCATAGATCTTTTGCCTTTACCATTGCAGGAGCGAACCAATCTTGATGCAAGTAAGCGTCCTGACTTCATGAAGAAAATTCATGAGAAGACCAAGGAAAATATTGAGAAGATGACTAAACAATATGCAAAACGAGCAAACAAGGGAAGAAAGAAGGTGTTGTTTGAAGAAGGTGATCTTGTGTGGGTACACCTGCGGAAGGATCGTTTCCCGGATCAACGCAAATGCAAGTTACAGCCACGTGGAGATGGTCCATTCAAAGTTCTTGCGAAGATCAATGACAATGCCTACAAGATTGACCTTCCGATGGATTATGATGTTAGTCAAACTTTCAATGTGTCCGACCTCTCTCCATACTTTGGACCATCAGAGTCGAGGACGACTCCTCTTCAAGAGGGGGAAAATTATGAGGACACCACAACCATCGACAAGTCTCCAACAATTATAGGTCCAATCACAAGAAGTCGCGCCAAACAAATAAGTGACCAAGTGAACGCTAACTTAAGTTTACCTTGTAACCTTGATGACACAACTATGATTTCATCTCCATTGTTGTTGGTTGAACTTAGGTATAACATGGAAGCAATCCAACAACCTATGAGCTCTTGAAGCAACCACTTTGGAGGAACAAGTTTGGAGAAAACAAGTTGCAAGTGAAGCTGATGCTGTCAGTTTTTACCTCTGATGTTTTGGTGTGGCACACCCATGTGATGGAGAGACGGGGACATAGGGGTACATCAACAGAAGCTACATCAAATTATATTTCCAATGCAAAAAAACCTCAGATCATTTGGAGTTGTGAGTCAAAAGTTCTAGTCATTCTCGTGGAAGGTGTCCAGGCTGTCAAGACTTCGCGAATTTCCGAGGAGCTCTGCAACAACTCCCAAAGTTGACTGCTTATTCACCCAAGAAAGCCATGCAAACCTTCTTACTTTTAAAACCATTTTCACACCTAGCTAAGGGGGAGTTGTCCCTGCTATAAAATCCCATCTCCCCCATCCTCTAGAGGACCTTTTGTCAAAACCATTCAGCTATAAGCTTATGCAGCAAGACTGCTAGAGAGATCCGAGAGATCTTGCTACCATTGCTCTTGTGAGTTCATTCAGATTCATGAGAAGGAGCCTAGGGTTCCCCCTAGTTCGTGCTCTACGGTTCCGACCGTTTTGTGTGGATTAGTCCCGGTTTGTGGTTCTGCGATTGTTCAGACAGCGGGTGGGAGTTCTTGTAGCTTCAATCAGCCATCCCCAACGTACGGGTTGCATCCAACCTTGGCAGGTATAAAGCTAGTTATCTCGGCTGCTTGCAGCTAGTTATCCCTTCCGATTCGATCCTACGACGTGAAGATCGGGCCACCCTCGAGCGGGAACTTGTTCAACGGGTTCTCGCCTATCAGTCCTCCTGGATGATAGTTCGGCTTCTTCAAATATTATAATCTGCCAATTCCTCTCTGCTGTCGTCTTCTCTTCCACGTGTCCAACGAATGCGAATCGTTCGGGCGTCTTTTGCAAATACACCCTGGAATGTTCAAGGGAGGCGCCTATATAAGAGAATAGATCCGACTTCCTTTCCATCTCATTCCACGCGGAAGAAACCCTAGTGCCTGCAAAAAAATCTTCAAACATTGCTAGTGCCCCGAGCTCCTCCTCGCGCCCTCATGGCCCTCGTGCAGGAGATTGGAAAAGTTGCTCTGTGTCTCACACACATCTGTGGACACTTCAAGCGCAGGCGTATCTCCCTCCAAAGGATCTAGTCCCCGTCCGGGCCGGACTAACGTCTGTTGACAACCAAGCCCTGGGAGAGAGCTTTCCCAACCCCTTCGATGGAGAGCGGGTATGTCTCGTCCCTCACCTTTTAAGAGGCATGGGGTTCATGTCCATCCCTTTCTTAGGGGACTCCTGGAGTTCTACGGCCTCCAACTGCACAATCTTACTCCAGGTTCAATCCTGTACATTGCGGGTTTTGTTGCTCTATGCGAACTTTTATTGGGCTGCGAGCCCCACTTTGAGCTGTGGAGAAGGTATTTCTGCCTGGTCCCTCGATCGGAAGAGGGATCCATATTTTAAGTTGGGAGCGCCGAAGTATGGGGCATAGCCGGGACAGACTATCTTTCCAGTACTCCAAAGAGGGCATCCGAAGAGTGGCCCTCGGAGTGGTTTTACATTGAAGATGTCGCATTGTCGGATCCAGCTCGGCGCGGACTCCCCATGTATTCCAGTGCTCCGCCAAAGAAGCTTTTCAACTGGCATCTCCGCGGTCCTTCGGGAGAAGAGAAAGAGGAGGTTAGCTGATTGGCCGACAAGATTAAATTGCTTGCGAGTTCGGGATTAACTATAATTGAAGTGATGCCCATTTCACTGAAGCGGCGTGTGCAGCCGCTCCAAGCCATAGGACCTCCAATGTATCATTATAATGGTCAGAATGATGCCTCGCGCCGCCTACGCCTGGATCTAGATGACCCTTCCATTCCAGGCGCTGTCCTGGAAGGCCTCTACAAAGGAGAGAAGCAGGACTTCATCCATTTAACATGCCAGGAAGGCCTTTCAATGTAAAATCTTCCCGACTGGGTGAGTCCTTCTCCTTGACCACTCTATTTTTCTTTGTTATGATGTATTGACCGAACTGTATTCGATTTCTCCCAATAGGAGTGGAGGAAGATGGTCCAGGGGAATAATAATCCCGCCCCGCAGCCAGAGGACCCGTTCCAAAAGATGGGCCCCGGATATGAAGAGAACACGGATATATGAGTAGAGTTAGAAGACGGAGTCTTCTATCATGCCTGTCGTGAGGGCACCTTGGCTATAGTAGCCGATTACCCAGGCCTCATTCCTTCTTCCCGTGTAAGTAATTTAGGGGATATCTCACTAACGAGAAGATTCCCAGTGCGCATTTTACCCACTATATTCTATCATACTTAAACAGGGACGACGCTCCTCACGCTGAACAGCGCGTAGACTGCCAACCCAGAGGGTGGCGCCTGCATTGGGCGAGGCTTTGAAGCGGAGAAGGACCACGAATACCAGCAGACCTTCAAAGAGGTATGTTTGTTTTACCATGCGCTGGGTGGTGAAATAGTTATTATAAATTTACGCATTGTTTCTTCCTTTTAGGAGGAATTTAAGCCGGACTGTCCTCGAAGGCGACGTAGGCCAAGCTCCAGAATGCCAATTCGGTGCCGGATTGTCCTCTCCAGGAGTATTCAGATGAAGTATGATCTACCAATTCCGAAGTGGAGGTCGCGATGATTCATCGGCGGCGGAAAGCGGCCATGCGTGACCCTGCTTTTTCTGAGGAGGCGTTTAATACCCTCAATTCTGCAGATGCCTATATCCGAGCCGCTCAAGACGGACTCGCCGGAGCCACTCATCAGCTTTAAAAATATATGAGAGTAATTTTTTTAATTTGAATGTTCCCATGCCAGTAGCCCCCAAGACTTAAAGCAATTGGTACAACCGATTTGAGGATCGTTGTATATAGGTCATTCGAGAGAAGAATAACTCTTTATCCAAGGAACTCGAAGAGTGCCGGACTCAGCTCGCCGAATTGGAAAATTCGAAAGAATCCGGAAAGGATGTTGTTGGCAAGAATAATTGTGTTCGGAAGCTATTACGGTTCTGCTGATTACTATGATATATATACTAATGTGTAATACAACAACAGGATCAACCGACCAGCTAAGAGCTACCCTAGCAGACAAGAAATTTGCCGAAGAGGAAAAAGCCACTGGCGAGCGTGCACTAACGCAAGCTATGGAAAAGGAACCAAGCGCAGGATGAAAATATTAGGCTCGAACAGGAGCTAAAGGGCGTAAAGGCCCAACTCTCCAGCGCCTTGGAAGAGAACCGGAGGCTAAAAAGCGGCATGTTCAGTATGTCTCTTATACCTAGCTCTCCTTATAATCTCTTAGTTTGAAAGTTTCTAAAAACTTTTCCTACAGGTTTATTGACTGGTCAACCTGAAGGCGGAGTATCCAGTTTTGAGGGTGATGTGCTACAAGAGCTTTCCAGGGTCCATGAACGGGCTAGGAAGGCCACGAAGAGTATGGCCAGAGCTCTATGGCCAGGCGACTCCCCTCCAAAATCTATGGAGGATTTGGCGGACCTGTTCAAAGGGGCTCGGCGCCACTTTGAACTGTGGAAAGCATCAGCATGCCGTATGGGAGCTCGAGAAGCATGGGCTATGGTGAAGACGCGCTACACTTGTCTTGATCCAAATCTCATGGCCCGTGTGGGACCTCGAGGGTCCGATGGATAGGAAATTCCTCCGTGTTTGGTCTATAACCAAGTAGAAATAGCTGCCAAGCTTTCGCAACAGGACTCTAAGCTAGATAGCCTGATAGAGGGAATAGAAAATGAATAGTCGTTTGATTCTATGTATTAATGTACTATTACCATCAAACTTATCTCCGGTCGAATTTATATAAAGTTTGTCATGGTCGACCAGCTGCTTCGACCTCCATAAACCCAAAGGCTGGAGTGTTTCCGAATACTATATCTGTTGTAAAGCACGTGATATGTTCAGAAACCAAGCATTCCGATCATAATTGCTTGAGAAGACGAATTGAGTTCGGGGAGTTATGTTATATTACTATTTAACGTAAGAAACATCTTCTAGAGAGAATACTTCTGTTAGGGGTTCCTTTCCCTGGGTCGGCGTGCACGAAGATGCGGGCCTAGGCTTTTTTATCCTTTGAGAAGGATAGTAGGAAACCATCTCCTGTGATAGTTAAGATACACTTTAGAATGTGATATTTCGTGTATCCGCCAACCAATTATTCCCTTAAGAGTGCTAGCTTTCGGCTTCACCCAGTCTGAGGTACATATCTGGATTACCCGGTTGTAACAATCACAGAGGTGCTCCCTTTACGCCCTAGCCGAACAATCGGAAATGTACGGGTAAGCATAGGAGCCAGGCAACCTAGCTTGGCCAGAACTTAAGTCATATTGGTGAATATAATGGCAAGGATGAACTGTAAAAACATGCGACATTTTTAAGCAAGAAACTTTATTGATGATGGGCTTCGTTAAAGAAGCCCCAGGTATATGTGAGGACGTACTCGTCATGTGGTAGTTCAGGTAAGCCGAATACTTGCCAAGTAAATGTAAAGAGAAAAAGGGAGAGAAACAAGAAAGTAAAAAAACAAGACCTAACTTATAAAGAGGAAGAAATTGCTACCGAACTATCCAGAAAATCGTCGGAGCCTGGCAGCGTTCCAAGGGTTCGGCTCAAGGCGGTTGTCCTGTGCATTGCGAAGGCGATAAGCTCCACTGGTGAGTACTTCGTCAATAATGAAGGGGCCCTCCCATTCTAGTTTGAGCTTGTCCTTTTTCTTCTCCGGGAGGCGTAAAACGAGTTTGCCGACGTTGCATGTCTTGGCCCGCACTTCTCTGCTCTGGTATCGCCTAGCCTGTTGTTGGTAAAATGCGGAACGTGCTAGCGCTGTATCGCGCTCCTCTTCAAGTCCACATAGGTCGTCCTCCCGATCTAACTCGGCCTCCCTTTCCTCATACATGTGCATTCTATGTGAGTCATGAATAATGTCGCAGGGCAGAACAGCCTCTGCGCCGTACACCATGAAAAAGGGTGTATATCTGGTCGTACGATTGGGAGTGGTCCTCAGCCCCCAGAGTACGGAGTCAAGCTCTTCGACCCAATGTTTATCAGACTCCCGTAGGGAGTGCACTAGTCGGGGTTTAATGCCGCTCATAATCAGACCATTGGCTCTTTCGACCTGACCATTTGTTTGAGAGTGATGTACATAAGCTTAATCGAGTTTTATACCCAACTTTGCACACCAGTTTTTTACCTTGTCAGCTGTGAAATTGGAGCCATTATCTGTGATAATACTGTGCGGGACACCATAATAGTGTACTACGCTTGATATAAAATCTATCACATGCCCTTCTTCAGCTGTTTTTACTGGCCCGGCTTCTATCCATTTAGTGAATTTGTCTACCATTACCAGTAAGTATTTTCTTTTATGACTTCCCCCTTTAAGGGGTCCGACCATATCGAGCCCCCAGACCGCAAAAGGCCAAGTAATGGGGATTGTTCTCAGTGCGGTGGGAGGCATGTGTTTGCGAAGAGCTGGCAGCCAACGCAATGTTGGACTAAGGTTTGGGCATCTGCTCGGGCAGTAGGCTAGTAAAAGCCAGCACGAAAAAGCTTTGCCTACGAGCGCCCTTGCTGCAGCATGGTGACCGCCCATTCCAGCCTGTATTTCAGTGAGAATTCGCCTTCCCTCCTCTTCGGAGATGTACCTTTAGAGAATACCAGTTGTGCTTTTCTTGTATAGTTCACCTTCGTGAACTTTGTAGGCTTTAGAGCGCCGGACTATGCGGCGGGCCTCATTTTGATCCGGGGAGTTCCTGCCTATTAATATAAGCTAGGAAAGGCTCTGCCCAGGGGGCTATGACAACCATGATTTCGTGAGCCGAAGGAGTTATCTCCATGCTTGGATCTCCGATGTCATCGTGATTGAGTTCGGCTCGGGGGTGTGTTTGGATCCGTATTTTTATCGCCGCTCCCATCCTGCCATGTTACTGATGGCTTAAACAACCGTTCCACAAATGTGTTCGGTGGGGCGGGGGCGCGTTTAGCTCCCATGTGTGCGAGTACGTCAACTGCCTGGTTATTATCCCGGGCTACGTGATGGAATTCCAACCCCTCAAATCGAGCCGACATTTTTAATATGGCATTGCGATAAGCTGTCATTTTTGAATCCTTCGCATCAAAATCCCCGTTGATTTGGGAGATGGCGAGGTTTGAGTCTCCGCGTACCTCGAGGCGTTGTATGCCCATGGATACGGCTAGTCGGAGACCATGCAATAGGGCCTCATATTCGGCCGCATTCTTCGAGTCCCTATACATAATCCGTAAAACGTACCGAACCGTATCCCCTATTGGAGATATCAGTATTACATCGGCCCCCGGTCCGGATAGCATTTTGGAATCGTCGAAGTACATTGTCCAGTGGGAGTATGAGCCATACTCTTTAGGGAGTTCGGCTTCGGTCCATTCTACGACGAAGTCGGACAACACCTGGGATTTAATAGTCCGGCGCGGCTTGTAGGATATTTCGAACGGTAAGAGCTCAATGGCACATTTGGCTATGCGTCACGTGGCATCTTTATTATTGATAATATCATTGAGTGGTACCTCGGATGCCACTGTGATCGAACATTCCTGAAAGTAGTGCCGGAGTTTCCGAGATGACATGAAGACTACGTATGCAATTTTTTGATAGTGGGGGTACCGTGATTTACACGGTGTGAGAACCTCGGATATATAGTATATGGGCTTTTTGTGACAGCCTGGTTTGGCCCTTTTCTTTTTCTTTTTGATTTATTGGTTTTTGCTCTGTTTTTCTTTTTGGAGTGGTTCTGTGGCCTTGTCACCTGGGAAATCATCCTCTTTTGACCTCCCAAGTGGCTCATCATTCTCAAAACCTTGCCAAGACCATGTCATTCCACTGCCTGACCAAACCCTAATTTCTTTTTCTAGGGAATATTCCTTTTTCTATTAAAGGAATAGCCCTGTCTGCCCTAGGTTGTGAAACAACCTATATTTTTGTCACTCCAAAAATTCCCAAATAAATTTTAATAAATTGTTTGGGTCATTTAATCATCAAATATGGCAAAACTTTTCCTTCCTTGCCATGTTCAAAAATACTTCTCAAATATTCCTTTTCCTACTCTGCCCTAAATGGCACTTTGTGAAGCAATTGCTATTTATATTTGCCCAATTGACCCCAAACTTGTTGGGCATTCTTTTATGTCCAAATAATTGCCACATGCCAAATTTCAACTATATTTGCCTAGCCAATCTTCCTCAGTGAATTTTCAAAGTTTCTGTCAAACAGAAGCGACTATGAAGGAAGTACTAGCTAGGAGCATCCAAATGAGTTGAAATTTTGCACGCCTTGAGATCATTTTGTTTCACTCATCCAAAATTCAGCTCCAACCAATCAACCATGTAAGCACACCTTCAAATCTTTGTTTCTGTCCAAATTTTCAGTTTGTGAAGCAAGTGTATTTTATCTTAATCCACTATGGCTGAAAATATTCCAGGACCTTTTCTAGCCCATATAACCTACCTCCACCAATTTTGGGCACATTGTGTGTAGCATCTTTCCCTCAGGAGTTTTCCTAAGTTTCTGGACAGAAAGGATGCTTGTGAAGGAAGTACCAATTTGGCTAGTCCAATTGTTATGAAATTATTACAGCATCTTACTATGCCCAAATCCCTAAGCCTTGCTAAGTGTCAGCTCAAATGGACTCACCATGTGAGTGCATCATCCTAATCTAGTTTCTGACCAGATTTGTGTGGTTGTTAAGCAACTACATTAAATCTTTATCCAAATCCTCTCAAACTTACCAGGATGAAAGTCCCTCTTTACCTCAAACCCCTAGACAAGCTCTTTGGCTCCAACACATTTTCTGTTGATCAGCATTGCTCCTCAAAGTTTACTGCAGTAAACTTCAGAGGATCTTTACCACTCAACCAGAGAGCTTTTCACCATTCTACCACCATAGCTGAGACTTACCATGGATGATCTTACCCGTAGACAACATTTTGCTGCCCAACTCCCCCACTACCAGCCAGTGCACGCGGTGACTGCGCCAGTGGCACGCCTGTGCACGCGCCCTGCGCACTTGGCCGCGCCCAGAGCGTCATTTCTGCTTTGGCTGCTCGCATCTCGTCGTCTTCGTGCGCGTGAGCCTGTCCATTGGCCTCACATCACCGTCGCAGACCTCCTGGACCCCTCTTCCCCGTCGGAAGCTTCCTCACCGACGCAAGCCGCCGAGCGCCCACGGGTGAACTTTGGCCGACCGCTCTGGTCGCGCCGCAGTGCCTCCTCCATGTTCCCCTCTTGGCCTCCTCTGCACCGTGAGATCATCCACAGCGTTCCCCCTCGTCGCCTACCTCCTACCTCGTGGGCGAAGGCACGCGACCGCGGCGCCGGACACGCGTCCGCAGCGACGATAGCGCGGCACATCCCTCCCTCGCCTATTTAAGCAGCCCCTAGCGCGCTGCTCTTCACCACTCGCCTCCACTCGCTCCACTATCCCTCCCCAACATCTCTCCCGAGCTCGAAGAGCTCCACTCGCCCCTCTCCGCCGACATGGCCTCTGCCTCTGCTCTTCCCTGATTCAAGTGACCCAAGCCCCCCCTCCTCCTAGCCATCACCAGAACCCTCCTCCGCACCCCTTGAGCCCCTCCGCCACTTCCCTCCCCTTCCGGTGGCCCCTGGCCACGAACCCCGAACTCACCCGACGCCATCTCCGCCAGAGCTCAAGCCCGTGTAACTCCAGCCCTCCTCGACGTTCATGCTCTGAGGGGACGAGTGAGGCTTGGCCTTTCGAGCACGCCGGTAGACTACACAGCCCGAATGGTGGCCCGAGCCGCGCGATCCCCTCTGCCCCGTCGGGCGGGCGCGAGGTAGGAGACGACGACCTCGCCCCCTGCTAACTAGTGGGCCCTGGCCCCACCTGTCGGCGGGCCAGGCGTTGACCCGTACAGCCTAGTTAGATAAGTAACGCCCCCCCCCCCCCCC
>LR738712.1:558379229-558406353 GCA_902687465.1 Secale cereale
CCCCCGCCCCCCGCGGGAGCCGCACGTCAGCGACCCTAGCCCGTGGGACCCATCCGTCAGTTGCACAACGCCCAGGTCCCGCCTCTGCCTAGTCAAATGAGTGGAAGCGTACTCCCCCGAATGCGCTTTCGTTTCAGTGAAAGCGTAAAGCATTACGACTTTGGCCAAAAATATGTCTTCACTGTCCCGAAAGCGTAGTTCCTGGAATAGGTTTTCAGTTTTTCTATTTTGACCCAGTCTGTAAACTTTTCTGTTACAGATAGGTCCCTGGCAGAAAAACACTCATAACTTTTTGATCCGAACTCCAAATGAGGTGAATCCAAAGCCCATTTCTTCGTCCCGTCGAGCCCATTCTGTTGGCATCATTTTCATTATGTTTTAACATTCTAAAAATGATCATTTTGTCCTTGCCGTTAAACAGCCCCCTCCAGGAGAGAATGTTTTCCGGCGATTCTTTTCGCAAGCTTTCCGCACTTTCCTCCGGTGATTTCTTCCACCCCAGGCAAGCCACACCCTCCATTTGCATGATTGCAATGCAGTGACATGGTTCTTTATTTGAAATCATTTAAAAGATTGCAGTAGCTATGTATGATCATGTTCATAATATTTCTCGGAGTTGTATTTTGATCTTGTTATTGCCTTGATATTACTTGGAGTTCTAGGATTTATATATTGATGGTTATGTTGATGACATGTTGCCTTTGGATTCTTAGTGGCTATTTTCATGCTAGTATTTGGTATTATTTTGGAATATTATTTTGGATATCCTGTTGCCTTTGGATTCTTAGTGGCTACTTTGATGCTAGTATCTGGAGTATTTGCTTTGGATGTCCTATTGCCTTTGGATTATCCTAGATGGAAATGGATATCCTAGTTGGAAATGATATCCTCAAGTCCTACTTGTTCCCTAAGCCATCAAATCTCGAGGACGAGATTTCTTTAAGGGGGGAGGTTTGTGACAGCCTAGTTTTTGGCCCTTTTCTTTTTCTTTTTGATTTATTGTTTTTGCTCTATTTTTCTTTTTGGAGTGGTTCTGTGGCCTTGTCACTTGGGAAATCATCCTCTTTTGACCTCCCAAGTGGCTCATCATTCTCAAAACCTTGCCAAGACCATGTCACTCCACTGCCTGACCAAACCCTAATTCCTTTTTCTAGGGAATATTCATTTTTCTATTAAAGGAATAACCCTGTCTGCCCTAGGTTGTGAAGCAACCTATATTTCTGTCACTCCAAAAATTCCCAAATAAATTTTAATAAATTGTTTGGGTCATTTCTTCATCAAATAGGCAAAACTTTTCCTTGCCATGTTCAAAAATAATTCTCAAATATTCCTTTTCCTACTCTGCCCTAAATGGCACTTTGTGAAGCAAGTGCTAGTTATATTTTCCCAATAGACCCCAAACTTGTTGGGCTTTCTTTTATGTCCAAATAATTTCCACATGCCAAAATTCAACTATATTTGCCTAGCCAATCTTCCTCAGTGAATTTTCAAAGTTTCTGTCAAACAGAAGCCACTGTCAAGGAAGTACTAGCTAGAAGCATCCAAATCAGTTGCAATTTTGCATGCCTATTCTTGGGATCATTTTATTCCACTCATCCAAAATTCAGCTCCATACAATCAACCATGTGAGAACACCTTCAAATCATTGTTTCTGTCCAAATTTTTCAGTTTGTGAAGCAAGTGTATTTTATCTTGCTCCACTATGGCTGAAAATATCACAGGACCTTCTTTAGCCCATATAACCGACCTCCACCAATTTTGGGCACATTGCGTGTAACCTCTTTCCCTCCAGATTTTTCCTAAGTTTCTGGACAGAAAGGATGCTTGTGAAGGAAGTACCAATTTGGCTTGTCCAATTGTTATGAAATTATTACAACATCTTACTATGCCCAAATCCCTAAGCCTTGCTAAGTTTCAGCTCAAATGGACTCACCATTTGAGTGCATCATCCTAATCTAGTTCCTGACCAGATTTGTGGGTTGTTAAGCAACTACATTAAATATTTATCAAAATCCTCTCAAACTTACCAGGATGAAAGTCCCTCTTTACCTCAAACCCCCAGACAAGCTCTTTGGCTCCAACTCATTTTCTGTTGATCAGCATTGCTCCTCAAAGTTTACTGTAGTAAACTTCAGAGGATCTTTACCACTCAACCAGAGAGCTTTTCACCATTCTACCACCATAGCTGAGACTTACCATCGATGATCTTACCCGTAGACAACATTTTACTGCCCAACTGCCCCACTACCAGCCAGTGCACGCGGTGACTGCGCTAGTGGCATGACTGTGCACGCGCCCTGTGCACTTGGCCGCGCCTAGAGCACCGTTTCTGCTTCGGTTGCTCGCCTCTCATCGTCTTCGCGCACGTGAGCCTGTCCATTGGCCTCACCTCACCATCGTAGACCTCCTGGACCCCTCTTCCCCGTCAGCAGCTTCCTCACCAACGCAGGCCGCCGAGCGCCCACAGGTGAACTGTGGCCGACCGCTCTGGTCGCGCTGCAGCGCCTCCTCCCTGTTCCCCTCTTGGCCTCCTATGCCCCGTGAGATCATCCACAGCGTTCCCCCTCGTCTCCTGCCTCCGAGCTGGCGGGCGAAGGCACGCGTCCGCGGCGACGAAAGCGCGGCACGTCCCTCCCTCGCCTATTTAAGCACCCCCGAGCGTGCTGCTCTTCACCACTCGCTCCGCTATCCCTCCCACACCTCTCTCCCGAGCTCGAAGAGCTCCCCTCGCCCCTTTCTGCCGCCATGGCCGCCGCCTTTGCTCTGCCCTGATTCCAGTGACCCGAGCCCTCCACCTCCTCCTAGGCATCACCAGAACCCTCCCCCGCACCCCTTGAGCCCCTCCGCCACTTCCCTCCCCCTCCGGTGGCCCCCGTCCATGAACCCCGCACTCACCCGATGCCATCTCCGTCGGAGCTCAAGCCCGCGTCGCTCCAGCCCTCCTCGACGTCCGTGCTTTGCGGGGACGGGTGCGGCTTGGCCTTCCGAGCATGCCGGTAGGCCGCACTGCCCGAATGGTGGCCGGAGCCGGCCGGATGGGCGCCGGAGCCGCGCGCTCCCCTCTGCCCCGTCGGGCGGGCGCGAGGTAGGAGACGACGACCTCGCCCCCTGCAGACCCGTGGGCCCTGGCCCCACCTGTCGACGGGCCAGGCGTTGACCCGCCCAGCCTAGCTGGATAATGGACGCCCCCCACAGGACCCGCACGTTAGCGACCCTAACCCGTGGGACCCATCCGTCAGTTGCACAACGCCCCGGCCCCGCCTCTGCCTAGTCAAATGAGTGGAAGTGTACTCCCTCGAATGCACTTTCGTTTCAGTGAAAGCGTAAAGCATTACGGCTTCGGCCAAAAATATGTCTTTACTGTCCCGAAAGCGTAGTTCCTAGAATACGTTTTCAATTTTTCTGTTTTGACCCAGTCTGTAAACTTTTCTATTACAGATAGGTCCCAGGCAGAAAAACACTCATAACTTTTTGATCCCAACTCCAAATGAGGTGAATCCAAAGCCCATCTCTTTGTCTCATTGAGCCCATTCTGTTGGCATCATTTTCATTATGTTTCAACATTCTGAAAATGACCATTTTTTCCTTGCCGTTAAACAGCCCCCTCCAGGAGAGAATGTTTTCCGGCGATTCTTTTCGCAAGCTTTCCGCACTTTCCTCCGGTGATTTCTTCCACCCCAGGCAAGTCACACCCTCCATTTGCATGATTGCAATGCAGTGACATGGTTCTTTATTTGAACTCATTTAAAATATTGCAGTAGCTATGTATGATCCTGTTCATGCATTTCTCGGAGTTGTATTTTGATCTTGTTATTGCCTTGATATTACTTGGAGTTCTAGGATTTATATTTTGATGGTTATGTGGATGACATGTTGCCTTTGTATTCTTAGTGGCTATTTTCATGCTAGTATCTGTTATTATTTTGGAATATTATTTTGGATATCCTGTTGCCTTTGGATTCTTAGTGGCTACTTTCATGCTAGTATCTAGAGTATTTGCTTTGGATGTCCTGTTGCCTTTGGATTATTAGTGGCTAGTATTATTTTCATCATGATGCTAGTTGATATTATGTTTTGGACTATGATGATGTAAATGATGTTTGCATGTAGATCATAGTTGTATATTTAGTTCTTGATATTTTCATAGTAGTGTTATCTTTCTTGGACTCTTCATGATAAAGATGTCATGCTATCCTTGGAGTATTTTGTTATGATGTTATTAAGCTTTTGATTATTTGTTGTATATTGTTATCCTTGGAGTATCTTTATTCCGTTTGGGACTTTTTATTGTTTTGGCCACGACGGTGGTCGTTGGTGTCTTTGGTAGACATGGGGCCACCCAGGACTAAGCCCAGTGGAGAATGAGTCGGAGTGTCCGGGAGAGTGTCATGACAGTAGATCGGTTTGTCGGAACGCCGTTGGTCCACCCAAATGGGAGAACGAGGCCATGGGTTTCGTGGTGTGGGTACAGTGCACTACCTCTGCAGAGCGTATTTGTTTAATCTATCGATAGCCGCGTCCTCGGTCATGGGCATGGGTTCGTATTAGGTCACACTGTTCGATCAACACTCATATGACAGAATAAAAAAAATAAGTTATAAGTGATTTATAAATTGATATTTTGAGCAGTGCAGATGGACAGGATGTTGATGATGATTTTGGTGACCAAGTGTTGGTCATGGTAGTGATCATCGGAAAGATCACGATTGATTTTGATCATGAGGTGATCGAGATGGTATATTTATTGGTCGGTTAGACAAGAGAGATTTAATTATGTAAATCTGAGATAGTGATTTATTAGTATTGTATCAGTTTCATACCATGCTTAGTAGTAGTTTCATCATGATAGTTGTTAATTAATTAACCTATTAATGCTATGTTATTGTTTTGCCTTGATGCTTTTGGTTGTTGTGAGCTTGCAAGTACATTCAATGTACTGACCTGGCGTGTCATGCCAGATTGCAGGTGATGCCATGATTGCTTGTTTGCTTGTCGAGGTTGCCGTGCGCGCGAGCTAGATCGTGTCCCAGCCAGAGTCCCTGCAGAGTGGAGTTCACCACCTTCATCGTTATTCCGCTGCTAGAAGTATTCCGCTGCTACAAGTTGTTCCGCTGCTAGCATAGAGCAAGTATAGTATCGCCGACATAGTGTTGTCATGCTGATGTGCATCTTTGTAACATCAGACCCTTGTATTATTATTCTTGTATTAAGAGCTGATTTGTTCTATGTCAAGCAGTGTCGTTTTCCAGAGACTTCTCCTCGATCTCTGGGCTGGAAAACGGGGTGTTCCGGTTTTCTGAGCCGGGGTGCCACACTTTTGAATGGGGAATTTATGTCCCTCTTCGGCTCATTCGACGACGAGCATGTCACTCACCACCCGGTGAGTAGCTGATATGAACAGCAGCATTGGTTCGCCAACACCGGGTGCGGCTAGGATTGGGTTGCTTGCTAGTAGAGCTTTTATTTCTTCCAATCCAGCTATGGCCGCATTTGTCCATTCGAAATTGTTAGTGCGCCATAGCAATCTGTAAAGTGGCTATGCTTTTTCTCCTAACCTGGAGATGAAGCGGCTTAAAGCCGCTACGCAGCCTGCTAGTTCTTGCACTTTCTTGAGATCGGTTGGTATTTTGAGTTCTCACAGGGCCCAAATTTTGGCTGGGTTAGCTTCGATTCCTCTATAGGATATGATGAACCCTAATAGCTTTTTGGCTGGAACGCCGAAGACACATTTTTCCGGGTTGAGCCTTATGTCATATTCTCGGAGGTTGGCAAACGTAAGGCGCAGATCATCCACCAAGGTCTCGACATGTTTGGTCTTTACGACTATGTCGTCAACATATGTCTCCACTGTTTTGCCAATTTGTTTTTCTAAGCATGTTTGAATCATGCGTTTATATGTGGCGCCAGGGTTTTTGAGTCTGAAAGGCATAGTGCTGAAACAAAAGGGGCCATATGGGGTGATTGTGACACCCCGAGACCGGTGCGCCAGGTGTCACACAATTATTCATCGCTGTTGCCATGTCATCTTCTTGCGTGTTGAATTTTGCAACGTCATTGTGTGCATTGAATCAGTATGTTTACAAAACTTGCATCCAGCCGAGTCTGCACGTCCTCTCCATTGTCCGTTCTGAGGCCAGACACACTCGCACGCGCCCGCGGCACCTCCGAAACCTTGTTTTGTAAGTGGCCAGAAATTTTTCTCGGAATGGGTTGAAACTTGGCGTGTGATCTTATTATAGTGTAGAAAGACCGCGTGCCAAATTTCATCGCATTCGGAGTCCGTTTGACATCCCAACGGTTAACCGTGTTAACTGCAGGAAGCTCTTTCTCTTTTGGCCAGCACCCCTCCACAACAGACCTCAAGCCTATCCTAACCACCTCCATGCTCTCGGTCATTGGATCGTGATCATGTGGCCAAAAACCACACCTCATTTGGACTCTCCTAGCTCCCTCTACCTATAAAATAGCCCCCTCCCCCGAGATTTTGTACGAAACCCTAGTCTTCTTCCTCCCTCCGCGTCGTCGGACACGTCCGCCGAAGGCTGGACATGTACACCACCGCAGCCACGTCGCCCAGCCAACCAGAGGCTGCCACGTCAGCCGCGCCGCCGCCCCGAGCCACTCCCACGCTGCCACCTATCCCCGCGCTTCTCCCCACTGCGTCACGCCGCCGCGGCCCACTAGGCCCATAGCGGGCCCGCGCGAGCCCGCACCCGTCGCCGCCTGCCTCCCACGCCCGAGGCGCCCAGCCTCCTCGCTCGCCACCGTCCCCGCCTCCGCCCGGAACGCCATCGCCGCCGGCCACCGGCCCCGCTCCGACCCTCGTCGGAGACCGTGGCTACCAGCTCCATCAGATTGCCGGCTCCCCGCCGGACCTCTCCGCCTCCATCGCCTTGTCCGCGTCCGGCCGCCGGACCTGTCTCCCCGCGCCGCTGGCTGCCGGATCCGGTGGCCCCGTGGCCGGCTCGGCCTTCTCAACTCGGCGCCTGTCGTCGCTGTTCGATGGCGCCGCCATGGATCGCCTCGGCCTCGTCAAGAGGTCGGGGAGGAGCTCCACCTCCCCGTGGGCTCTGCTCCGCGGCCGGCCCAGCCCTCCAGCTCCCCGCGCCCCTCATCGGCCCGCTCCACGCCGGCCCGATCTACCACCAACCTAGGCCGAGCCCAGCATGGTGAGCCCCGGCCTGACCTCTTTCATTCGCCCTGGGCGACTTATACAATTCGACGCTCACTTTGTTTTACCCCCGAAAACCGCTAAGTCCCTAAGAAAATCATGTCTTGATGCATTCTTGTATGGATAACAACTTTGTGCTTGATGCTCCGTTTTGCATGCATGATATATCAAACTATTCGTCTCAAATTGCTCTACATGTTATTTGCATTTGCATGCATGTTACTGTTAATCTTGATGCCTTAATCTTCATTGCAAAACTGCTATATGATGTTAGTGCTCAGTCCATGTGGTGTGTCTACAATATGTTAGCATGTTTGTGAGGTTGTAACTTTGTACATGTTGGTCCAAATGGAGCATATAATATGTCAAAATGTTCATTGTGAAGTTCTCTACATGATGGTGGTTGTTGCATTCATGTTAGGTGCCATATTGCCCTGTGTATCTCTGTTGCACAAGTGCTTGTGGATGTTAAGTGCTGAAACTTGTTATAAGATGTTGATTTGTCTTTTTCATATCTTTATGTGTGATTTTTGTTTGAGCTACATGTCAATATGTTTAACAACTTGAACTTAAGGTTTGTTCAGGTCTGGACCAATTTCGAAAATTGCATATGAGGACTTACCGGAGTTGTTATATGTTGTTTCCGGCCTCATTTAAACTTGCTTTGTGTGATGTTCTTGCATGATTCATCTCTTGCCATGATTTGCATCATGTAGCCTTGTCATGCATCATACTTGGTTGGGCATCATGTCTTGTTATGTGTTCTGTGTTTACCATGTTGTGCGCTTCTTCTCGCTAGTTCATATTCCGTTGCGATCGTGAGGATTCATTCGACTTCTTCGTATTCTTCATGGAATCGTTTTTCTTTCTTGCGGGATCTCAGGCAAGATGATCGTCACCTTGGATACCTTTACTATCATTGTTATGCTAGTTGTCTCGATGCTATCGCTATATGTCGCGCTACCTATCTATTTGTCAGCCTCTCCTTATTGCCATGAAACCTCTAACCCTTGACATCATCCCAGCAAACCGTTGTTTGCTATGTTACCGCTCGCTCAGCCCCTCTTATAGCGTTGTTAGTTGCAGATAAAGATGAAGTTTGCTCCATGTCGGATATTGGTGTTGGAATATCACAATATCTATTAATTTAGTTAATACACATATATACTTGGCAATGGGTGGAAGGCTTGGCCTTTTGCTCGGTGTTTTGTTCACTCATGCCGCCTTAAGATCGATAAACCGGCGTTATGTTCCTTGATTTTTCGTTCCTAACACGGTTGGGGTTTATGAGCCCCACTCGATAATTCGAATTGCTTAAAGCTTTTCTAGCAAGACCCAACTTTGGTACTACATTTGCCTAATAACTAAAATATGCATAGAGGACCGGCTAGCACCCGAGGACTCTTTATGAACCCCCCGGGCCAGTGCTCCTCATAAGTGTTGGTCCAAACTGTGGCAGACTACAGGGCCACCTTGGGGAAAGCCGAGGGCTGGTATATACCTGTAGGATGACCCATCCGGTTGTGGCCTGAGACAAGTTACGCACGGCTACTATCAGGGTGTCGACACACCGGGAGGTCTTGCTGGATTAGTTTTACTTTTGTCAAAATATCTTCTCCATGGGATTCCGAGAATACTCGGGTCTTCCCAACATGGAGTTGCGACTCCGCAGATCGTGAGCTTGTGATGGGCTAAGTTGGGATACCCCTACAGGGTTATGATCTTTCGAAAGCTGTGCCCGCGGTTATGTGGCAGATTGGAATTTGTAAATGTCCGATTGTAGAAAAATTGACAGAGGATCTGAAATGAAATACACAACCGCGTCAGTAACTGTGACCGTCTCTTTTAATTTTTAGAAAAGAACACGATGGGGTTATGTTTGACTCACGGGTAGTTCAGGTTCTCTAGCGATTATTACTAGTTTCGACCGTTTGCGTAGAGGCTCATCTTATTCTTGTACTCGTAAGTTAGCCACCATACTTTTGCAAAGCCGCTGCTGCAACCTCACCACTTAACCTCTCCATACCCAATAAAGCTTTGCTAGTCTTGATACCCATGGTTATGGGATTGTTGAGTCCTCGTAGCTCATAAATACTACAACAACAGTTGCAGGTGCAGGTTTCCGATGACTTGACGTGAGATTGATGTACTTGTGTTGGAGTTCTTTCTTCTTCTACTTCGTCAGTCTTGGGTTAGGTTCCTTGTCGGCAGCCTGTGATAGCAGGATGGATGTCTTTATGTTTTTTCATGTTTGCATCCGTAGTCGGATGTTTTGTATATGATGATGTTGTATTCAAGTGAATTGTATGACTTGTATGTATCCCCATGTATGTATGTAATGGTACGATGTAGTGATATCCATCTTGCTAAGCGCTTGAAATGTGGTTGTGCCTGAATCACAAGTTTTATCTAGTGTTCAAGATAGAATCACATCTTGGGTGTTATAAGTTGGTATCAGAGCCTCGACCGACCATAGGAGCCCCATTGGTTGATCGTAGCTTGGCCGTTGTTGAGTCTAGAAGAAAACTATTTTGGAGTCTAGTTATGTCGGAGAATAGGAATTCTTTTTTCTCCTCGGTCCCTTCGTCGCTCTGGTGAGGATTCTTGACGTAGGTGTTTTGAATTACTTCTCTTCCCCTTCAATTTTTTTAGGATCACGCAATTAGTTTTCGTTCGTTGCGATGTCAGCTCTTTCATCCGGTGCAATTCTCGTCAAGTTTAGTTGACCTTCTTCGTCTTTTGCAAGTTCAATCCTCAGTTCTTTCCAATCGGCGTCGTTTTCCCCGTCCAATATGGTCTTTCTTTTTCCCTCCCACCCACCCTTTTTCTTCTCGGGGCCGGAGTCCTCAGTCGAGTATCCATCCTACTCGTGTGAAGTTTTGAATTCTTTCCTCAATTATTTCAACTGGTGATTTCTCATCTAGCTCAACAATTCTTCATCTCTTTTCTTCTCTTGTGGATTCAATGCAAGTTTCGGTGTTTTCCATATCCTTTTCACTCGCTCAAATGATTCCAATTGCTTGTTTGCCTCTCGCCATTTAATTGTTCCGGAGTTCCGAAGACATCTCAGTATATTCGCCTGCGTTCCAATTAATTCAAGGTTGTCACCTCATTCGAGTCATTCAATCGTTCCGGTGCAATCCTTTTCAACGGTGTTTTCTCTTCGGTGGGCTCATAACCCACATGCCTTTCCCAGGATCTTACCTGACTCTTCTAATTTCTCGGAGTGTTCCGAAATTCTTTTCAAGTGTGACGTAAGCATGGATTCCATCCGTCATGTGCCTTCTCCAAGATCGTTTGCAAATTATTTTCATCGTTGGTTCAACATTTCTTCTTTTCATTCTTCTGGAGTATTTCATGAATTCTTTTCTTTGTGGTCCTCCAAAGGCCATCATTTCAGAAGATTTCTTAGTTCTCAGTTTTCAACTTAGTCCTCCAAATATTCCTCATTGATGCCTCTTAGTTCGTCTCACATTCGTCCGGTGCTTCGTTCAAGTATTCTTTAATCAGTTCACGATCTCTTTGTTCTCTTGTATCTAAATTCCCCAAGTGCCTATTCTTCCCGGTGATTCATTCTCTTGTATTCACTCGATTTTAATTCTTCTCGATGGCTTGTTCTCTTTCATCACTCGATTTTAATTCTTCCAAGTGGTTCGTTCCTTTTCTTCACTCGGCTTCAATTCTTACGGTGGTTCTCTCAAGAGTTCTTTTCCAGTGTTATCATATCAATCCATTCATTTTTATTCCAATCCTACCGGTGTTTCATGAAGATTTTCGCAAGTTCGCGATATACCTCTCTTCAATCCTTTTCAACGTGAATAAGGGATATGCAAATCGATTGCTTCTCATCAATTTAATAGATGAAGGATGAGCATACCATATTTCTTATTCATTCTCGTCAAGTTGATTTATTCCTTCCTTTGGAGTTTATTCTTGATGAAAAAATTCTAGTTCCAAGTGCTTTCATCTTTTCTTTCCGGAGTTCATAGTTTCTCAGCCTTCTCGTCGGAACCCCGTCTAAATCATTGCAAGGCTTTAATCTTATTCTTTTCATCCTTATTTGTATCTCATCATCCTTTTTCTTACCAGAGTTCTTCATGGTGGTTCTTCATGATTTAATTCATTCTTCAGGTGTTCATCAAATTCTTTTGGATTAAGTGTAAGCATTATTCTATTGTGTCTCGAGATGCAAATAATTTTCCGTATTCTTTTGAAGTGGAGTTTTGCATTGTTCGCTCTTCTCAGCTCATCAATACTTTGGTTGCGGCATAATATCACCTCGAGTTTCGGGATGATTTCCATAAGTCCACAACAAGCTTATTCTTTTGTTGTTGATTTTCTCAACAACTCCATTCAATCCTTCCTTCTAAGGATGCCTTCAAATTCATTGTGCTAGAAGATGTGTTCTTTTCCCTTTTCTTCTCATTCCATTCTTTAATTCTTCCGGAGGCATTTCTTGTTCATCTCGTCATGAATCGTTCCATCTTGTCAAGTTCATGTTCTATTCCATTCTCGCGCAACCGGAGTGCTGCCTATTTTTTTCTTGTTCTTATCCCTTGTCTATCTCGCTTAACCAGAGTGGTTTTTCGAATTTATTCTTGTTCCTTCAGCTCTTGATTCTTGTCTTTCTACCGTCAAGACTCTCGTACTCTTCCTTGTTCCTCCTTTGTAACAGAGCTTCTCAATCTCGTTCATCTCCGTTGTATTCGTCCTTTCAAGTGGCTCAACCTCTCAAGGTTCTTTGGCTTCATTCTTTTGTTTGAGAAGAACTTTGTTCTTCCTTTTCTCTTCCGTCTCATTCCTAAGATCTCGGGAAGAGATCTCTTGTTAGTAGGGGAGTGTTTTGACACCACGAGACCGGTGCGCCAGGTGTCAGACAGTTATTCGTCGTTGTTGCCATGTCATCTGCTTGCGTGTTGCATTTTGCTATGCCATCGTGTGCATTGCATCAGCATGTTTTCAAAACTTGCATCCAGCTGAGTCCGCTCGTCCTCTCCGTTGTCCGTTCTGAGTCCAGACACACTCGCATGCGCCCGCCGCACCTCCGAAACCTTCTTTTGTAAGTGGCCGAATTTTTTTCTCAAAATGGATTGAAACTTGGCTGTGATCTTATTATAGCGTAGACAGACCGCCTGCCAAATTTCTTCACATTCGGAGTCCGTTTGATATCCCAACGGTTAACCGCGTTAACCGCTGGAAGCCCTTTCTCTTTTGGCGAGCACCCCTCCACAACAGCTCTCAAGCCCAGCCTAACCACCTCCATGCTCTCGGTAATTGGATCGTGATCGCATGGCCGAAAACCACACCTCATTTGGACTCTCCTAGCTCCCTCTACCTATAAAATAGCCCCCTCCCCCGATATTTCGGACGAAACCCTAGTCTTCTTCCTCCCTCAGCGACGTCGGACACGTCCGCCGATGGCCGGACATGTCCACCACCGCAGCCACGTCGCCCAGCCAACTAGAGGCTGCCACATCAGCCGCACCGCCGCCTCGAGCCACTCCCACGCTGCCACCTGTCCCCGCGCCTCTCCCAACCGCGCCGCGCCGCCGCGGCCCGCCAGGACCATCGCGGGCCCGTGCGAACCCGCAGTCGTCACCGCGTGCCTCCCGCGCCCGAGGTGCCCCACCTCCTCGCTCGCCAGCATCCCCGCCTCCGCCCGGAACGCCATCACCACCGTCCACCGGCCCCGCTCCGACCCTCGCCGGAGACCGCGGCTACCAGCTCCCTCAGATCGCCTCCTCCCCGCCGGACATCTCCGCCTCTGCCGCCCTGTCCGTGTCCGGCCGCCGGACCTGTCTTCCCGCGCCGCCGGCTGCCGGATCCGGTGCCCCCACGGCCGGATCGGCCTTCTCAAGTCGGCGCCTGTCGTCGCCGTTCGGTGGCGCCGCCATGGCCCGCCTCGGCCTTGTCAGGAGGTCGGGGAGGTGCTCCACCTCCCCGTGGGCTCTGCTCCGCGGTCGGCCCAGTCCTCTAGCTCCCCACACCGTCGTCGCCCCGCTCCACGCCGGCCCGATCTACCACCGACCTGGGCCGAGCCCAGCAAGGTGAGCCCCGATCTGACCTCTTTCATGCGCCCTGAGCGACCTATACTATTCTACGCACACTTTGTTTTACCCCCTAAAATGGCTAAGTCCCTAAGAAAATCATGTCTTGATGCATTCTTGTATATATAACAACTTTGTGCTCGGTGCTCAGTTTTGCATGCATGATATATGAAAATGTTCGTCTCAAAGTGCTCTACATGTTAGTTGCATTTGCATGCTTGTTACTGTTAATCTTGATGCCTTAATATTCATTGCAAAACTGCTATATGATGTTAGTGCTCAGTCCTTGTGGTCTGTCAATAATATGTTAGCATGTTTGTGAGGTTGTAACTTTGTGCATGTTGGTCCAAATGAAGCATATAATATGTCAAAATGTTCATTGTGAAGTGCTCTACATGATGGTGGCTGTTGCATTCATGTTAGGTGCATATTGCCATGTGTATCTCTATTGCACAAGTGCATGTGGATGTTAAGTGCTGAAACTTGTTATAAGATGTTGATTTGTCTTTGTCATATCTTTATGTGTGATTTTTGTTTGAGCTACATGTGAATATGTTTTAGAAGAAAAATCATGTCATCTTTGTTGTGGTGCAATCCACTTTTCCTGATATGCCTTCTGGTGAGTGGAACAATCTTGCAAAGTCTCCTACTCGTTGTTGCTGATTTCTATGACTTGTTGAAAATTGCTATGTGTGAAACTGTTATAACCTGATGCCATGTTTGCTTGATGCCCCGGTCATATCCATGCACATTTGGGGATGTCCAATGATCATGTCTTGATGTCCATGTTATGTTATATCCATGCATGCCCTTGTTTGCATTAATGTCCTGATGTAGCTTATTGTTTTCATGCTCTCAAGTTGCTACAAAATGTTTCTGTCCGCCTGTTATAAGCAAGTTCAGTTTTGCCATGTGAATAGCTAGTGTTCTATGCATCGTATGACCATGTTCTTGCCATGAGTAGCTTCATAAACATGTCTTCTTGCTGTTGGTTATACTCACATGCCATGATATGCTTTGAGATGAGTTGCACAAGCTTGCAGACATGCCTACTTGTCGTTGTTGCTGCCATGTTTAGTTTATTTCACTAAGTCTGTGAATCTGTTATCTTTTGCAATCTTGCCATGATGTTTTGAGCATGTTCTAGTGGTGTTTGGTAGTAGCTCAGAGATCATGCTTGTAGTGCTTGATATGTACATGCTTGCCATGCACTTTGTTGCCATGAAATGTTATTGTATCATGTTGTTTTGATGTCAACTATATGCCTACTTGCTGTTTTGGGCTGATTGTGTTCCAAACTTATTCTATGCGTATGTGATGAACCGTTGCTCCGTTTTGAGTGTGCTCTATATGAAACTTGTGTGTTTTTGCATGTAGATGCATAATAACATGTTGAATATCTGTTTCGAGTGTGTTTGCTTGATGTGTGGATGCATCTTGCATCTTTACCATGTTCATCTTGTTTTGCTCATATCTTCTAGGCCGTAGCTCCGAATTACATGAACTTTATATGAAACTTGACTAGAATTTTGAGTAGATCATCATGGTGCATGTTAACTTGTTGTTTAACAACTTGAACTTAAGGTTTGTTCAGATCTGGACCAATTTCGAAAATTTCATATGAGGACTTACCGGAGTTGTTATATGTTCTTTCCGGCCTCATTTAAACTTGTTTTGTGTGATGTTCTTGCATGCTTCATCTCTTGCCATGATTTGCATCATGTAGCCTTGTCATGCATCATACTTGGTTGAACATCATGTCTTGTTATGTGTTGTGTGTTTACCATGTTGTGTGCTTGTTCTCGCTAGTTCATATTCTGTTGCGATCGTGAGGATTCATTCGACTACACTTGGCTCGTCTTTGTGGCTTTTTCTTCGAATTCTTCATGGTCTCCTCCTTCTTCCTTGCGGGATCTCAGGCAAGATGACCGTCACCTTGGATACCTTTACTATCATTGCTATGCTAGTTGTCTCGATGCTATCGCTATATGTCGCGCTACCTATCTATTTGTCAGCATCTCCTTGTTGCCATGAAACCTCTAACCTTTGACACCATCATAGCAAACCGCTGTTTGGCTATGTTACCGCTCGCTGAGCCCCTCTTAGAGCGTTGTTAGTTGCAGATGAAGATGAAGTTTGCTCCATGTCGGATCTTGGTGTTGGAATATCACAATATCTATTAATTTAATTAATGCACATATATACTTGGCAATGGGTGGAAGGCTTGGGCCTTTTTCTTGGTGTTTTGTTCCACTCATGCCGCTTTAAGAACCGATAAACCGGCGTTATGTTCCTTGATTTTGCGTCCCTAACACGGTTGGAGTTTATGGGACCCCTTGATAATTCACATTGCTTAAAGTTTTTCCAGCAAGACCCAACTTTGGTACTACATTTGCCTAATAACTAAAACTTGCATAGGGACCGGCTAGCACCCGAGGACTCTTTATCAACCCCCGGGCCAGTGCTCCTCATGAGTGTTGGTCCAAACTGTGGCAGACTGCAGGGCCACCTTGGGGAAACCCGAGGGCTGGTATATACCTGTAGGATGACCCATCCGGTTGTGGCCTGAGACGAGTTACGCGCGGCTACTATTAGGGTGTCGACATGCCGGGAGGTCTTGCTAGATTAGTTTTACCTTTGTCAAAATATCTTGAGCACGGGATTCCGAGAATACTCGGGTCTTCCCAACATGGAGTTGCGACTCCGCAGATCGTGAGCTTGTGATGGGCTAAGTTGGGACACCCCTGCAGGGTCATGATCTTTCGAAAGCCGTGCCCGCGGTTATGTGGCAGGAATTTGTTAATGTCCGGTTGTAGAAAACTTGATAGAGGATCTGAAATAAAATACACAAACGCATGAGTAACTGTGACCGTCTCTTTTCATTTTGAGAAAAGAACATGGTGGGGTTATGTTTGACTCACAGGTAGTTCGAGATCTCTAGCGATCATTACTAGTTTGCGACCGTTTATGTAGAGGCTCGTTTTTTTCTTGTCCTCGTAAGTTAGCCACCATACTTTTGCTTAGCCGCTGCTGAAATCTCACCACTTAACCTCTCCATACCCAATAAAGCTTTGCTAGTCTTGATACCCATGGTTATGGGATTGCTGAGTCCTCGTGGCTCACAGATACTACAACAACAGTTGCAGGTGCAGGTTTCCGATGACTTGACGTGAGAGCGATGTACTTGTGTTGGAGTTCTTTCTTCTTCTACTTCGTCAGTCTTGGGTTAGGTTCCTGGTCGGCAGCCTGGGATAGCAGGATGGATGTCCTTGTGTTTTTTCATGTTTGCATCCGTAGTCGGATGTTTTGTATATGATGATGTTGTATTCATGTGAATTGTATGACTTGTATGTATCCCCATGTATGTATGTAATGGTACGATGTAATGCTATCCATCTTGCTAAGCGCTTGAAATGTAGTTGTGCCTCAATCACAAGTTTTATCTAGTGATCGAGATAGAATCGCATCTTGGTTGTTATAGTGATAAATGCTGTTGCGGCTTGATCGGATTCCTTCATCTTTATCTGATGGTATGCGGAGTAAGCATCAAGGAAGCACAGCGAGTCGTGTCCGGCCATTGCATCAATAATTTGGTCAATGTGGGGAGGAAAGGAATCCTTTGGGCAAGCCTTATTCAGGTCTGTGAAATCGACACAGAAGCGGCATGATTTATCCTTCTTCGGTACCATGACTAGGTTGGCTAGCCAATCTGGATGTTTAATTTCTCTGATGAATCCGGCTTCCAATAGTTTGGTTAACTCTTCTCCCAATTCTTGTCTTTTGGGTTCGAAAAATCGTCGTAGTGACTGCTTGACTGGTTTGAACCCTTTGATAATATTGAGGCTCTGTTCGACCAGCCTACGTGGGATTCCTGCCATGTCTGAAGGGTGCCAGGCGAATATATCCCAATTTTCCCGAAGGAAGGCGCGTAACGCACTGTCTACCACCGGATCCAGCTATTCCCCGATGGATGTCGTTTTGTTAGGGTCCGTTGGGTGCACTTGGAATTTGATGATTTCGTCAGCGGGCTTGAAGGAGGTAGACTACGATATTTTGGCGAGGATGACATCGCCGGCATCCACCTTTGATTGTTGGGTGGTTAGTTCTTCAGCCGTGAGAGCTTCAGATAATGTCTCTAAGGCTAAGGATGTCGTTTTGTTTTTGGCGCGGAGTGCTCTATCCGGATCACTTATTATTGTGATCACCCCATTGGGCCCAGGCATTTTAAGCTTCATGTACCCGTAATGGGGTGTAGCTTGAAAGCGCGAGAAAGCGTCCCGTCCTAGAAGGGCGTGGTATCCGCTGTGAAAGGGCACAATGTGAAAGAGTAGTTCCTCCGATCTGTAGTTGTCGGGTGAGCCGAACACTACATCGAGCTTAATGCTTCCCGAACACTTGGTCTTGCGGCTTGGTATAATTCCCCTAAAGGTTGTGTTGGAGTGCTCAATGCGGGATTTCTCGACCTATATTTTTGCAAGCGTTTCCTCATATATGAGGTTGAGTCTGCTTCCTCCGTCCATAAGTACTTTAGTGAGGCGGAACCCGTCCACTATTGGGTCTAGTACAAGAGTTGCTGATGCTCGGATCGGCCAGACTCGAGGTGCGTCTTCGGCGAAAAAACTAATTGCCGTGTTGCTCCATGGGCTTGCTGAGCTAATTTGGTAAACCTCGGCAAGTTCGCGATTTGATCTTTTGCGACGATTATTTGGGGGGAATGTCTCGAAGACAGTGAAGACATCGATGTCTTTCTCCCTTGGTGCGATGGTGGCAAGAATTGTCGTACCGCTCTTTGCTACTTGCCGGAGTACCCAACATGCTCTAAGGCGATGGTTTGGGACATTGTCCGGGGTTGCTTGTATTTGGCAAGGTGTATCGAATAGTTCGTCTAGTACGGACCTGTGCCTTGCAAGAGGCTTGTTCTTCATGCTAGGAATGCTATCGGATGACCAACTAGGGTAAGTTCATTTAGCTTTGGTGATGTACTGTCTGGATATGGACTATTCTAGAGGTGTATTCTGGGCTTTCCAAGTATTCCCCATTGCGCAGTACTTCCGTACTAACTACGATAATTCTGTGAAACTCAGAAGACGACGTCGGTTGAGGGCCTTCAAGACTCCCTCGTCCGTGCAATTGCGGTGAAATAGAGAAACCGCTTTGTCATCGCAGCGGTCCCTGACCTTGTTTTTTACAAGTAGGAATCTGGCCCAGAAGTGGTTGACCATTTCCTCGGCCTGCTGTTGTATGTTCGCGAGGTCATCTAAGTCCGGGATTCCGGATTACTTGAAAAAAAAATCCCAGGGTGGGTGGGTGTTGGATATTTTGAATCCCGACCCAGAGTGGTATTAGGGGTTTTAACAACCCCCGATGGTGACAATCCGGTTTTAATGGGATCTAATTGCCCTTCGGGTCCGGCGTCGGTCCCAGAGCTCAAAGAACATAGTGCGCCTCCTGACTGGGAGGTGTTCGGCTCGATGGGTTCGGAGATCCGGACTGTTGCGGTCTTCATCTGTAGAGGAGATGTCTCTATGGCTCCGTCCTCCACTGCTGCTACCAGATGAGTGATCGGAGAAGGGCCGATCTCGTCATCGCCGGATTTAAGTCCGATTTGATCTCCTGGCGATGAAAGCCCCAGGGCGGCGATGCGATCCAGCAGCTCATTTAAGGGTGAGATTTCTGCCAAGTCGCGTCATCGGAGTAGCCGGAATCAGCATAAAGGTGATGCTCGACGGCCGCAGGGAATGCGGCCGGCCCAGAGGCCATGCGGGCGCATATAGTAAACCCGCCAAGTTGGAGGACCTAGCCGATAGCCAGGTTATTTCTGAGGGTGATCCTGTCATCGATGACGATACGCACCATCGATCGCTCATGGCGAGCGCACAACGGAGCTCTCAATGAAAGCACCATTGTCGGTGTCAAAACAGTCATATCTCGGGTAGGGGGGCCCAAGTTATGGGTTTAGAGGATCGATGGTAGCAGGAGGCTGGGGACACGATGTTTACCCAGGTTCAGGCCCTCTCGATCGAGGTAAAACCCTACTTCCTGCTATATTAGTATGGATGAATATGTGTACAAGAGTTGATCTACCTCAAGATCGTAATGGCTAAACCCTAGGTCTAGCTTGTGAGGATATTGTAAGTTGATCCCCTCTATAGACTAGACCCCTCGGCCTATATACACACTTGAGGGGACCTTGGGTTACAAGGGTGACTTGGGGAGGAATAAATTGATACATCCGGACTCTACACCTGCCTTTCTACGTACATAGGAGTCCTGACCGAATACGGGGGAGGGCCTTCTGCTTCTTCTTCATGCGGCCCATCAATGCGGCCCAGCTTCAACGACCCGGATGACTAAGGACCCGTGAATACAGGACTCCCTCAATGGCGCCCGAAGTCAATCCGTAGGCGCCGGACCCTATGAAGGGAGCACTTCAAAGTGCTTCCATCGTGGAGGAGCACCACACCGTGATGGTGCGGTGATAAAGAAGATCCAGTCCGTCAAGGGCGGACTTAATGAAGCCTTCAACACCTGTTAATGGGCTTTGAGGTATGCAATGTAATGTTCTTTATGGAACTTTTGTTTGTTTTAAATACACATATGATACGTCCAAAATGCATCACTATTTTGTATCATAATTTATCCTTATTCATTGATATATTTCACGTTACGGTGATGTTCTTATGTTGTTTTGGTCTATTTTACACAGTTTGCAAACTTTCCGATACCGAAGCAGCAGACGCAGGATTCAGCAGTAAAAAGTGGACGTTGAGTTGCTGAAGAAGAATACCTGCAAATTACCTGAAAATTGACGGGAGATATTTTTCAGACGGATCACGAAGGCACGCGAAAGGGCAACCAGAGGGGGGCCACAGGGTGCCCAGGCGGCCTGGGGGCGCGCCCCCCCTGGCCGCGCCGGGGGGCGCCTGGAGCCCCTGGCCCACCTCTGGCCGCCCCCTTTTGCATATATGCTCTCCGTTATCCAAAAACCCTAGAGACGGGAATTTTTACGGAGTTCCGCCGCTGCTCCATGGCGGAAACCTACAGAGAAGAAAAAGCCATCTCCGGCGGGCAGATTCCGCCGGGGAGATCACCTCCCGGAAGGGGAGATCATCGCCATCGTCATCACCATCATCACGGGCATCATCGAGATCATCATCAACATCCTCCCCAACACCAGCACCATCTCCATCTTCATCCAAATCTCATCTTGCAATCGCAACTTGTGTTGTAACTCGTACTACCTATCCTCTCTACTCCATCGGTGTTGATTACTACTTTGTGGTGAATGCTATTGAGTTTTGTTGGAGAAATATTATTATGTCCAGATTGTTTATCACCTATTTATCCCCACTGATCATGATCTCTTTTATGTCTCGTGAGTAGTTACCTTAGTTCTTGAGGACATGGGGAAAGTCTTGTTGTTAGTAGTCATATGTTGTTGAAGTAATATGTGTTGTTTGATACTTAAGTTGTGTTGTCATTCTACTAGTGGTGTTGTGTGAGTCGAACACCCAAAACTTCGCCTTATTAAGGACCTAGGAGAATACATTGTGTATAAAGAATGCTTATGGTGGGTTGCCGGAGTGACAAAAACCTGAACCCCAGTTCGCACGCTTTTGCATAAGGGAATAATGGATCCTCGATCGTATTGCTATGGTTAGGCTTTTGCCTTAAATTCTATCTTGTATTTGCGGATGCTTGCAAGGTGTTTAATCATAAGAGTGCATTCATCTTAGTCTCGATAGTGCACTAGCATAGATCCACCCACTCAACACTTATCAACACACAACATAGTATCGATACGGAATATGGTGAAAGCACATGACTACCTCTCCCGTGTGTCCTCAAGAACGCTTTAGTCTTTATAAGTTCAGTTGCTAGGCCTCTACTTTGCTAAGAAAGGATTGGGCCACTTGTTCTCTCAGTACCTGTCGTGGAAATAACACGGCAGATGTCCGGTTTAATGGACTTGATGATGGAACCATCGCACGGGTTAACTTGAAAGGGTTCATAGCTCACAAAGGACACAGAGAATTTATACTAGTTCGGCCCCTTCGGAGAAGGTAAAAGCCTACGTCTAGTTGGTTTGGTATTGCTTGGTCGTCGGATTACAGGGAGCGGATTCGCTTGCCTGTGTCTCGACGAATTGATTGTTACTTATCCTGAACCGTCCAGGACGTCCCTTTATATAGAGGTAACGCCTGGTCCGGTTTACAGAGTCCCGAGGCCGGCTCATACTTGTGTCCGCCTCGGTCTCTGTCTTTCTTTCTTATCCCTCAAGTTACATTGCTTGGTGGTTCACAAACTGCACTTCTATACATGGGCCTTAAGATCTCATGGGCCGTAGCCTTTACTAAAAATATTACAACAAAGTACAATATAGCTAAGCCGGTTTACACTAGCCGGATCATACCTGCTAGTCATATCCCTGACATTAGGCCCCAGAATGATTTGAACTTGTTCATATCAGCCTTCCTTGTCTTGTATAATTTTCTTCTTTGTCTTCATATTTTTGTAAACCGGCTCTGACGTCATCTTCAAGAATCATTAAATCTGACCGTGACATCATCTCCGCATTTAACGCCGTGAGCTGTACTGTAGCCTTGTTTTAAGGGTTATCCCGAGAATCGAGGCGCCAGAAGATCTTTATCCGATTTTTTGCCTCCTCGAATCCCGTACCTGTCGCTTCGGATCTGACTCCCCTTTATAAATACCGCCACCCCTCATTCATTATCTTCTTCTCGCTCCGTCTCCTTCCTCCGTCTTCGTCCTCCGTCGCCGCCCGAGCTCGAACCGCCGCCGACGACCGCTGGATCCAAGACTTCACCTGGCCGCTGCATCACCCTGAGCTCGACCAGAAAACCTCCGCCGTCGATCTTTGTTGCTCCAGGTACATCCTTCTTCTCCCTTATCAATACGCAACTTCTAGGGTTTTCTTCCGCGCCTCCGCCATTAGAGCTTGAATAGAAACTTCATCTTGTTCAACCTTCAAGCAAATGACTTTTAGTAACATTATCCTTCAGATCTTGCTTTTTGAATTGTGTTTTTATCCTGCTGTAAGTACTTCAGATCCTTGCCATTGTCCCTGTCTAGCCTGTAGATTTATCCACTTAGTATAAAGTCCTTGTAGATCCTTCCCGTATACTCTTGTATTAGTTTCCCTTTTCTTAGCACGCTCAGATCTATTCTTCCTTATCAGTCTGTTGAAAACCTGTTTTTCTCCTTGATAGATCTGCTAAATATGTTCCGGTTTAAGTTGATATACCCTGTTCCTTGCGAAACTCTGTAACTTAACGCAACGGTTTAGCCGTTTCTCTTCAACTGCCATTAACCGGAAATGGTGTAGCTTGTTTATAATTGCCGGTTTAACCACGCCATTAGTCCTCAGTTTAAACCGTGGCGTAACTTTCATAGATAGTTTCCGGTTTGCTGCACTTTCATAATCTGTTTCTGTATTTTACCTTTTCCAGCACCTTGCTCTTTCATTGCAATGGCTAGGCAGTATGTCTCCTGCGATTGGGTCCCTTCTGTCATTACTGAGGATGACTTAATCAAGATGTCTGAAATTGGCACATTAGGACCTCAGTCTGAGTTAAAGTGGCGGGCTCCGGGTAATGAATGCCCCCCTACTCCCAGATCCGGGGAAGTCATTGTGTTTTTGGATCATATCTCTCGAGGCTTCTCTCCCCCCGGATCAAAGTTTTTCCGGGATGTTCTTGCTGCTTTCCAACTGCACCCGCATGACCTTGGACCCAATTCTGTTTCAAACATCTGCGATTTCCAAGTATTTTCCGAGGTGTATCTGCAAGAGGAACCTTCTGTCGATCTATTCCGGGATTTCTTTCATTTGAACCGGCGCACCGAGTTTACCAGCGGACCACATCAGGAGCTCGGTGGCGTTAGCATTCAGAAGAGGAGAGATGTAGTGTTTCCCCACGCCGCTTTGCACTCTCATCCCAAAGACTGGAATAAAACCTGGTTTTACTGTGTGGACACTTCTCCTGAAGGGGAGAACCCTCTGCCGGGTTATCGTGAAACCCGTATTCCAGAGAACCATCCCTTACCACCACGGCTCGGCGCTGTTGAACGGACCCGGTTCTCTCCACAGCTCTCCAAGCTAAGAGCTTTTATAGCAAACGGTTTAATTGGGACCGATTTTCTACGCTGCTGGCTATCTTGGAGCATACTTCCCTTGAGCCGGCGATCTCAGTTAATGTGCAAGTATTCTGGTAAACCGGATGATCCTCAAAGGTTTACCAAGGAAAAGCTTTCTGAATCGGAAGTTGTGGAATCAGCGAAGAAAATTCTCAATGTTTCCTTGGCAGACTGTGCTAAGGTCGGTTTAGCTCCATACTACAAGAAGAATAAGCTGCCCGCAGTAAGTTTCTCTTTGACCTGTATTTGTAATCCGTTTCTTTTGATCCGTCTTTCAATTGTCTTTATTTCTTTCAACTAGGCTGATGACCCTTTCTGGAAAAGAAAGCCTCAGGAAAAAACCGTCAAACAAGCCCGGCGAAAAACCCCTGCAAACAAAAAGAGGAAAGCAGCCGTCGATGCCGGTTCTCCCACTGAGGATGATGACCCGGACTCCGAGGTATGCTTTAATCCGGTTTAAATTCTTGCTTTCATGTATTTGTAATCATATCTAATGATACCTTTTCACAGGAATTGCCTGAAGGTGATAACCCGGCTGAAATTGAGGTAATCCTTCTTTCTGACTCAGAACCTCTTCCTCAAAAAAGTCGTCGGACCGTCCGGAAATATCAATTTTCTCATCCTTATGCTCAGTTAGACCCTAACTTTACTTTGAAGAAGCAACAGCACGAAGCTTTCGCCGGACCACTCGCCACAGCGGCCTGGCGGTGGAGTCATCCGGAATTTCCTTAACTCCAGTTCGAAAACGCCGTGCTGAGGTGATACTTTCTCCGACCCTCCTTCATCCCAAGGCCGGTCTTATCCGAAAACCCCTTAAACCGTCTGACCCTGACTATCAGGAAACTCCATTGTCTTCCTCCGGTGAATCGACCGCCACGCAGCTTCCTCCCCTGAAAACCGTCCCAGGGTAACTTCCTCACATCTTTCGGTTTATGATCTCCTTTTTGCTTTATAATGCTAACTCATTTTGGATATTTTTCCAGCAAACCGAAACCCAGCAAGAAGCCCAAGGCGAATAAGCCTATTGCTGAACCTACTGCGGATGATCTGGTTGCTAATCCGTCAACAATTGTTCCTCCAGAAGGTGAACCCGTAGCTCCTGTTGAAGACCCTGCTCCTGAAAATCCTATTACAGAAGACGTCCAAAATCCACCAAGTCCGGCCCGGGCTAACTCTCCTCGGGCTAATCCGGCGTCTCCTGATCCGGCTCACACTATCGCTCCCCCCAACGCACCAACTTCTCCTGATGTTGTAGTAACTGGGACTGCTTATGTTGCTCCAGCTGAACCCACTGTTTTAGCCAAACATACGGCTAAAGCGGAAAAATTATCTCAAGAAAAAGGGAAGTGGAGTACTGACATATCCAGCCTTTCCGGCATGAGCGCTCAAGACATTTATTCTGGGTATCTGAACCGGCTCCACAGCAGTCGGGATTATGAAGCCAGCTTGGTGAACTTAATGAGGGAAAAATATGAGGTAAACTTCTTCTTCTGACTTTGTTCTTTTGATGCATCTCTATCTCATAACAGCCCCCAAGTTCCGGTTTAGCTGCTTACTGAAGGTGATCCGGAACTTTGTAGATTGAACCGTTGGCCTTTACATTAGCCCCCAAGTATCAAGTAGATAACTTGCTTATGTAGTTGATACTTGTAAAAAAAATTTGTCAATACTTCAATTATACATTAGCCCCCAAGTGTCAAGCAGACAACTGGTTTGTATGTTTGAGACTTGTAACTTTAAATTGCCTTTGTTGTACTGCTTCAACTGCCATTAGCCCCCAAGTGTCAAGTAGACAACGTGGTTGTGTGCTTGAGACTTGACTAAACTTCACCTCTTGTTGTTGAACTTTGTCTGCAGGCTGAGCTGAACCGGAATGCTCTTCAGCTTAACGAGCTTCGAAGCCGGCTTACTGAAACAGAGTCTGCCGCTTCAAAGGCTAAAAAAGAACTTCAAGTGAGCTTAAAAACCGCTAAAGACTTGAAGAAATACTTTGAAGAGGAGCGGGCTACTTTTGAGGTCCAGAAGAAAGATCTTGAAAAACGGGTTCAGGATGCTGAAGGAGCACTTAATCCGGTGACGGAAGAACTGTCCGGATTAAGACGGCAAATTGAATTAATGACCTCTGCTGTTTTCGGTAAGTATAATCTGAACTCCTGCCTTCATCTTTGTAACCTATGCCTTGTACCGGTTTAACGGAGATTGTTGTATGTAGGTCGCCGTGTCTCCCATCTTGGGGATGACGTGCGGAAAAAGCTCAAAGCTTGCTATACCTTGGTCGAACAGCTGTACTCCGGGGCGCAAAGGATCATCAGTGCTGCTTCGTTTGGTAAACCGGCCCCTACCACAATACAAGATACTTTAAACAAGTTATCTGTTTTGCCGGTTCGCCTTGAAGAAGTCAAGAAGTCAGCTGCGCGGGGTGGTGCTCTTCTGGCCCTTACGAGGGCTAAGGCTTGGGTCCCGGATCTTGATCCGGAGGAGGCTTTTACGGGATTCCCGGATACGAAGGAGGACGGTTCACCTTTCACTGAAACTGATCTCTATGCATTGACAAAGGAAATGCGTCCCCTCGCCAGCAAGCTTGCCGCTGAATCAGATTTTTCGAGATATCATCCAGGATACAATCTGCAGAACGAGCGGGTGGGGCGACCGGTTTACGATACTGTCAACTTAATCCCGCCGGTTCGTCCTCACACCTTTGCCCCTGACATTGATCCTTCTGAACTTATCAACGATGAAGTGTATTTCCGGGCTTTGGCGAAGATTGATTGGCGTGCGCCGGACTTCCAACCGCTTCATGAAGATGAAGATGTTCCGGAACAAGGTGATGGCCAGCCGTCCCAGCAAGGAGAAGCCTAATCTTGAACTTTATGGCTGTAATCATAACTGATATTCCGTTAAACGATGTTTCCGAACCGTTGGGCTCATCATGCCTTGTAATAAGTTAGCCGAAACGTAATGTGCTTCAATCCTAATAGTTTGTCTTCATGAAATATCCTCCGGTTGACTTGTTTGTTTGATGTGGTTGCCTTCCTCTGTTCATATAGAGAAAAATATCGAAAAATATGTCCTAGTGGCTTACCACTGGACGGATTAATTTGTTCTCTTTAAAACATCAAGTAAGCATACCTTTATCTTAAAGATAACTTGTATACCTGAGATTTGTGTAGCCAATACACTTTAAACCGGCAGGACTTTAAAGTCACTTTACGAAGGCCTTTATGAACCCAAATAGATTCGTAATTCTCCGGTCCATCTTGACGATAAATCCGGTTCATCTTGTTTCAGAAAGTTGTAACCTTTGCCTGATACGTGATCCGGGTTTTAATGAACGCCGGTTTACTTGGTCTGATATACATGATCCAGACTTTCAATTTTATAGATATGTGGTCAACTTGCATAGCTGTTCCACTCCGATTTAAAAGGTTATAGAACACAAAAACACCAAAACTATGCGATTTTTGCAAATAAGACCATGTAGTCGAGGCTTTTTCAAAGAGCTGCCAGGCTCAAAGCAAGGTTCAGCCAATCACTGGGACGCGGATTGGCCGACACTCCTAGAGGGCCTAGCCAATCACTGAACGTGGAATTTTCCAACTTTTCAGAGGGCCGAAAGAACCGTATATAAAAATTATTCCGATCACTGGGACGCGGATTGGCCGACACTCCCAGAGGGCCTAGCCAATCACTGAACGTGGAATTATCCAACTTTTCAGAGGGCCGAAAAAACTGTAACGAATTATTCCGATCA
>LR738712.1:558406363-558447002 GCA_902687465.1 Secale cereale
CGCGGATTGGCCGACACTCCCAGAGGGCCTAGCCAATCACTGAACGTGGAATTATCCAACTTTTCAGAGGGCCGAAAAAACTGTAACAAATTATTCCGATCACTGGGACGCGGATTGGCCGACACTCCCAGAGGGCCTCCAGGGTTCCTCCTGAACCGGTGGGTCAATCTAAACCAATCACTGAACGTGGAATTATCCAACTTTTCAGAGGGTTGAAAGAACTGTATATAAAAATTGTTCCGATCACTGGGACGCGGATTGGCCGACACTCCCAGAGGGCCTCCAGGGTTCCTCCTGAACCGGTGGGTCAATCTAAACCAATCACTGAACGTGGACTTGTCCAACTTTTCAGAGGGTTGAAAGAACTATGAAACTAATCCGATCACTGGGAGTGGATGATACCAACTCCCAGAGGGCCTCCAGGGTTCCTCCTGAACCGGTGGGTCAATGTAAACCAATCACTGAACGTGGACTTGTCCAACTTTTCAGAGGGTTTATAGAACTTATCAAATTAATCCGATCACTGGGAGTGGATGATACCAACTCTCAGAGGGCCTCCAGTGTTCCGTCTGAACCTGTGGTTTTTTTTATGGAGTCTTCTCTTCTTGAATCGGATATGATCTCCTGTTCTTGAGAGTTCTATTACTCCTTCACATATTCTGCAAAAAAATAGTTTCTAAACCGGCCAATATTGAAATATAATATTTGATAGTAAACTTGTACGGTTGTTTTTCACAGAATTTTTGTATATGGAAAAAGGGCTGAGCCCCCGGTTTATCGAGGGTGCCGGTTTATTCGTTATTCATAATATATACATAGGATACATTGGAGCACATAGCTCAAGTATAGTATGGCCGTAAATGGGCGATGTTCCACGGCCTCTTCGTCTCCTCTTCTGATGTCCGTGAATCCTTGTGTTCTCGAATGTCCACCAAGTAATATGAACCGTTGTGTAAATTCTTGCTGACCAAAAAGGGCCCTTCCCAAGGTGGGGATAGCTTGTGCATATCTGTTTGGTTTTGTATGAGCCGGAGTACCAAGTCACCCTCCTGGAATGTCCTTGTTCTAATCCGGCGGCTATGATATCTGCGCAAATCTTGCTGATAAATCGCTGACCGCGCTGCAGCCGTATCACGCTCTTCATCCAACCGGTCTAAACCGTCCTGTCTTGACTCCTCGTTGATTGCTTCCACATAGGCCGTTATCCTTGGTGAGTCATGACGTATATCACTTGGAAGAACTGCTTCGGCGCCATAAACCATGAAGAAAGGCGTGTAGCCTGTAGACCGGTTTGGTGTAGTATTAATACTCCAAAGAACAGATGGCAATTCTTCAACCCAACAACCTGGGGTTATCTGCAAAGGTGTCATGAGCCGGGGTTTGATACCTCGCAAAATCTCCTGATTTGCCCTTTCGGCCTGGCCATTGGTCTGAGGATGAGCCACAGAAGATACATCTAATCGGATATGTTCTCTTTGACAGAACTCCTTCATTTCACCCTTCGATGAATTTGACCGCTGTTGCCGCATCACACTTGCTTATAGGCTCCGCTTCAACCCACTTTGTAAACTTGTCCACTGCCACTAGCAGATGAGTTTTTTGATCTTGGGATCGTTTGAAAGGTCCCACCATATCAAGCCCCCAAGTTGCGAAAGGCCAAGTTATTGGTATCATCCGGAGTTCCTATGCCGGCACCAGAGCTCGCCTTGAGAATTTCTGACAAGCATCACACTTCCGGACCAGATCTGCCGCATCTGCATGTGCGGTTAACCAATAGAAACCATGTCGGAATGCCTTTGCTAAAAATGATTTTGATCCGGCATGATGACCGCAATCCCCTTCATGAATCTCCCTTAAAATCTCACAACCTTCCTCAGCTGAAACACATCGCTGAAATACTCCCGAAGTACTACGATGGTGAAGCTCTCCGTTTGCAATCGTCATGGACTTAGAGCGCCGGATTATCTGTCGCACTTCCTCGTCGTCTTCCGGCAATTCTCCTCGACCCAGGTATGCCAAATAGGGTAGCGTCCAATCCGGAATAACATGGAGTGCTGCAACTAGCTGCGCCTCTGGGTCCGGGACAGCTAAGTCTTCCTCCGACAGTACCTAAACCGAAGGACTGTGCAATTCATCCAAAAAGGTGTTTGGTGGTACCGGTTTACGCTGCGACCCTAGCCAGCTCAGAGCATCGGCCGCTTCGTTCCTCCGCCGGTCTATGTGATCCACCTGATATCCCTTAAAGTGTCCTGCCACTGCTTCAACTTCTCGTCGATAAGCTGCCATGAGGGGATGTCTTGAATCCCACTTGCCAGATACTTGTTGTGCCACTAGGTCTGAGTCACCTAGGCACTTAACCCGGCTCAAATTCATCTCCTTCGCTAACCGCAAACCGTGCAGTAATGCTTCATATTCTGCTGCATTGTTAGTACAAGGAAATAATAGGCGGAGGACATAGCAAAATTTATCACCTCTGGGGGAAGTTAAGACAACTCCAGCCCCCGAGCCCTCCAACTGTTTGGAACCGTCAAAGTGAATTGTCCAATAGGTAAGGTCCGGCTTCTCTTCAGGAGTCTGCAACTCTGTCCAGTCATTGATGAAGTCTACTAATGCCTGAGATTTTATAGCAGTGCGTGGTACATATTTCAACTCATGTGGGCTGAGCTCGATGGCCCACTTTGCTACCCTGCCTGTAGCTTCCCTGTTCTGGATTATATCCCCCAGTGGAGCTGAACTAACCACAGTTATCGGATGTCCTTGAAAATAATGCTTCAGCTTCCGGTTTGCCATGAACACCCCATATACCAATTTCTGCCAGTGAGGATACCTCTGCTTGGACTCAATGAGTACTTCGCTTATATAATAAACCGGACGCTGAACCGGGTGCTCCTTCCCTGCTTCCTTGCGTTCAACCACAATAGCAACACTGACCGCTCGCGTGTTCGCAGCAACGTATAACAGCAAAGGTTCCCTGTCAATGGGTGCAGCCAAAACTGGTGGGTTTGCTAATTGCCTTTTCAGATCCTCAAATGCTGCATTTGCCTCATCACTCCAGATAAACCGATCTGTTTTCCTCAGGATCTGGTAAAACGGGATCGCCTTCTCTCCCAAGCGACTGATGAACCGGCTTAATGCTGTGATCCGGCCAGCTATGCGTTGAACATCATTGATACAAACCGGTTTAGTCAAAGATGTGATGGCTTTGATCTTCTCCGGGTTAGCCTCTATCCCTTTGTTTGAGACCAAGAACCCCAAAAGCTTACCAGCCGGAACACCGAAAGCACATTTTTCCGGATTAAGCATCATTCTATATGCCCGAAGATTATCAAAGGTTTCCTTGAGATCCTCTATCATTGTCTCTTCCTTCTTCGATTTGACCACAATGTCATCCACATAGGCATGAACGTTCCTCCCTATCTGCCCCTTCAAACAATTCTGAACGCAACATTGATAAGTTGCCTGTGCACACTTAAGTCCAAAAGGCATAGATACATAGCAAAAAGCACCAAAAGGAGTTATGAAGGCTGTCTTCTCTTGGTCTTCCACTGCCATCTTGATCTGGTGATACCCTGAATATGCATCCAGAAAACTCAGCCGCTCACACCCCGCTGTGGCATCGATGATCTGATCGATGCGAGGTAGAGCAAAAGGATCAGTTGGGCAAGCTTTATTGAGATCCGTGTAGTCCACACACATCCTCCACTTCCCATTCTTCTTTAAGACCAGCACCGGATTAGCCAACCACTCCGGATGAAAAACTTCCACGATGAACCCTGCGGCCAAAAGTCTTGCCACCTCTTCTCCTATAGCCTTGCGCCTTTCTTCGTTGAAGCGGCGCAGATACTGTTTAACTGGCTTAAACTTCGGATCAATGTTTAACTTGTGCTCAGCGAGTTCCCTCGGTATACCTGGCATGTCAGAAGGTTTCCATGCAAAGATATCCCGGTTCTCATGGATGAACTCGATGAGCGCGCTTTCCTATTTGGGATCAAGGTTGGCGCTGATAGTGAATTGCTTAGATGAGTCCCCCGGCACAAACTCAATTTGTTTGGTCTCTTCAGCTGATTTAAACTTCAACACCGGATCATGCTCGGTAGTTGGCTTCTTCAGCGTAGTCATGTCTGCCGGATCAACATTATCTTTATAAAATTTTAGCTCCTCGGTGGCACATACTGCTTCTACATACGCTGCATCACCTTCCTCACATTCCACTGCTATCTTACGGCTTCCGTGAACCGTAATCGTGCCTTTATGACCCGACATCTTAAGCTGCAAATAAACATAGCATGGCCTAGCCATAAACTTAGCATAAACCGTCCTTCCAAACAGAGCATGATATGGACTTTTAATTTTGACGACTTCGAAAGTGATCATCTCTGATCTGGAATCATACTCATTTCCAAAGGTAACTTCTAAGTCAATCTTACCAACCGGATAAGCTGACTTACCTGGGACCACTCTGTGAAATACTGTGTTTGATGATCTTAATTTTTTATCTGTCAGACCCATGCAACGGAAAGTCTCATAATACAAGATATTGATGCTGCTACCACTATCCATGAGGACTTTAGTAAACTTGTATCCTCCCACCTGAGGTGCTACCACCAAGGCTAAATGTCCCGGATTATCCACCTGTAGGGGGTGGTCTTCTCTGCTCCATACAATAGGCTGCTCCGACCACCGGAGGAATTGTGGCGTCGCCGGTTCTACTGCATTAACAGCCCGCTTCAAAACCTTCTGGTCTCTCTTACACAGACTTGTGGTGAAAACATGATATTGCCCGCTGTTTAACTCCTTTGGATTACTCTGATATCCGGATTGCGGCTGCTGTTGCTGACGCTGTTGCTGCTGATTTCCCTGATTATTATAACTTCCTTGGCCCTGCTGCTGATTATTCTGACCATTGTAACCACCTTGATTATGTGATTGATTTCCCTGACCATTATAGTTTCCTTGATTATTTTGAGCGCCTGCCCGGGGTTGATAACCATCGTTATTGCCCCTATGTCCAGATCCGGAACTGTTCCCCTGATGACCCGAACCATAGAATCCGGGCCCTGAACCGCCATGTGGGGGTCGATTAGGAGGATTGAAACGGCCTGCTACTGCCTTCATAAGGGGTATGCACTCTCTCATGGTATGCTTTGCTACCTTCCCCTTTCCGCTATGCTTTGGACAAGGTCGATCCAACTCCTGCTCCCAGCCCGGAGCTCCTCCGCCGGTTTGGAAAGCAGAATCCTCCGGATTACCCTGAAAACCACCTTGAACTTGAGTGTTAGCCACGAAGTCTGAACCGCCCTCTGCTTTCCGTTTGCCCAAAAAGCCTGAAGTAACCGGATTGATCGGCGCCGGTTTACCAGATTTGCTGGCCTTCCCAGCTTTATCTCCTTCTGCTTCCGGATACTTTGTGTTATCAGAGTCTCCGTATTTCACCAGGGCACTCATTAAAGTTCCCATGTCATTGCAGTCCCTTTTAAGTCGTCCGAGTTTTAATTTTAAAGATTCAAACCGGCAATTGTTCTCCAATGTCACTATTGCCGTACTCGGATTAATACCATTCGAAGAGTGCAAAATCTCTGCTACCCTTCGTACCCAGGCCGCTGTAGACTCCTGCTCTCCTTGCACACAGGCTGCTAGGTCTATCACCGACATCGGCTGTTTGCACGTGTCCTTGAAGTTTTTGATGAACTGGCTGCGCAGTTCCCCCCATGACCCAATAGAATTCGGGGGTAGAGCTTTTAACCAGGTCCGGGCCGTGCCCTCGAGCATCATAGTAAAATATTTGGCACAAGCTGATTCGTCCACGTCCAGCATCTCAATGGCCATCTCATAACTTTCAACCCAAGCTTCTGGCGGTAAATCGGCTGTGTAGTTAGGTACCTTGCGGGGCCCCTTGAAATCCTTGGGAAGCTTAACACTCCGCAGAGCGGGGACAAGACATTGTACCCCGAAGGAACTCGCCGTAGCTCCTGTTCCCGCAGTGGCTGTGTGAACCGGCGTTGTTTGACGAATTTCCTCCCTGGCACCTGATCTGGCCCGGTTTATCTCTGGAGCTGGCATCGCCGCCCCTGCCGGATTATCCTGCCTGCGCTGATGTCTCCTGCGCTCACTGCTAGATACTTCTGGCTCCTCCCAATGTCTAGAATAACTTTGGTTGGGACGCGGTGTTGAATGTAGCCTTTCCCTGCTATGAGAATACGCTTGCTGCTGCATCAATGCCGTATTAAGTAGCTTCTGGACCCTTCGCGCCTTTATCGCCACCGGAGACATTTCTTCCGCAGGTAAAGCGGCCAATCGTGCCGCCGCTGCAACAATATTATCCAAAGGATTTGAATAGTGCCCCGGACGGACAGGAACATAAGGTGCCGACGTAATCCGGCGCTCCTGCTCTACGGCGGGCTGCTGAAACGGCTCCTCCCGGGCCGGGGGCGTTCCCCGGTTTAAAGCCGGATGATTACTGGCCCCCGCCCCAGGAGTCCTGAACAGATTCGTTGATTCATAAACCGGCGGTATACCGGACCGGTACTTTCGTCCCCTTACTCCTTCCATAGAAGCTTGCTCCATCCTCAGATAAAAAGCTTGATCATCCAACTCTGCTTGCCTTGTCGCTATCATCTCTCTTTCTGCCTTTAGGTCCTCCTTTAACTGATCAATCCGGCCTTTCAACTGAAGGAGCTCTGCATCATGATGCGCCTTGTCTGCTGGAGCTACTGCTTCCACCGCTTTAGCTGTGAACTCCTCGATCAAGGTGGATAGAACTTCAGTAAGGGAGGGGTTTGAACCACTTCCCCCTGCACCAGCTTCCGCTGTCGTTCCGTTCATCGGGGGCTGTGAACCGGCCATGAAGACCGCCACCCGGTTTGGCGGGTCAAAGGGGCCCGGAATACTGTTTCCATCGGACTCGCCCTCGGACCGGCCGTCCCGCAACTGATACAGAGATTCAGTTTCCCCGGATGAAGACTCGTCATCTGAGTAGACAATTGTTGCACCATCAGATTCCGATCCGTTCTCGGCTCGACCTCCGTGGATTGCTCCAATGAACACGCGCTTCACGGCGGGCTGAATCCGGGCCGATCTCGCACGCTGAGCCGGCTCGACGATGTTGGGGAAGATGTCCGGCTCAGGCCCCGGTTCGCCGATTTTGCCGATGAAGACTTGGATGCTGCCGAAGGGAACCCGGTACCCGTACTCGATCGAATCGGCCTCCGGTCCCCAACCTGCGTCGTCGATGTAGATCCGGCCGCGGCGACTCTTGGTCATCCGGCCGACCGCGTAACCCTTGAGCCCTTCGAAGCCGCCTTTCAAGAACTCGAAACCATCGTGCGCAGGCCCCACGGTGGGCGCCAACTGTCGTGGAAATAACACGGCAGATGTCCGGTTTAATGGACTTGATGATGGAACCATCGCACGGGTTAACTTGAAAGGGTTCATAGCTCACAAAGGACACAGAGGATTTATACTAGTTCGGCCCCTTCGGAGAAGGTAAAAGCCTACGTCTAGTTGGTTTGGTATTGCTTGGTCGTCGGATTACAGGGAGCGGATTCGCTTGCCTGTGTCTCGACGAATTGATTGTTGCTTATCCTGAACCGTCTAGGACGTCCCTTTATATAGAGGTAATGCCTGGTCCGGTTTACAGAGTCCCGAGGCCGGCTCATACTTGTGTCCGCCTCGGTCTCTATCTTTCTTTCTTATCCCTCAAGTTACATTGCTTGGCGGTTCACAAACTGCACTTCTATACATGGGCCTTAAGATCTCATGGGCCGTAGCCTTTACTAAAAATATTACAACCAAGTACAATATAGCTAAGCCGGTTTACACTAGCCGGATCATACCTGCTAGTCATATCCCTGACAGTACCTTTTACATTACTTGCTTTTACTTTCCTGTTGCTTATACCGAGAAAACCCCTAAAAGTTATCTATCAGTGCTTGCAGTAATTTCTTGCTCAGAATCGCTTATCAATACCTTCTGCTCCTCGTTGGGTTCGACACTCTTACTTATCGAAAACGCTGCAATAGATCCCTTACGGTTGTGGGTCATAAAGTACCGTTTTCTGGCGCCGTTGCCGGGGAGCGTAGCGCTATTGGTAAAGTGAAACTGGTAAGAAAGTTTTTATAATTATGTTTTTATTTTTTCTATTTGCTGCTCCTTGTCCTTATGGACAACCCTATTATTGGATCGTTGCTTGCGGGAAGACACCCCACACCTGAGGTGGTTGATCCTCCCCCTACTGAAATTGTGCCTTATAAAATACCAGCTGGTATTATCGATTATGTTTTGGCTAATCGTTACGCAGGAGACAGACATCCCGGTGAACACTTGCTATATCTGTCACAAATATGTTCATTATTTAAGCTTGCAGGTGTATCGAGGGAGTTTGTCATGAGGAAATTGTTTGTTGTATCACTTATAGATAAAGCTTCAGATTGGTATGGGCTTCTCGATAACTCACACTTGTTGGACTGGCAGGAGCTTATGTCTCTCTTTTATACTAAGTTTTATCCTCTTCATGAAATTCATCGAGACATGAATTATATCTATAACTTTAGGTCTCGTGACGGAGAAAGCATTGCTCAAGCTTGGGGGAGATTGAAGTCCCTAATGCTCAAATGCCCTATTCATAAGCTTCCCAAGGAAATTATACTTACAAATTTTTATGCCAGGCTTTCTCGTCAGGATAAGGAGATGTTGGATGCCTCCTCTAGTGGGGTATTTCAGAAGAAGAGTGTTGAAGAAAGGTGGGATCTCATTGAAAGAATCCAGAGGAATACCGAAGATTGGGAAATTGATAAAGGTATTGAACCCGCTATAAATTATGAACATGATTATATTGAGAGCTATGTGAAAACTGATTACTTCAATACTTTTTGCTCTAAGATTGGTCTTGACTCCCATCTAGTGATTGATTTGTGTAAGAATTTTGCCTCTCACATTGATTCTTTAAAAAAAGAGAGACCAGCACCATGAACCTTTTAAAGAACCACCTATTGATATTTATGTTGCTGACCCTATTTTGCCTGCAGTTATATATGAAAAGCCTCCTTTTCCCACGAGGATGAGGGAGCACTCTCTTGTGACAGGCATAATAAATAAAAGTGAGAGAAGAGTTGATGAGCCTGAGGACCAGATCAGGGTCGATCCTCAAGTTGCATTGATTAAAGACCTTGCTACTGATGATGTTTTGGATTCCAATATAAATTTTTGTGCTGTTTCCACTAACCTTGTCACAGCCAAGAATAAAGGCCCAATTTCAGGTACTCCAGTGGTATATGTTAAAATAGGAGATCACAATTATTATGGGCTATGCGATTTGGGATCGAGTGCAAGTGCTATCCCCTATTCACTTTATGAAGAGATCATCGGTGAGATTTCCCCTTGTGAACTTGAAGAAGTTGATGTTACCATTCATCTTGCAAACAGAACAACTATCTCTCCTATCAGAATTGTGAGGGACGTTGAAGTCCTATGTGGAAAGGTAAAATACCCTACCGACTTTCTAGTACTTGGTTCAGAGAGGGACAATTTTTGTCCAATTATTTTTGGTAGACCTTTTCTTAGAACTTGTGGAGCTATAATAGATTGCAAGAAAGGTAAAGTTTCTGTTGAATCCAATGGTGAGCCATATGAATTTAATTTTTCTAGGTTCTCTAAGCAGCCTCGTGGTACTGATTTACCTAGTGATGATAAAATTATTGAAAGTATTGCCTCTATTGCTATTCCCCCTAATGATCCTTTGCAGCAATATATGGAGGACCACGAGAATGATTTGCATATGCAGGAAATAAATGAACTAGATGAAATATTCTTGAGGCAACCTGCTATCCTGAAGCACAACCTTCCGGTTGAACCTTTGGGAATTTTATCAAAACCGAAAGAAGACCCGGTGTTCGATCTTAAACCCCTTCCCGATACGCTCAAGTATGCTTATTTAGATGAAAAGAAAGTATATCCTGTTATTATCAATTCTAACCTTTCAGGATATGAAGAGGAGCGATTATTGGAAGTACTTCGTAAACACCGAGGCGCAATTGGCTACAGCCTTGATGACCTTAAGGGGATTAGTCCATCTATCTGTCAACATACTATCAACCTTGAGCCTGATGCTAAACCAGTTGTTGATCATCAACGACGGTTGAACCCGAAGATGATGGATGTCGTAAGAACTGAGATTCTCAAGCTTCTAGCCGCAGGTATTATCTACCCTATAGCTGATAGTAAGTGGGTAAGTCCGGTACATTGTGTTCCTAAGAAAGGAGGTACAACTGTGGTTCCTAATGATAAAAATGAATTAATACCTCAGAGAATTATTATTGGATATAGAATGTGTATTGATTACAGGAAGTTGAACAAGGCAACCAGGAAGGATCACTATCCGTTGCCGTTCATCGACCAAATGCTTGAAAGGTTATCCAAAAATACCCACTTTTGTTATCTCGATGGTTATTCTGGCTTCTCTCAAATTCATGTTAACACTGCCGATCAAGAGAAGACCACTTTTACTTGTCCCTTTGGTACTTATGCTTACAGGCGTATGCCTTTTGGTTTATGTAATGCCCCAGCTACTTTTCAAAGGTGTATGTCTGCTATCTTTCATGGTTTCTGCGGGGATATTATGGAAGTCTTCATGGACGATTTCTCCATCTATGGAACTTCTTTTGACCATTGTCTTCACAACCTTAATAAAGTTTTGCAGAGATGCGAGGAGACAAATTTGGTACTCAACTGGGAAAAGTGCCACTTTATGGTTAATGAAGGAATTGTTCGTGGTCACAAGATTTCCGAAAGGGTAATTGAAGTGGACAAGGCCAAGATCGAAGCTATTGAGAGGATGCCCTATCCAAGGGACATCAAAGGCATTCGCAGTTTTCTCGGTCATGCAGGTTTTTATAGAAGATTTATTAAAGACTTTTCTAAAACCTCGAGACCCCTCACTAATCTTCTCTAGAAGGATGTTCCTTTTGTATTTGATGAAAATTTTAAGGAAGCTTTTGAAGTCCTTAAGAAAGCTTTAATAACTGCTCCTATAGTGCAACCACCTGACTGGAATTTACCTTTTGAGATTATGTGTGATGCAAGTGATTTTGCTGTTGGAGCTGTTTTAGGACAAAGAGTTGATATGAAATTGAATGTTATACATTATGCTAGTAAAACCCTTGATAGTGCTCAAAGAAATTATGCTACTACTGAGAAGGAATTCTTAGCTGTAGTTTTTGCTTGTGATAAGTTTAGGCAGTATATTGTTGATTCCAAAGTTATTATTCATACTGATCATGCTGCCATTAAGTATCTTATGACAAAGAAGGATGCCAAGCCAAGGCTTATCAGATGGGTACTCCTTCTTCAAGAATTTTATTTGCAGATTGTTGATAGGAAAGGGGAAGACAATCCGGTGGCGGACAATCTTTCAAGGATGGAAGATATACCGCACGACCCCATCCCAGTTAACGATAGTTTTCCAGACGAGCAACTTGCTGTTGTAAAAGTACAATCTCTTTCCGATCCTTGGTATGCAGATTATGCTAATTTTATTGTTGCAAAGTATTTGCCTCCAGGTCTAACATTTCAGGAAACGAAGAAGTTCTTTCATGATTTGAGGCACTACTTTTGGGATGACCCACATCTTTTCAAAGAAGGTCCCGACGGGATCGTGAGAAGATGTATACCGGAACATGAGCAGAAGGACATTCTCAGACGATGTCATGATAGTCCCTATGCAGGACATCATGCCAGTGAGAGGACTGCACATAAGGTTCTTCAATCAGGTTTTTATTGGCCTACTCTCTTTAAAGATGCTAGAAATTATGTTTTAGCCTGTGATAAATGTCAGAGAGTTGGTAACATTAGTAGAAGGAATGAGATGCCTATGAATTACTCACTAGTGATTGAACCTTTCGATTGTTGGGGTTTTGATTTTATGGGGCCTTTTCCTTCTTCGCACAAGTACACTCACATTTTAGTAGCTGTTGATTATGTGACCAAGTGGGTTGAAGCAATCCCCACTGAAAGTGCTGATCACAAGACATCCTTGAAAATGCTTAAAGATGTAATTTTTCCTAGGTTTAGTGTACCAAGGTATCTCATGACCGATGGAGGATCACACTTCACGCACGGAGCTTTTAGAAAAGCTTTGGCTAAATACGATGTTAATCATAGAATTGCTTCACCATATCATCCTCAAACTAGTGGGCAAGTTGAGCTCACCAATAGAGAGATTAAGTTGATCTTGTAGAAAACAGTAAACAGAAATAGAAAGGACTGGTCAAATAAGTTAGGAGATGCTTTGTGGGCATATAGAACTGCTTACAAAAACCCCATGGGCATGTCCCCCTATAAGATGGTGTATGGCAAGGCTTGCCATTTGCCATTAGAGTTAGAGCACAAAGCTTTCTGGGCTGTTAGAGAGCTTAACGCTGACCCAAAATTAGCTGGTGAGAAGCGTCTCATGAACTTGACTTCTCTAGATGAATGGAGAAGTGAAGCTTACGAGAGCGCTAAAATGTTCAAGGAAAAGGTAAAAAAGTGGCATGATAGGAAGATTCTGAAACGTGAATTTAATGTTGGTGATAAAGTTTTGTTGTTCAGATCCCGTTTCAGGTTTTCTCCAGGTAAACTACTTTCCAGGTGGGAAGGACCATTTCATATTGAAGAAGTTTATTGGTCTGGTGCAATTAAGATTAATAATTTTGAAGGCACCAAACCTCAAGTTGTGAATGGGCAAAGACTTAAACATTACATAGCAGGAGATCCTGTCAATGTTGATGTGAATACAATATACACAACAACCCACGAAGAACATGTTGCAGCCCTGTTTCAGATGCCAGCAGAAGCAGAATAAAGAAAAGGTATGTAGTACGGTAAAGAAACATCGCAAACCGCCATAAAAGTTCCGTATTACGAGTTTCTGCAAAATTAGTAAAATTCCGAGCCTAAGTGGAGCCGGAGACGACCTCCAGGGAGTCCAGGCGCCCCCCTGGCGCCCCCCCTGGGCCGCGCCGGGAGGCCACCTGGACACCCGGGAGTCCGCCTCCGACCCCGCTTTGGTCCGTTACCTTCCTTTCTATGCATAAAATTTTCCTATATATTTGCCCGGATTGTTCCGGCAATGTATCTTGCGATTTCACGTGTTTTCTCTTCGGTCTGTTTCTGCCAGGGAATCTTTCAGCTGAATTTAGGTGCCATGGCTTCTCCAAGTTCCCCCAAGGACAAGTTCGTCGTCAACGTCATCAACCCTTACCTCGCTGAGGTGAAGAAGCACCCTCAGGTTGTTCAGATGAAGGATGGCGTCCTTCATCAAGAAGATCTGAAGGAACCTATCAAGGAGGGGAGCATCCAGGCCAGGCTGGAAGAAGTGGAGCAAGAAGTCTTCAAGTACAAGAAGATGATCAAGCGTGGTGTTGAAGCTAACTTTAACATCATCGACGAGCTGAAGACCTACTTCCTGAAGGAGATGAATGAGATGTGGAAAAGCATCACCGCGCCTGAAGAAAGAATTATAGAGCTCCAAGGGCAAATTAATGATCTACATAACCAGAACTGTGAGTATGAACTAAGGTTTATGCGCATGAGTTTGGGTGCTGAATGCAGGATTCAGGAGACGAGCCTCTCATATGAGACTGGAGAACCCCTTCCATGGAAGAGTTTCGCCAAGAACTACGTGATCAACGCCAACAAGGATGATGAGTGAAATCTCCTGGGGTAATGGCATTCCCTTGGCTTGTTCCAAGCTTGGGGGAGTGCCCGGTATCATTATCTTTACCTTTTGTCTTTTAGAGTCAAGTAGAGTCGTATCATGTCTAGGGAGGTTGTTATATGAGATAGGTGTGTGCATTGAGGTCTATCGCTCCTTCGGTGAGGAATTGTATCCGTGAGTGTGGAGTCATTTATGATGGAATATTAATGAGAAGTTTATCGGTTCCTTTTGCTGCACGCGGTATTCTCTTCACGCAATCGACCTTATATGATGATTCTTATGGGGCGTATTGACCTTATGTCAGGTATGGCTATGAAACTTTATTTAATCTTGGCAAACATAGCTTTGGTCATAACAACAAGCATGATTTTCTTAAAGTATCAACATAGCCAAAACCTTTATGTTATTATGCTTGAAGTGTTATGCTGACAAGGAAGTCAACTTGATGTGTTATGCTTATTTCAATGTTCATGCTTTATATTGCTTTGCATCTTAGTCATCATCAGTTGTCTGCTCTCTCAAAACCTTTGCTAGCCTAACTCTGTACTAAGCGGTATTCTGCTTGTGCATCCATACCCTTAAAACCAATACCTTCCATATGAGTCCACCATACCTACCTACTCGTGGTATTCACTACCACCTCCTAAAAGTATATAATTTTTGTGTTATCCTTAAATGTTCAAAATCTTTTATTTTGTGCCTCTGTTTTAGCTCATGAGGAAGTAATAGCTAATTCATAGTCTTCTTGAATTGGACAAGCTTCACCCCGGGATTGCATGTCTAATGTGCAAACCCATAATACGAGAAGGAACTGGCAAAGAGTGCGCCCGGCTCGAAAATAATATAACAAAGAAACCCTCCTTCACGCTTTGTTCATGAGAAATCGGAAAACTTTGACAGTGATAAACAAAGGAGAATAATAGGATGTGATCGTCCTCGTGCGAGAGCCGTTCCTCGAAACTTGTCCAGCTCAAGAAGTAGTTGAGTTATCTATTAGCATTCGTTGACAAATCAAGCACCTCTCAAAACTTGTTTTCATTCTGTTTGATTTAATGATAGCACATGAGTTTTCCCTACTACCCTAGAGCAGGGCCTATCTTTTAATTTTAAGTTGAGTCAGTTATTCCTATTCCCTTCTATTCTTAAAGAGAGCAGACATTTGATGTTGATAATGATTCATTCATATAAAGTTGCATTAAGATTTGTCATATCATATCCTTGTTGACATTATCATTCGATAAGTAAGTTGTTTGTCATGCCCAGCTAAGGCAAATATATTCCTTTGTGTTAACACTTTCACTTCTTGCGTATTAACATGTTATTTGAAAAAGCTTCAATTGATCTCATCAAAATATAAGAGCAAAAGTTAAATCTATTTGTTGTTCTTTGACCAAAGGACATGTTTGCCATGATATAATGAGTTTCCTTAGCCCTACTTTCGAATATAAGTGTTATCACTCTTTTATAAGGGCTTTATGAATTGAAGATTGCTTTTGAGGATATTTGAGTTGGTAAAGAAACTATGATGCTTCTCGTCCGTATTCTATTTATCGACACTTCACTCTCTAAACTTGTGGACAGGTTTACCGAGTTCGTATTCGCTTGGGGACAAGCGAGGTCTAAGCTTGGGGGTGTTGATACGTCCAAAATGCATCACTATTTTGTATCATAATTTATCCTTATTCATTGATATATTTCACGTTACGGTGATGTTCTTATAATGTTTTGGTCTATTTTACACAGTTTGCAAACTTTCCGATGCCGAAGCAGCAGACGCAGGATTCAGCAGTAAAAAGTGGACGCTGAGTTGCTGAAGAAGAATACCTCCAAATTACCTGAAAATTGATGGGAGATATTTTTCAGACGGATCACGAAGGCACGCGAAAGGGCAACCAGAGGGGGGCCACAAGGTGCCCAGGCGGCCTGGGGGCGCCCCCTTGGCCGCGCCGGGGGGGGGGGGCGCCTGGAGCCCCTGGCCAACCTCTGGCCGCCCCCTTTTGCATATATGCTCTCCGTTATCCAAAAACCCTAGAGACGGGAATTTTTACGGAGTTCCGCCGCCACTCCGTGGCGGAAACCTACAGAGAAGAAAAAGCCATCTCCGACGGGCAGATTCCGCCGGGGAGATCACCTCCCGGAAGGGGAGATCGTCGCCATCGTCATCACCATCATCACGGGAATCATCGAGATCATCATCAACATCATCCCCAACACCAGCACCATCTCCATCTTCATCCAAATCTCATCTTACAATCGCAACTTGTGTTGTAACTCGTACTACCTATCCTCTCTACTCCATCGGTGTTGATTACTACTTTGTGGTGAATGCTATTGAGTTTTGTTGGAGAAATATTATTATGTCCAGATTGTTTATCACCTATTTATCCCCACTGATCATGATCTCTTTTATGTCTTTTGAGTAGTTACCTTAGTTCTTGAGGACATGGGGAAAGTCTTGTTGTTAGTAGTCATATGCTGTTGAAGTAATATGTGTTGTTTGATACTTAAGTTTTGTTGTCATTCTACCAGTGGTGTTGTGTGAGTCGAACACCCAACACTTCGCCTTATTAAGGACCTAGGAGAATACATTGTGTATAAAGAATGCTTATGGTGGGTTGCCGGAGTGACAGAAACCTGAACCCCAGTTCGCACGCTTTTGCATAAGGGAATAATGGATCCTCGATCGTATTGCTATGGTTAGGCTTTTGCCTTAAATTCTATCTTGTATTTGCGGATGCTTGGAAGGTGTTTAATCATAAGAGTGCATTCATCTTAGTCTAGAGAGTGCACTAGCATAGATCCACCCACTCAACACTTATCAACACATAACATAGTATCAATACGGAATATGGTGAAAGCACATGACTACCTCTCGCGTGTGTCCTCAAGAACGCTTTAGTCTTTATAAGTTCAGTTGCTAGGCCTCTCCTTTGCTAAGAAAGGATTGGGCCACTTTTTACTCTCAGTACCTTTTACATTACTTGCTTTTACTTTCCTGTTGCTTATACCGAGAAAAGCCCTAAAAGTTATCTTTCAGTGCTTGCAGTAATTTGTTGCTCAGAATAGCTTATCAATACCTTCTGCTCCTCGTTGGGTTCGACACTCTTACTTATCGAAAACGCTGAAATAGATCCCTTACGGTTGTGGGTCATCAACATATATAGCCAGTAGCCCCTGATGCTTTGTGCGATTCTAAACAAAATCAGACGAAGTATCCATAGTATAGCATGCTTGTAGAGCTGAACTATTGTGTTTTATGTTATTTGAACAGGCTTCACTAGTTGTGGCAACTGCACGAGATGCAGAGGTTGCCAAACTAAACCAGAAGCTTTTGCTGGCCGACGCAGACCTCGACCGTGTCACCCAGCGTTTAGATGAAACGCAAGATTTGCAGATTAAAGGAATTTTAAATGTCAAGAAGACTAAAATCATAAACTGGGTATGAGTATGAACTCTTTTATGGTATTCTGTATTACACAGTTGGCGCCACTAAGCTCGAGGCCCTTAAGAGCGAGCTCGCGAAGACCAAGGAGGAGGCCGAGGCAAGCAAGGCAATCGCTGATAAGGCGGTTGCCGAACTGGATGGCGAAAAGGCTGAGTGCGAGAAGCACCAGGCTCGGGTGTCCGAAGTCGAGGTTGAGCTCAAATATGCCATTCTCAAATGCGAGGCATTGGAGGAAGAGGCTTCGGAACAAGCTTCCAAGCTTGCGGAGGCAATCAAGGCTGCCCAGGATGCGCGGAGCGAGTTGCGCAGCGCCTGTGAAGAAATCAAGCAGGCATGACAGATAGCATCTGGTAAGACTTTTCTCTTACAGAGCATCTTTGGAGGGTAGAAGTATCTTGGGCTGACATAGGTATGGAGTTCTCCAGGCGTGTTTGCTGATCTTCCGAGGAGCTGTGCTGACGCTGCCCATTACTTCCGAGCCCAGGAGGGGAACGACATGGAGAAGTTGTTTTGGTCGCAGTTCTATGCGCCAAAACATACGGTCCCCCTCAACGACCAGATGAAGCAGCTGGTCGAGCTGCACAATATGGCGGGTTCGGCCATGAAGGACTTGATAGTCCGGCTATGGGCCGTTGATCCAATCCCATGTAGTTACTTCGGATTGGTGAAGCGGCTCATCGAAGCGAGTCCGCGGGTCGATGCATTGACGCGTTAGGCCTGCATAGAAGGTGCTCGGGTGGCCTTCGCTCGTGTGAAGGTGCACTAGACGAAGATGAGGGCAGATCACATAGCTACTTCTGGTCCGCCCGAGGGCAAGGGGCACCGCAAGCCGGAGAAGTACTTCGAGGACATCATCGAAGGCGCCCGCCTTGTAGAAGGCCAATGCTCGAAGGATATTTTCTTCGCGTAATTGTATTCGGATGTAAAGACTTAAGCTTATGAATCTGATGTATATAACTTTTGCGCTATTATTATATGAGTGTCTTTTACCTCCTGTGTGACTGTTTATGTAAATATGAAAGTTTCCAGTCGTCGACTTCAGCCCCCATGTCGATAGTACTGGGGTGTTTGGTCATATGCATATACACTCTGTATCCGACGTCGTGGTCCGTATAGGAGGTGTATGCGGAGCGAACCAGGCAATCAGACTATGCGGCGTTATTGCTTTCACTTAGTCGTAGGAGTTTGACATGTGGGGCTAGGTACTAGCTCCTGGTGCGGATATGATATTTCTTACTTAAGGTATCCAATTTCACCTGGCTGGGCGAAAAAACCAACCCTTCGTATAACACAGGGTAGATCTCTATCGATCGTAGTATAAAACTAAGTCACCGGATTGCGGACTAGGTTCTCGCCTATCATGACGGTCAGTTTTTGGCTTTCTCTACGAGGTACTTGACCGGACAAGCCAGAAATACAATCGCAGTAATTCCCCCTTTACACCCTAGCCGAACAATCGGGAACGTAGGGGTAAGAAGAGGAGACGGGCAACCCAACTATTGAGCCAAGACATGATTCGGAACTGATGCATATAAGGCAAACATTCAGGACGCCGAACACTCCCTATGGGTGTTCGGTCTTTTTGACATTTACCGGGCTGAGTGCAATAGACCCTGTTGACAAGGCACATGTGCCAATCTGATGTGGGCAGAGAACATTTATGGTGAGTGAATAAAAATCCGAACATAATGCGAATCAACCTGCTCTATTAATATCCCTTTATAGTACGGCAAGCTGTAAGCTTACAGATAATGCCGATAACTTTCTTGGACATTTTACATGCGAGAAAAGTATATAACAAGAAAGAGAAAAAAGGTTTACATAGGGTCTTAATCTAAAAACAAACCTTAGCACGGGTCCCTGCTGCACGTCTGCACCGTTTCCTCCTCTATAATGTGTCCTTGAAGGGGGGGTATGATGGCCATCTGTAAAAAGAAAAAGAAACTTGGAAAAGAAAAAGAAATCCAGTGTGGCCCTAAACAAGACTGGTTCGTTTAGTGAACCTTTAAAGATAATTTTTAGAGTCCGAATAGGGTCAATCTGAACTATGGGCTATATGCAGTGTGCCCCCAGCGTCGCCCAAGGGATTTTTAATGCATAGTTATGTACCCGAGGCGCATATGTTGTCACCTTATGGGGCAGTCGATGGGGGCGTAGCTGCTAATCAAGCTCAGGTTCATCTGAGCTGTCGCGCTGAGGCCTGTGTCGGACACGTTTAGCTATGTCCATGACTGATTGCTAGGCTTCTCGCCCCTCGTTGGTTACCCCAAGTGGAAGGTTAGAGATGCAATGTAGCAGAAGATTTCCCTTGGCAATACCAAGGATCGATTTCCCTGAGACTCCCAGTTTCAACAAGAAGGTGTCAACTGCTAACGGCGCCGGATATTAGCAATCAACGTGGACTTGCACACAGATACAAATAACTTTGCTCCCAACGAGTACAGAGAGGTTGTCAATCCCTCCGGCCTTGTAGTTTACAAAGGATCAAACGCAAGTGATAGTAGTGATAGATATAATTGCAATAGTAAATAAAAAGAAGAAAAGTAAATAGCGGATGTGATCAATGATGGTAATATGGACCGGAGTCTCATGATGTTCACTAGTGATGTCTCTCTCCCAAAAGACGATAAAACAGCTATATGAGGTAAACGAATTACAGCTGGGCAATTGACAGGACTAATGCTGACTACATTGCAAGAAAGGTAGAGGTTCAAAGCATGGGCGGTACGCCAAAGTAAGTAGACCGAAATACATCAATATCTACTACTAATCATCCACCTTGAGATATCTATCCAGAACATCTCGCTGGTATTAAGTTGCGAGTCCCACCCATAGTGTAAACTCAATGCAACAGACAACTGCATTAAAAGAACTTTGCGTAAAGTAAACAATCCTTGCACCCGCGGGCACAAGCACCGTTGTTTTCCCCCTTGTGGCAACAGCACATCCCCTAGACTCATGTTTCTGTCACTCAAGCTAGTCATCGAGGGGCATGAACCCACAATCGAGCATAACGTTCCCTCTTGGAGTCACTACCTATTACTTGGCCAAAGCAATAACTAACAACGGTGAACATGCAAGAATTACTTACGAACATAAATATAAAAGAGGTAGATCAAATATATTACTCAAACACAATCTGAACATAATCTCATAATCCATCGGATCCCAGGAAACTCATCATAGCAACAGCATAAGGATTACATATGTGCCTCGATCATGTAGGGCAGCTCACGAGGACTAATTAGTGAAGCACAAGAACGGGACGAGAACATCACATAGCTACTGGTCATGGACTCATGGTCCAAGGGAGACTAGTCACAACTCATCCGGGAGGCGTCCATGGTGGTGGAGAAGCTCCCGGTGGTGATCCTTCCCTCCGGCAGGGTGCCGGGAACAGTTCTCCTGGGGCCCCCGATCTTGGAAGCGGCGGTGGCGGCGGAACAGAGATGAGATCGCGAAAAAGAGTTCCCGTCTCGAGGGTTTCGGGAGACGCTTTAAATATATGCCAAAGGGGGCATCAGCGGAGCCTCGGGGGGCCCATGCGCCCCCCGGTGCGGCCCAGGGGGGTGGCGCGCCGCCAGGGCGCCTAGAGCCCTGGTGCTCCCCCCCCCCGGCTGTACTTCGGGCGCAAGGTAGCTTCTGGAATGCTGATTTTTTATATAATTTTTCTGGATTTTTCCTGGCAGTTCTCGTAATGTGAAAACCTGAAATACAAAAACAGCCGAAAACAGAAACTGGCACTTGGGTGCACTGAGTTAATAGGTTAGTCCAAATATGATCAAAAGTATATGGAAGTGTATAAATATCATAGCAATATCACCCAAAAGAGGCATGGAGCAAGCAGAAATTATAGATACGTTTTGGACGTATCAACATTCCCAGGCTTAATTCCTGCTCGTCCTCAAGTAGGTAAATGATAACAAGAATAATTTCTGTGGTGACATGCTATTAACCATATAGGACTTTCTCATAGTCATATGACAAAAGCTTACTGAGACAATGAATCTGTAGTAATTAAGTTGCCTCATGAGAAAATCATAAAGGACTGAAAGTTTTACAATATGATACTGAAACATCAAATAGATTTGTAATGAACATGATGTGCAAATATGATAAAGTGATATCTAGCTTGCCCCCTTTAGTGAAGCAAAACATAAATGCAGGGGCACCTCCAAGGTTTAAGTGATGACTAGATACAATGATTTCAAAATAAACGTTATCACAATCATGCAAAAGACAATGCTACTTTGGGGCAATGCACATTACACTCAGAATGACAATCATGCTCTCAGTAGTTGGTGCTTTTAAAAGAAGGTGGAGACTCTCGAACCGTGGCTTTTGTTGGCAAGGTTGAAAACCCGTAATCGGAAACAAAGACAAAACATGTACCAGAGCTCTTGGTTTTAAAACAGAGGTAATAATTTTTTTTAGATCATGCATGTTTTGTCAACGAATGCTAGCAGATAACTCAATCACTTCTTGAGATGGACAAGTTTCGAGGAACGGCTCCCGAATGAGGACGATCACATCCTCTTAATCTCCTTTGTTTATCACTGCCAAAGTTTTCTGATTTCTCATGAACAAAGCGTGAAGGAGGGTTTGTTTGTTATATTATTTTTTTGAGCCGGGCGCACTCAACGCCAGTTCCTTCTCGTATTATGGGTTTGCACATTATACATGCAATCCCGGGGTGAAGCTTGTCCAACTTAAAAAGACCATGAATTAACTACTACTTCCTCATGGACTTACAACAGAGGCACAAAATAAGAATGCTTTTTCTTTGAATAATTTCGAGATGGCACATGCAAGTCTCCGTTAGGAATGGCAGGTAAATACCATGTAGGAAGATATGGTGGACTCATATGGCATAACTGGATTAAAGGATGTGGATGCACAAGCAGTCATTCCGCTTAGTACAGGTGGAGGTTAGCAAAAGACTGGGAGCGACCAACTAAGAGAGCAATGACGGTCATAATCATGCAGACCGACAAAGCAACATTGAATCAGGCATGGAAGTTATATCGCTACTCAGAAATAAAATATCATCAAGGCTTGACAGACTTTCTTTACAGTCTTAAATATGCGTGAGCATATGCCAAGTCAATCAAAATAAATTCTTGAAGGAAGATATTACTAAACCATACCACATCATAGACAAACAAATCATGTTGGAACTCCAATAACACATTAGGAATCCCCCAGCTATTTGAGACTAACCATAAGAAAACCTGAACTACTAAGCGCCATTATGCACGTAGCATCTTTATCATAGACATATCAACCAATGCAACGAAAGCAAACTCTCTTAATAAGGTGAGCATGATAATTAAAGAGAGTTCAAGAAACCAACTAGACAAAAGCCCTTTAAAAAGATAAGCATGAAAGTTAAGAGCAAAGCATGATAGTAGCTATTGAAAGACAAAGAACACACACAGCAAAGATAGACATGAAATTTCTATGTTATGTTCTAGGTAGAAGTGGAGCGTGTTTCTCTCCCACATAAAGAAAGCTGAGTTCCGACTCGTTATGAAAAGCTAAAGAAAACTAAAAAGCAAGACGCTCCAAGCATAGCACATAACACATGAAGTGATAAAAATATAGTGGAACGAAAGACGAACTGATAATGTTGATGGAGAAGGGGATGCACGGGGGCATCCCCAAGCTTAGACGCTTGAGTCTCCTTGAATATTTCTTGGGGGTGCATGGGGGCATCCCCAAGCTTGAGCGTTTGACACTCCTGAATCTTTTTATCATCTTCCCTCGCACACTTGAAAACTCCCTTCATACATAACTCATCATAATCTGATTAGCGAGGTTAGTACCCATAATAAAATAATTGTACCTTGCTGGAAATAAGGATATTCTTGAAGTTATACTGTTTCTAAAGATTGCCAAAAGGTTTTTGCAAAGAAAAAGCAAGCTCTAGGTTTGCAAAATGAAGGAAAGGCAAAACAGAACAGAATCTGTGAAAAACAGAACAGCAGGTAGTAAATGATTTGTTCGGGGCACTTCTGCAACTCTAATAAAAAAACTCAGAACAGACGCACGAAAGACAATTATATAGAGCACGCTGTCGAAAGAATTCAGACCAAAAAGATGATCTGGTGATTTTATACGAATTTTTCTATCCAAGGACAGAATCTGTTTCCTGGACAGCACCTCACAACTTTTGAACTTTCTAGCAATCAGAGGCTATACTTGGCACAAAATTGAAAAGCAAAGATACAATGATGATGCTACAGTAGTAAACAACATCAAGACACAACAAAAGCAAAATAAATTTATTCATTGGGCTGCCTCCCAAAAGCGCTTTCTTTTATGCCTTTAAGCTAGGCATAATGCATAGAGATCAAGTTTTATCAAGAGTAAAAGAATAGCTAGCCCGTATAACGGACTCAAAAGGTAACTTGATCTTCTTTCGAGGGAAGTGTTCCATCCCTTTCTTGAGAGGAAACTGAAATTTTATATTACCCTCTTTCATGTCAATGATAGCACCAACGGTGCGGAAAATGGGACGTCCCAAAATAAGTGGACAAGAAGGATCACATTCAATATCCATAATAGTGAAATCAACGGGAACATAATTATCATTGACAATGATAAGAACATCGTCGATCCTCCCCAAAGGTTTCTTTATGGAAGAATCAACGAGACGAACACCAAAAGAACAAGAATCATAAGGTTTCAGTTTAAGCATATCATATATTCTTTTGGGCATAACAGAGGTACTAGCTCCAACATCACATAATGCATAGCAAGAGAAGCCATTCAATTTAATTTTTATCATAGGATCCCAACCATCTTCTAGCTTTCCAGGTATGGAGGCTTCTACTCTAAGTTTCTCCTCCCTAGCTTTGATAAGAGCATTAGTGATATGCTCTGTGAAGGCAAGGTTAAGCGTGCTAGTGCGGGGGTCTCTAGACATCTTGTGAAGGAAATCAATAACTTCGGTAAGAGTGCAATTATCAAAATCAAGGTCACTAGCATCAAGTAAAGTGGTGGTGGTGTCCTTTAGGTTCACTTGTTTGGTAGTTTCTATAGTCATAGCATCACCATTAATAGGTCCAATGGGACCAGGAGTACATTGGGTGCTAAGAGTTTGGATATCCTCAACACCTTGGATAGTAGCAACAGTGTGGTGGGTAGGAAGGCTCTTAATTCTATCCTCTTCCTCCCTTTCTCTAGCCCATCTCTCTTTAAGTTTAGCCATCATCCTAATATTTTCATCAATTTGCACTTGGATAGCATTAATAGGAATGACCTTCCTCTCCTCAAGAGGAGAAGTTTTAATTTTAAGCAATTCTACCTCATTGGCTAAATGGTCTACCTTTGAAGAGAGATCACCTAATTTGTTTAGTTTATCTTCTACACTATTATTAAAAGCTTTTTGGGTAGTGATGAAATCTTTAAGCATAATCTCTAGTTTAGTAGTGGAGTTCTTGGTGCTAGGATAAGCATTGTTGTTCCCATAAGAATTAGGGGGGAACGGTCTAGGATTGCTACCAAAATTACTCCTATAAGCATTGTTATTAAAATTGTTTATAGAGATAAAGTTCACATCTACTTGTTCTTGAGCAATCAAAGAATTTAAAGGAACATCACGAGGATCAATAGAAGATTGCTTCGAAAGTAGAGACATGATTAAGTCAACTTTTTCATTAAGGGAGGAAATCTCCTAGACAGAGTTTACCTTCCTACCTGTTGGAGCGCGTTCGGTGTGCCATTGGCAATAGTTGGTCATCATCTCATCGAGAAGTTTTGTGGCAGCACCAAGTGTAGTTGACATAAAGGTTCCTCCCGCGGCCGAATCTAACAAGTTCCGCGAGGTAAAGTTCAAGCCTGCATAAAAAGTTTGGATAACCATCCAAGTAGTCAAACCATGAGTAGGGCAGTTCTTGATAAGAGATTTCATATGTTCCCAAGCTTGGGCAACGTGTTCATTATCTAATTGTTTAAAATTCATTATGTTACTTCTTAGTTGGATAATTTTAGCAGGTGGATAGTATTTTCCAATAAAAGCATCTTTGCACTTGTCCCATGTATCTATGCTATTTCTAGGCAAAGACTGAAACCAAATTTTAGCTCCTCCTCTCAAAGAGAAAGGAAAAAGCTTAAGCTTAACAATATTACCATCTATTTCTTGGTACTTTTTCATATCACAAAGTTCAACAAAATTGTTTAAGTGTAAAGCAGCATCATCTCCAGCACCAGAGAATTGATCTTTCATGACTAAGTTCAGTAAAGCAGGTTTAATTTCATACGAAGGTGCTGAAGTGGCAGGTGTAGTGATAGGTGTGCAGATAAAGTCATCGTTGTTGTGACTAGTGAAGTCACACAACTTGGTGTTCTCGGTGGAACCCATAGTAGCAAGCAAGCAAGATAACTATTTTTGTGATTTTTGATAAAAGATACTAAAGCAAAAATTGAAAGGAAAACTAACAAGACTAAAAGCAAAGGTAAAAAATAGCATGCAACTCCCCTATCCTGAAGAGTGGAGTCCCCGGCAACGGCGCCAGAAATTGCTTTGCTAGGCTTCTCGCTCCTCGTTGGTTACCCCAAGTGGAAGGTTAGAGATGCAGTGTAGCAGAAGATTTCCCTTGGCAATACCAAGGATCGATTTCCCTGAGACTCCCAGTTTCAGCAAGAAGGTGTCAACTGCTAACGGCGCCGGATATTAGCAATCAACGTGGACCTGCACACAGATGCAAATAACTTTGCTCCCAACGAGTACACAGAGGTTGTCAATCCCTCCGGCCTTGTAGTTTACAAAGGATCAAACGCAAGTGATAGTAGTGATAGATATAATTGCAACAGCACATCCCCTAGACTCATGTTTCTGTCACTCAAGCTAGTCATCGAGGGGCATGAACCCACAATCGAGCATAACGTTCCCTCTTGGAGTCACTACCTATTACTTGGCCAAAGCAATAAATAACAACGGAGAACATGCATGAATTACTTACTAACATAAATATAAAAGAGGTATATCAAATATATTACTCAAACACAATCTGAACATAATCTCATAATCCATCGAATCCCAGCAAACTCATCATAGCAACAGCATAAGGATTACATATGTGCCTCGATCATGTAGGGCAGCTCACGAGGACTAATTAGTGAAGCACAAGAACGGGAGGAGAACATCACATAGCTACTGGTCATGGACTCATGGTCCAAGGGAGACTACTCACAACTCATCCGGGAGGCGTCCATGGTGGTGGAGAAGCTCCCGGTGGTGATCCTCCCCTCCGGCAGGGTGCCGGGAAGAGTTCTCCTGGTGCTCCCAATCTTGGAAGCGGCGGCGGCGGCGGAACAGAGATGAGATCACGAAAAAGAGTTCCCGTCTCGAGGGTTTCGGGAGAAGCTTTAAATATATGCCAAAGGGGGGCATCAGCGGAGCCTCGGGGGGCCCAGGCGCCCCCCGGCGCGGCCCAGGGGGAGGGCGCCGCCAGGGGGCCTGGAGCCCTGGTGGCCCCCCGGCGGTACTTCGAGCACAAGGTAGCTTCTAGAATGCTGATTTTTTATATAATTTTTCTGGATTTTTCCTGGCAGTTCTCGTAATGTGAAAACCTGAAATACAAAAACAGCCGAAAACAGAAACTAGCACTGGGGTGCACTGAGTTAATAGGTTAGTCCAAATATGATCAAATGTGTATGGAAGTGTATAAATATCATAGCAATATCACCCAAAAGAGGCATGGAGCAAGCAGAAATTATAGATACGTTTTGGACGTATCACTGATAGGTTATCTGGCTTGAATAGGCTGTTCTGGACTTCGGCTGCTAAGGCCGCAGTGTCCTCCTCCGTACGGAGAGAGCACTCCATATTTCCATTGACCGTGATGACGCCACGTGGACCAGGCATTTTAAGCTTTAGATAAGCATAATGCGGGGCTGCATTAAAGTGGGCGAAGGCCGTTCTTCCTAGTAGTGCGTGATAGCCACTTCGGAACGGAGCTATGTCGAAGATTAGCTCTTCGCTTCGAAAGTTATCGGGGGAGCCGAATACGACCTCCAATGTTAAAGAGCCCGTGCAGCGGGCTTCAACGCCCGGTATCACTCCTTTAAAAGTCGTGCTGCTTGGCTTGATTCTTGACGGGTCGATCCCCATCTTGCGGAAAGTATCCTGATATATCAGATTAAGACTGCTACCACCGTCCATAAGAACTCAGGTGAGATGGTATCCATCGATTATTGGGTCGAGCACTAGGGCAGCCGAACTCCCATGACGGATACTAGTCGGATGATCCCTGCGACCGAAAGTGATCGGACAGGCTGACCATGGGTTGAATTTTGGGGCAATAGGATCGATGGCGTAGATATCTCCGAGTGCGCGCTTGCGCTCCCTCTTTGGGATATGAGTGGCATATATCATGTTCACTGTTTTGATCTCCGGTGGAAATTTCTTCTGTCCCCCTGTATTCGGCTGGCGAGATTTGTCCTCGTCTTCGCTCTGAGGTCCCTTCCCCTTGTGTTCGGCATTAAGCTTGCCGGCCTGCTTGAAGACCCAACAATTACGGTTGGTATGGTTTGCAGGTTTCTCTGGGGTGCCATGGATTTGGCAGGGCCTATCTAATATTTTGTCCAGGCTAGATGGACCATCTTTGTTGGCTTCTCCCGTTGACCGGGCGCGGAGCCGCTGAATCCGGCGTTTACCATAGTATCATCTGGGCTTCCAGCATTGTTTCGACGTTTATGTTTGTTACGTTGTGGCTTTCCATTATCATCCCTGACTTCAGATGTTCCAGGGTCGCTGGTGTTGCTAGGTCATTGAGTGTAGTTAGTGCTGCCATTGTCCTCGGCTTTTCCTGTCCGAGGTGTCTGGCTAGCCATTCATCCCGGACACTGTGCTTGAAGGCCGCTAAGGCTTCGGCGTCTGGACAGTCGACGATTTGGTTCTTCTTAGTGAGAAACCAGTTCCAAAGCTTACTGGCTGACTCCCCGGGTTGTTGGATGATGTGACTTAGATCGCCAACGTCCGGGGGCCAGACATAGGTCCCTCGAAAATTGGCCCGAAAAGCATCCTCAAGTTCTTCCCAACTCCCAAAGGAGTTCTCTGGGAGGTTGTTTAACCAGTGCTGAGCTGGTCCTTTCAGCTTGAGGGGTATGTATTTAATGGCATGGAGATCATCTCATCGAGCCATGTGGATGTGAAGAATGAAGTCTTCTATCCAGATGGCAGGATCCGTCTTTCCATCGTACGCTTCGATGTTCACGGGTTTAAACCCTTCTTGAAAATCATGATCCAGCACCTCATCGATGAAGCATAGAGGGTGTGTGGCGCCTCTGTATTTTGTTGTATCATGGCGTATGTCCGATGGTTGTGATGTTCGGTATTGACCCCGAACTGGTATATGACCGGTGCGATTGGCTTGATAGCTGCCGTCCCGTGCGACAGCCCGGTCCCTAGGTCCGTAGATAGACCTCGTGTTGCTAGCTTTTTTGTTCAAGTCCTCACGTTGATCCTGTTTCCGGACTTGAGCCGCATCCTCCTTTCCTTTACGGGGTGAGGGTGCGGGCTTGTGTACGCCGTTGCTAGCCACTCTGTCCCATCCACGAGGTGGTCGGTCTGGTTTATCGGGGGTGTTATTCTTCGGCGGTATAGGCGCAGTGGCCTCGTCGTCGAATTCGGGCAACAGCTTACGCTTAGGATAGCCTTTGGTTTGGCCATTGTAGCCATGTTTTTGCTCAGCGTCTAGCTCCTTGTTCCATCTATCGTTGAGCGTGTCATGTGCGGCTCGAAGCCGTCTTTGCTGCTTTTTCAGGCTCCTTGCGGTGGCAATAAGCCTCCGATGGAAGCGCTTTTGTTTTGAGGGTTCTTCTGGGATGATGTATTCAACGTCGCCCAGGCTACCTTCTTCTTCAGAGACAGGTTTGTAATTACTGTCTTCGGCATCGCTGTCATCGGACAGCGGGTTTGGACTATGTTCACTGTCCTGTCGCTCCTCCTGCTCCATCGCTGGGTCTGCGGGGTCTTCGGCTTGTTCCGGAATATCACCGTCATTGGTGAGAGTGTTGCTATCCTTTACTTTACGAGATTTGGTTCGACGCTTTGGACGCCGACGTTTGGGAGGTTCTTCGACATGCTTGTCCTCTAAGGGATCGTTTTCACCGTCGCCCTCCTTCTCCTTAGGTGTATCCACCATGTACATGTTGTATGAAGACGTAGCTGTCCACCGCCCGGTTACACGCTGGCTTTGATCTGGATCTGCTTCAGCTTCGAGGTCCATCCCTTCGAAGTTTTCGGAAACGTAGTCAAGTAGATCGGTTAGATCTTCGACCGTGGCTACCAAGTGGGTGGTGGGTGGGGAGCAAAATTCTCCATCAGCCTCCAGTTTGAACCGGATATAATGCCACCGTGTGTCCCCATATAAGGAGAGGGATTTTAACGATTTTAACATGTCGCCTAAGGGTGAGTGCTGGAAGATATCTTCAGCACTGAATTCGACGATAGATGCCTAATCGAGCTTGAAGGGCGCAGATGCGCGTGATTCGGAATCTAAGGCCGGAGTTGAGTCCGAGGTTCTAATAACATAGACCCCGCTCATAGTTGGGTCCATGTGAGGCTCCAATGTCATGGAGTCTGCGGCTTCCGTGGCAGGGTTGAGCTTCGCGTCCTCGGGCGACGCGATTTGTTCCGGATCTATGGCCAGAACTGTTGCAGGTGCTATTTCCTGATCTGATGACAGAGTTAGGTCGTGCTTATCATGATGGCAGAGAGAGGTCGCCGCGGGCTCGAATCCGTCGAAGATCAAGTCTCCATGGATATCAACAACGTAGTTTAAGCTTTCGAATCTGGCTTGATGGCCAGGGGCGTAGTTCTCAATCTGCTTGAGGTGGCCTTCAGTGTTGGCACGGAGCGCGAAGCCGCCGAACATGAAGAGCTATCTGGGAGGGAAGATTCCCTTGATGTTGTTGTCGTGGTTGATGATGCGATCCATCAGTCGTTTGGTCGATGACATAGTTGGACTCTCAATGAAAGCACCAATGTCGGTGTCAAAACCGGCGGATCTCGTGTAGGGTGTCCCGAACTATGTGTCTAAGGATTGATGGTAACAGGAGGCTGGGGACACAATGTTATCCAGGTTCAGGCCCTCTCGATCGAGGTAATACCCTACTTGCTACTATATTAATATGGATGAATATGAATACAAGAGTTGATCTACCTCGAGATCGTATTGGCTAAACCCTAGAGTCTAGCCTATGAGGATTTGTGAGTCTCTATTAGCCTCTACGGACTAAACCCTCCAGTTTATATACACGCCGGAGGGGCCTAGGGTTTGTACATAACCATCTTGCAGAGGAACGAAAGATTACACCCGAACCTAAAACTTGCCATTATACGAATACAGGAGTCCTATCTGGATACAAGAGACGATCTTAAACTATGATCTTCATGGCCCACCAGTCCGGCCCACCAAGAGTTATCTGGCCACCGGAGGCCCCTCGATCCAGGACTCCCTCACCTGGTACCCGTACTTAACTAAGCCAGCCTCGGGGGCCCAGCCTGCATCGTCGATGTAGAGCTTCCCACGACGACTCTTGGTCATCCGGCCCATAGCATATCCCTTGATGCCTTCAAACCTGCCCTTCAAGAACTCAAAACCACTGTGCACTAGCCCCACAATGGGCGCAAACTATTGTGGAATTGTCACGGCAGATGTCCTAGTGAAAGGACTTAGTCGTGGAGCCATTGCGACGTAGTTAGCTTAAAGAGATTAAAACGGGACAAATGACACGAGGAGTTTATATTGGTTCGGCTCCTTACAGTGAAGGTAAAAGCCTAATCCAGTTTGAGGTGGTATTGCTAGGATTTCAACTACCAGGGAGCGAATACACTTAGCCTGGCTTTCGATCTGTTGTCTCTTGCCCTAAGCCGATGTCGGGTCGTCCCCTTATATACACGGGTTGATGCCCCGCGGCTTACAGAGTCCCGGCCAGCTCAGACAAACGTGTTCGGCCCGGTGACTCATCTTACATGCCTTACAATACTAGTCACATATACATGGCAGTTTACACTTACGGGCCTTTAGCCGCCTTTGGGTTTTGGGCCCTTTAACAAGCCTACTACATGAACCGCCATCTTCAACATATTTATGGGCTTGGTTTATGAACCGCCATTGGGATAACCTGACCCCTCCTGGGTGGGTCATATCCAATAGTCATATCCCCAACAGGCGGGGTCTCAAACGCGTACTCGCGCATACGTACTGCCAGGGCTCGTGTACATGGAGAGGCCACGGACGGCAGCTACGGTGTCCTGTTCATCGGATGCCAACCGGCTGGGTTAGAATGGAGAAACTATGTCGTGTTCATGGGGAGGCAACAGAATGTGTCATGTTCTTCGATAGGCAATGGAATATGTCATGTTCATTAGGAGCCAACAGGCTTGGACGGAACAGCGAAAACGAGGTCTAGCATATCGGGGAACAGAGGAAACGGGCCTTCTGTTCGACCACGTACGGTCGAAAAAAGGTCATGTTCATCAGGAAGGGTCTGGCGTATCGCAAAACAGAGGAAACAACCTTTTGTTCGTTCGCGTACAATCGAAACGTGGTCATGTTCATCGGGAAGGGTCTGGCGTACCGCAAAACGGACGAAACGGACTTGTGTTCGACCTCCTATGATCGAAACGGAGTCCTGTTGATCTGGAGGGGTGTGGTGTACCACAAAACGGAGCAAACGAACTTCTCTTCGACCTCCTATGGTCGAAATGGGGGTCCTGTTCATCGGGAGGGGTGTGGCGTACCGCAAAACGCGACTCGACGGGCTACTGTTCATCCACCATCTACTGCCTTGCACCAGCCTCCACGGGCTACTGTTCATCCACCGTTGACCTCCTCCAGCCTCCACCTGCGACTGTTCATCCACAGCGTCTCCCTCCTGCCTTCACCAGCTACTGTTTATCCAGCCTCCACCACCCCTCCACCGACTACTATTCAACCGCCCCTCCACCGGCTACTGTTCATCTAGCCCTCCACCGGCTACTGTTCAACCAGCCCTCCACGGGGTCCTGTTCATCCACCCCCAACCGGCTCGATCGGGGTCCTGTTCATCCAGCGGAAACAACCTCTACTACCACGGGGTCCTGTTCATCCAACCCCCACCGGGAACTGTTCATCCAACCCCCAACAACACTCGCTGTTCATCAAGAGGCAGCGGGTTCGATCGGCTTCAGTTAGCAGCAGTAGAGAAGGAATCGCATGATCGGGTTCAGTTAATAGCCAGATTGATCGATCGCTCGAGTTCAGTAACGTGTAGCCTGTAGTCCAATCGCTCGGGTTCAGTAGGCGAACGCCTCGCTCGGGTTCAGTTAGAGCCCAACGCCTCGCACAAACGCTGATGAAAACCAAACCTCGATGGCGAGATCCAATCTGTTGTTGCGGCCCGATCTTTCACGACACTCCACCACTAGCAGTAGCAACCTCTCGCCCACGCACACGATGTACACGAAGTAGAGGGTCTGAACCTTGCTGCCCAACACGAGAAAACCAATCTATACGAAGGTACACATGCGCAAAACAATTCCCACGAAGAGAAATTGCAACACAGTGGTTTTCTAAAGATCCCCCAAAAACTTGATATATGTGTCTACCCTGAAAAACACATCGTGTCTATTTCATAAAAAATAACCTGCTTTACATTGACCCTACTATGGCTATTTATACTAGTATAGCCGACCCTTTTAACTTTACCGACAAACCATAAAACTGGCGTGTGCAAAGAAGTCAAGCTCTTATCTCTAATTAAACTGCCTTTTACATCTCGGTAGATATGATAATCTAACAACCAGATTAATGTTGGAGGTGGACCCCAGCTTGTATCCTTCAAGCAAAGCAATTTCCACCACTGAAACCTATTAACGTACGGTTGCTCTGGCGGTCTTGGTCGTGAGAAGTAGTACCGTATTAGGATGCTTTGATTAGTCCCAATAAAACATATATCTCGTACATGTACAACTAGGTCTTGTCCTGCACGTGACAAGAAAAAGAAACTATCAAGCCGTTGCACACATTCAAATGTGTATATGTTGGAGTTCTCCTCTTCCAACGTAGCATGCATCTCATCATTTGGTACAACAACAACTAGTGACTCTGATTCAACCTTAATCTTGTCCTGATTAGGATGCATCGTGTTATCACTGATAGTAATGAGCGGAGCTGCCATAACATGACCTGGGCCAGTGTCTTGTACATCGTGGTGGTCATCGATACAAATAAATTTGGTGTTGGTCATATCATCCTCTCTCCCTTGATACAAAACCGTACTTGTTTTTGCGTCATCTTTTTCAGCACTATTTCCATCTACAAACTGAATAGTGACAGCAGAACCTTCAGTAGCTTCGACCATGTTCTTTTTTGCATCTTCCTGTTCTTCTATCTTTTTCTGATGGTATTTCCTCCAAGCAATAAAATGCTCCACACCCATGGGCAAGAGGTCACACTTCTTACCCTTCATGACAATGTATTTGTGTGTTTGGCAATCATAGGCAACATCATGCTCTTTGTACCATGGCTCGCCCAACAACAAGTGACACGAAATCATTGATACCGGAATCACGTCGCACAAAACCTCACACAAATATTTTCCCAATAGAAACGGTACCTTGGTTTGGTGTGTGACAGTGAGCTCTTCATGACCCCAACAGAACGAGTATGGTTGTGGATGAAGTGTCATTGGTAGTTCCAACTTCTCAACCATCTCGATGCTTGCGGCGTTAATCAAACTCATGTGGTCGTTGTCATAGCACATGATCTCTCTTGCACCACAACACGAGTATGAAAAAGTCCATCCCATCGGCCTTCCTCCTCCAACTGAAATCCATAGCTTAGCTTCCATGATAATCCAATCATCTTTTGCACAGTGTCGTGAACAACCTTGCTTTGAATACCACCTGATGAAAACCGAACCTCGAGGGCGAGATCCAATCTGTTGTTGCAGCCCTATCTTTCACGACACTCCGCCACTAGTAGTAGCAACCTCTCACCCGTGCACGCGATGTGCACGAAGTAGAGGGTTTGAACCTTGCGGCCCAGCACGAGAAAACAAATGTCGATGAAGGTACACACGCGCAAAACAATTTCCACGAAGAGAAATCGCAACACAGAGGTTTTCTAAAGATCCCCCAAAAACTTCATACGGTTGTCTACCCTGAAAAACACATCGTGTCTATTTCATAAAAAATAACCTGCTATACATTGACCCTACTATGGCTATTTATACTAGTATAGTCGGCCCTTTTAACTTGACCGACAAACCATAAAACTAGCGTACGTAAACAAGTCAAACTCTTATATCTAATTTAACAGCCTTTTACATCTCGGCAGATATGATAATCTAACAACCAGATTAATGTAGGAGGTGGACCCCAGCCCGTATTCTTCAAACAAAGCAATTTCCACCATTGAAATCTGTTGACGTACGGTCGCTCCGGAGGTCTTGGTCATGAGAAGTAGTACCATATTAGGATGGTTTGATTAGTCTCAATAAAACATATATCACGTACATGTACAACTAGGTCTTGTCCTGCACGTGACAAGAAAAAGAAACTATCAAGCCGCTGCACACCTTCAAATGTGGATATGTTGGAGTTCTCCTCTTCCATCGTAGCATGCATCTCATAATTTGGTACAACAGCAACTAGTGACTCTGCTTCAAACTTAATCTTCTCCTGATTAGGCTGCATCGTGTTATCACCGATAGTAATGAGCGGAGCTGCCACAACATGACCTGGGATAGTGTCTTGTACATCGTGGTGGTCATCGATACAAATAAATTTGGTGTTGGTCATATCACACGCCCGTACATGTACAATAGAAACGTGCAATCCCTCTATGCATCGCTCAGCCTCGACCACCCATCGTAACTGGGAACTCCCCGGTATTTTCCTCGCCCTTGCTTCTACCATGGTTTTTTCCGCCATGGACGGCCCAAAGAATGTCATGCAGCTGCGTCTCCGACCCACCGAGGATGAAAAGCCCATTTACTGTCATGTTTTTTTTTCATAGAAGTAGGAGCCCACATCATCTATGATGATACTGGGTTTTGTCACAATTAGCATCATAGAATTGTCATAAGCATGACACGAAAAAAATTTGTTCGGCCCAAAATGTCACGGATGTGTCTTTTTTTTGTAGTGACAGAGTTGATGCCAAGCAAAGGTTTCTCCAATACGGAAGTTTAGGTCCAAAACATTGAAGAAGAACTGAATACACTCAATACTAAGATGGTTGTGAAGAAGCTGAGGATTACCACTACCGAGGAATATCCCACATAATTCAAATAGTATCTAAGCCCACCATGGGAGTTGTGAACTAAACGAAAGAGTGCGAGTAATGTGCCCGACCATGAGAAATCATGTGGATGAGGGTACCATAATAATTGTTAGTTTGAAATCTATGGGTGAATTTGGTGTTTTGTTGGAGTTATTCACCATTGATTTGATTCTTGTTGTCATTTGAGTCATGTGATTTTAAATCTTGCTTTAATAATATATGAACTCCGTAGGTTGTATTATTTATTCAACCCTGAGAGGTGCAAGTTGCGGATGATTAACAAGATACCTTCATACGGGTAAAGTGTCACACACTGAAGACTTCAAGAACCAAAGATATGAAGACCGTATGACGAAATCGTAGAAAATGAGCCCATTATAAATGTTAAGATATGAGTTGTTTATTGATTGTTGTGTGTGTGTCCATCTCTCTTTCTCTATGCTCTACCTCATCTCTGACCAAACGTTAGACCCCGTAGATGGAAGTAATTATTGTGATAGGGTTAGTAACTCGTTCAGAAGAAGAAGAGAAGATTCCGAATGTAGAAGTACTAATGGAAGCCACCAAAGAAAATCCAAAGGAAAAGGTGAAGCATAATTCTTGATATTTTATTCGAGAGGCTCACACTTGATGGAAGATGTGTATAGCCATCGATGAATAACCAAGGGCAACTACTTGGGGGCAATTCAAGAAGTTTCCACTGCAATCTTGTCTTGTCATACAGTATCCGAAGAAAACAAGTGAGGATCCAAGGGAAAATCCATTATTTAACGGATGCAAATTTAACACAACCTGCATAGGGTAATTGCCACCCAAAGACATTTTATTAGCTTTGTAGGTGAAGACCTCTTTCAGAGGAGTGACAAAGACCGAGTGTTAGAATACGCGATTCATCTTTCTACAATGAAGTAATGGTTTGAGTACGGGATGGATTGGTGCCCATACTGGAGACTCTTATTATATACTTCCGTATGTTTGATTGGTAAATCAAAGAGACTTGAAACTTTAGCAGAGTGTCATTGCGACAAGCCTATAACAATGGAATGGTAAGACGTATTACCCTTATAGACAGGCAGCCATGCCTAATGTAGATTGGATGGTGAGGAAGAAACATGAAGGAGTTCTATCACAAGCTATCGACCACCATGAGAGTCTTGGTAGTAATTTGGAAATCTATGGATTTTGAGAATGACCTTTCTTTCGAGCAAAAGCCCAGATCTAAACCACAAAAGCTCAGTGAAGAATCATCATGGAAAACAGAGATTATGGAAAACCCCATAAGTTTGTTTTTAAGGGTGGTAGTACCCTAATAATACCCTTGGAGGATAAATGAACCAATCGACAATTGGCTAAGACCAACGATGGTGTCTAAAGCCTCGGGATATATTGAAGTGACAATGATATAAGTAATTGTACCAACGGAATACATTCCTGCAAGCTGGAGGATAAAAAAATGCAAGCTTGCGGATGCTAAGAAATAACCCCGGGGAAGTAACCCAAGGAACCCAAACCTTAACTTATTTCTTGCTAGCCTCTGCAAATCTCGTGGACGAGATTTGTTATGTGGCTGTTAGAAGGAGGGCGTGAGAGGGCCGGCCGAGGACCTTTTGCCCACGGCCGGGCAAGAGGGAAGGGATTTTCCTTCTTAATTCTTGCTTGATTAGATTGATACATCTCCTCCCCTTATATAGAGAGCTTTACTTGACCCCTAAGCAAGCGACCCTTACACTACTAGGAAAAGGACTATTAATGGCGCACCTAATTTGGCCATTAATGGCGCATTAGTGGTGCGCCATTACTAGCACGCCATTAGTATTTGATACTAATGGCGCACCTCTGGTGCGCCATTAGTGTCTGGTATACTAATGGCGCACCGCAGATGCGCCATTAGAGTGCACCGTAGTGCGCCATTAGTATGCCTCCCAGGGGCCATGTGTACCCAGGTGCTTTGGCATACTAATGGCGCACTATGGTATGATGCGCCATTAGTAATGTCCGCATAGTAATGGCGCACTGGCTGATAATGCGCCATTAGTATGCTTTGGCACACTAATGGTGCACTGTGCTCTGATGCGCCATTAGTATGAATATTAGGTTTTATTTAATATTATTTTTCTGTTCTTTTTGCACAGATTAAAAAATGTATAATTGCACAGAATATAGACAGCACACATCAACAACACATTCATCGAATACAATAGACGATTAGTCTCTGAATACAATTCATCATATTAGTCTCCGAATACAATTCATCATATTAGTCTCCGAATTGAAAAGACCGAACAAAGATAGAACAATATATTACAAGTCTCCAGACCGCGAGTAGCGAGTTTGTCTTCACATTACAAGTCGATATCGATCATCTAAACTACCATCACATAGAAGAGAGCTGCGGTCGTCACGATGAGCATCATCACGATGAAACTCGTTTTCATCTGGTTCCTCCAACGCTCCCTCCCCTCTCCCGCTAGATAGCGGGCGTATCTAGATTCGGCCTCGGCCCTAGTGGTGTACCCTTTGTAACTGTTACCGCTGAATTGGTGAACCTGTCTCCGACACTCCTCCCAGTCGTCGTAGACTCCGGGAACCTTACCCTTGTACACGACATACGACGGCATCGCTATATATGCACTAGCCAAACGAAACGTTAGTACCAATTCACCTGACTTAGAGTGAAGCACGCGGGAGGGTAGTCATTTCCGGTCTTCTAGGCCTTTTTGCCTTTGCGATGACTTTCCGTGTCCTGCTTCGCCTCATCATCATCATCATCATCATCATGATCATCATGATCATCATATATAGCGTGAAGCTCCTACCTGATGCCCATTGATTTCAAGTCTGCCCTTGCTTTCGGCCCATCTTTGGTCCTCTCTCGCATGTTGAGCAGGGTACCAAGCAGACTCTCGCACATGTTCTTCGTGATATGCATTACATCAAGGTTGTGAGGCACACAGTGGATCTTCCAGTACGGCAAGTCCCAGAAAACAGACCTCGTTTTCCATACCTTCAGCAGCGGCTCTGGCGCCTTTCGCTTCTTTCCCGGCTCTGGCGCCTTTTGCTTCTTTCCCGGCAGTGGGCAATCTTTCCAATTTTTCAACAGCTCGTCTATTTCCTCGCCGCTCCTCGTACGCGGGCGTCCTCGGGGTTCGGTTTCACCATCGAACAGATCCTTGCGTTTTCTCCACAGGTCATCATCGCGAAGCCACCTTCGATGTCCCATAAACACGGTTTTCGAAGACCCGGGATCTCTATCTAGCTGGCGATACGTTGTGTCATCCATGCACCTGACGCATCCAGAAAATCCGTGGACCACCTGCCCCGCGACATATCCGTAACCGAGATAGTCGTGCATCATCGTGAGCAGCGCGGCTCTCATAGGGAAATATTCTTTCTTTGCGGCGTCCCACGTATTGGCTGGCGTTTTCCACAGCGTGTCTAGCTCCTCTTTCAGCAGCCCCAGATACAGATTGATGTTGTTCCCTGGTTGTTTCGGTCCTTCAATTAGCATACTCATTTGAATGTACTTCCTCTTCATGCACAACCAGGGGGGAAGGTTGTACATCCACACAAACACAAGCCAGGTGCTATGTGTGCTTCTCTGGCTGCCAAACGGGTTGACTCCATCAGTGCTCGCGCCCAGCACGATGTTCCTTGGATCGTTCCCAAATTCTAGGTCTTCGAAGTTCAACGCTTGCCACTGGCTCGCATCCTTAGGGTGACTCAGCATCTTGTCTTTTTTATCTATCTCCGGATCATTTGCGTCATCTTCTCGCTTCTTCTCCTCCCTATCCGCGTGCCAACGCAGGAGCTTTGCTACCTTAGGGTCCGTGAAATACCGCTGCAGACGAGGAGTGATCGGAAAGTACCACACCACTTTTCGAGGAGCTTTCTTCCTCTTCTTGTATCGAGTGACGCCGCACACCGGACATATGGTAGACTCCGCGTGCTCGTCCCGATAAATGATGCAATTGTTCATGCACACATGGTATTTCACGTGCGGTAAATCCAGAGGACACACGATTTTCTTCGCCTCCTCCAAACTGGTGGGGCACTTGTTCCCCTTGGGAAGACGTTCGTGCCAGAATGACATGTTCTCGTCGAAACATGCGTCGGTCATTTTGTGTTTTACCTTCATCTCCAGAGCCATGAGCGTTACTTTCAGGCGGGTATCCTCGGGCCTGCATCCTTCATACAATGGAGTAACCGCGTCTAACTCAAGTTGATCCATCTTGGCTTTCTCTCGGGCGGCAGCTCTTGCGTTATCGGTCTGCTTGAGAAGCAGCTCTTGCGTTATCGGTCTGCTTGAGAAGCAGCTCTTGAATATGAGGGTCCTGCACCCAGCCCATCGATGGTTCAGCGTCGTCTGCTCCACCGGCATCATCATCTTCATGATCATGCATGTCGTCTGCTCCGGCATCTTCCTCATCATCATGTCCTGCATCTTCTACATGATGACTGTGTACAACATCACCGTCGTGATCATCTCCTGGGGATTCTTCGTCTTCTCGCCCGCCCGAGCCGCGGTGGTTGTCTTGCTGCCCTTCCTCATTTCTTGCCCGGCCCCCATGGACGACTTCGTTGTCATCTTCATCACCTTGCCACCGATAGCCATCCATGAAACCACGCAAGAGCAGGTGGTCCCGCACCTGCCCGGAATCCGGGTCCGCAATAAGGCTCTTCAGCTTGCATCTTCGACACGGACATCTTATCTCCGTCTCGTACTTTTGAAGCATCTCGGCCTTCGCGGACCTCAAAAACCTATTCACGATGCCTTCGGTCATCGTGCGCACCATGGTCGCCCTGCGGGGTAGAGCAAAACGATATTTTAGAACCAAGAAAAAATTTGCCATGACTTTCCCTAAAAATAGGACAAAAATGAATGCTTAATGCCAAAATTCTCACCGAAACGGAATTGAATCAACATTCCGGGAAAATATTGGCAACTATCGCATTTCAAATACCGGTACACCTCCAAACACAAACACATATGCAACACAACAAACCTATGCAACACCATAAACATACATAGATCTAGCTAGGCCATAAAAGTGCATGTGCACATTGTTGTATGGAGAACAACATAAATATAGCTTCCCCCCTTACTTACCTATCAAAACAAGGTAATTTAACCACTTAATTTGAATGAATATATGGTGGAAATGAGGTGAAAAAGAGGAGGGACCCGAGAGGAGAGGAGGTGGAGAGAATGAAGAAGTGGGGGGG
>LR738712.1:558447088-558515457 GCA_902687465.1 Secale cereale
GGGGGGGGGAAGTGAGTGTGGTAGAGAGGCTGTCCAAAATATCTTGTTGCTGCCCGCTTACTAATGGCGCACCAACTATAAATGCGCCATTAGTAGTCAAGGTTACTAATGGCGCATTTATAGTTGGTGCGCCATTACAAGTTTTGCAAAAAAAAACATACTAATGGCGCACTGTCGCATAGTGCGCCATTACTAGTTCAAACTAGTAATGGCGCACTCTCGGACAGTGCGCCATTAGTAGTTTTGTAAAAAAAAGAATAAAAAATATCATAAAAAAAAGAGCATTAATGGCGCACTTTACTGCAGGTGCGCCATTACTAGTTACAACTAGTAATGGCGCACTATGCATGGATGCGCCATTAGTATGTTTGGACAGGCGCGCTAGTTAAAAAAAACTTCTTGATACTAATGGCGCACTCCGGGCAAGGTGCGCCATTAGTATTCGAACTCTAATGGCGTATCTGTTGCTGGTGCGCCATTACTATATACTAATGGCGCACTGCCTGTCTGGTGCGCCATTAGTATCAATTCCATCTATAGCCCTTTTCCTAGTAGTGTTATCTCTAATTAACTCTAAGACTAATGGGATATACCGCCAGCCCATGCCCATTAGACACATTACGTACTCTAACACTACACCCCACCTGGACATGTAGCTTGTCCTCGAGCTGCAACCTAACCAACTTATAACCATGACTCGACACAACACAAACTAACACCTAAAAACAAGGCTTTTACATCTCGGCTTGTTTTATTACTCTCAACCTGAAATAGACTGGGACACTTTATTTCGGACCCTTGAACATAAAGTGGACACCATCCGCATGTCGGACGTGCACGTGTACAGCCACCTATACAGCCACTTGGATCCCATGGACACCATCTGGACAAAATAAATGCATGTGTATAGCCACCTGTAAGTGGTCGCAAGAGCGACCAGCAGAGGCGCCCTCGCGGCGGTCGGTGGCGAAATGCAGTGATGCTATGCGGTGCGCTCCTGTCAGTGACACCATGCCTTCTCCCTACCGGATGGCTGTTGATCTACACCGCACAGAGAAGAGTGGAGGGCTTTCGATGGAGAATGGCGAGGAGGGGTGCGCCCCCCCCCCAACAGCCAATGTAGCAGACTTTGAGGTCACTGTCCGTGGGGAAAACAGCATGCCCAAGATCGCCGATGCAGCGGACGAGATCGAGGTCCTTTGCGCAGCGAAGCACAACTGGGAGGAGCGGCAGCTGCAGACCACGCATCTCCCGCACACACCAACGCGCTAGGACGCCGCGCGCAGCAGCCTGCAGCCTCATCGCTGCCGACACGTGGCGGGTAGTGATCCAAGCCGGAAGCAATGACGTTGACGGCGGGTACTTGATCTGCTGGATGGGGATGCCCTGGGGATGCGGTGATGGTGACGGCGGGAAATTGATCTGGTGGATCGGGACTCCCGCCGGTGCGGTCGATGCGGGGCCGGAGTTGACCGGCGGTGGCTGCTGCGGTGCAGCGCCGGGCGCGGTGGAGGCCGCCAGGTGCGGCAGCTACCACTGCAGCCAGGGCGGGGCGATGGTGGCGGTGGATGGCAGCTACAGCTGTAGTGGTGCCGTGCCGGGCAGCGGCTGCTGCGGTGGAGCGTCGGGCGCGGCAAAGGCCACTAGGAGTGGCGGCTGCCACTACAGCCAGGGCGGGCCAGTGGATGGCAGGTGCAGCGGCCACGGCGGCGCAGCCGGGTGTAGCCCGTAGGACCCAGCCAAGAACAGGCTGATCTCCTGGACCACCTAGGTTAGGTCCCGAAGCACCCCGAACACCTCCTATGGGGTGAGGACGGCGGGGGAGGGTGCGACAGAGGATCCCGGCGCGGGCAGGAGCGGGGCGAACGAGGTGACCGACAACGGAGGATACGAGTTGGACGGCGGTGAAGGCATGGTCTAACCAAAGCTAGTTGATACCAAATTATTATGTGGCTGCTAGAAGGAGGGCGTGAGAGGGCCGGCCGGGGACCTTTTGCCCATGGCCGGGCAAGAGGGAAGGGATTTTCCTTCTTAATTCTTACTTGATTAGATTGATACATCTCATCCCCTTATATAGAGAGGTTTACTTGACCCCTAAGCAAGCAACTCTTATCTCTAATTAACCCTAAAAATAATGGGTTATACCGCCAGCCCAGGCACATTAGACCCATTACGTACTCTAACAAGATTTCCTTTAAGGGTGGTAGTTTGTAACATCCCAAATTTTCCAAATTTTGGAATGTTAATATTTATTATTATTGAGTGAGTTACTATGATTTTCAGGGGAAACTAAAACCTTTTTGTGTTGTTAAAAAAATCGAGTTTAGATTTCTTCTTTTTCCGACTCCTATGAAATATTTTGAAACCATATTCAATACTTTGGAGTGAGAATATAATGACTTTCTCAAATGTGGTGGATAAAAATTTCATTTGAAGTTCTTTGAATTTTGGAGTCCCATTTGAATGGATCTTATTTGGAGTTTTAATGGCATTTAAATATTTCCAAATTATTCAAAAAAATTTAAATGAGAGGAGATAATGTGACTTCTCCAAAAATATATTTGGAAATATTTAATACGGTACAATTAACATTTTAGGATTTTATTAAAAACTCTAAATTTATTTTTTTGTTGAGTAAATTAGTTTGTGCATAAAACATTAATAGTATTTAGTGCACAAAATTTTATTTTAAATCTGAAACTATATTTTGTAGGCACCAAATTATAATTATGTGTGCGAACAATTTTTTTATTTAAAACTTTTCGGCGTAACGTAAGTTTTCTTTAAAAAAAAGACTAAACCTACAGGCATGGCCCAACTCCAATCTACATTTTTTCCTCTTACCTTCGGCCTCATGATCAGGGTGGCCCAACTGACCGAGCAGCTCACAAGCGAAGCGCTCTTTCAGCAGCGAAAGGGGTTTCGTTCATATATTTATATAGGATCATTTTCCCTCAAGTTAGGGTTTCTCCTTCCTCTCGGGGCGATCTAAGTCGCCGCCGTTGAGACTTGTGTTTCCCTGCCTCCACCGCGATCCACGACCATCTATCGTTGGCAGGGGGCATTCCGGCGCTCGCCTGGCCCTGGAGGTTGTGGGGGGGAGGAGTTAGGGATCCTGAAGAAGGCCTGATTGTTTCTGTCGGGTTAGGGATCAAGTGAAGATGGCATCGGACGGGTCTTCGGGGTCTGCTATGGCCGGGCGACTAGAGGTGGACGATGTGGTGACACTGATGGAGGAGCTGGGTCTGCGGGAAGAGGATCTCGACGACGTGGTGTTCGATGATGAGGCCGCACCGCCAGAGGCGGCTCGATGGATTGCGCTCGTGAGGGTCCACTCTGCCAAAACCTATAGTCAATATTGGGTTTTCAAGAACATGAGAGCTGCATGGGATCTTGCCCAAGAGGTACAGTTCAAGCTGCTAGAGGAAAACTTGTACACCTTCCAGTTTTCGTGCTTGGGAGATTGGGAAAGAGTAATCCAAGACGGGCCTTGGCACTTCAGATGAGATGTTGTTATTATTAAGCCTTATGATGGTTTGGCGAAACTTTCAACTGTCCAACTTGACACCATTGATATCTGGGTGCAAATTCATGATATACCACCTCTGTATGCTCATCTAGTGCCATCTTTGGCAGCAAAGGTAGGAGAAGTGCTATTTGTTGAACCACAATCGCAAGACTTCGCGGGAAATTTCCATTGTGTATGGGTGAGGATCAACGTTTCTAAGCCGTTGAAGAATGCAGCCTCTATGATCCGGGAAGGACGGAGACAAATTCACAGGTTGAAATATGAGAAACAACATGATTGGTGTGCAGTTTGTGGCATGCTGGGCCACTTGTACAAGGAGCATGGCATGGGTATTCACCCCCATCTGCGTTGGTTTTCAAGGAGCTAAGGGCATCTTGGGCTATGCGTACAGGCCAGGGCCCTGGTGGTGGCCGCAGTCATAGAGGTGGACGCCTGTGACGCCCTCGATTTGACCGTACACTAATCATGCACGCAAATGTGTACGACCAAGATTAGGGACTCACTGGAAGATATCACAACACAACTCTAGACACAAATTAAATAACAAGCTTTATATTACAAGCCAGGGGCCTCGAGGGCTCGAATACATAAGCTCGAAAGCACAAGAGTCAGTGGAAGCAAAAATATCTGAGTACAGACATAAGTTAAACAAGTTTGCCTTAAGAAGGCTAGCACAAAACAACACGATTGAAAAGGCAAGGCCTCCTACCTGGGACCTCCTAACTACTCCTGGTCGTCAGCTGTCTCCACGTAGTAGTAGGCTCTGTCGGGGTAGTAGTAGTCGTCAAGGTGGCATTTGGCTCCTGGACTCCACCATCTGGTTCCATTAACCAGAAAGAAGAACAAGGGGGAAAAGGGGGAGCAAAGCAACCGTGAGTACTCATCCAAAGTACTCGCAAGCAAGGATCTACACTACATATGCATCGGTATCAATGAAAGGGGGTAGTATATGTGGACTAAGCTGCAGAATGCCAGAATAAGTGGGGGAGAAGCTAGTCCTATCGAAGACTAGCATCTTCTGGAAACCACCGTCTTGCAGCAAGAGGGGGAAGTAGAGTAGTGTAACATAAGTCATATTTATGTTGTTGTTCCAACGCTCCGGGATCCTTTCTCGACTCCCGAAGCAACATATCCAAACAATGCCTCAACATCCAGTTCTAGTTGTAGCGATCGAGATACAACTCCAAGTGTCCGTTACCGTGGTATAGGCTATCGATAGATGTTTTCTTCCCTGCAGGGGTGCACCAACTTACCCAACACGCTTGCTTAACTCCGGCCGAACACACCATCAGGTCACGCCCGCCCTCGGCCAAACAATACGCCGCAACCCGACCTAGGCTTAATAGAGAGGTCATGCACGCCGGACTAAACCCTATGCCCCCAGGGGTCATGGGCCAATCGCCCCGGGAACTCCTGCACGTTGCGTATGTGGCCGGTGAGTAGACCTAGCAACCTCCTTTAAAAAGGTAGGAGCCTAACCAGTCCAACCCGGCGTGCGCCGCTTAGTCGCAATGACGTCAATTAAGCTTCGGCTGATGCATACGACGCAGAACGCCCATACTATGCCCACGTGATTGTTAGTGCTATCAGGCCAGAGGCCCCTCGGATCAAATATCCAAACCGTTTAGTGTCTTGGGAACGCGCGGTAAAGAGTAGAGACTCACGAACATGTGACCCCATCGCCCCGTCTCAAGAACTTGCGGCAGGAGCGAGTGCTGATACGTCCAAAACGTATATATAATTTCTGCTTGCTCCATGCCTCTTTTGGGTGATATTGCTATGATATTTATACACTTCCATACACTTTTGATCATATTTGGACTAACCTATTAACTCAGTGCACCCCGGTGCCAGTTTCTGTTTTCGGCTGTTTTTGTATTTCAGGTTTTCACATTACGAGAACTGCCAGAAAAAATCCAGAAAAATTATATAAAAAATCAGCGTTCCGGAACCTACCAGGCACCCGAAGCACAGCCGGAGGGGGGCCACCAGGGCCCCAGGCGCCCTGGCGGCGCGCCCCCCCTGGGCCGCGCTGGTGGGGCGCCTAGGCCCCCCGAGGCTCCGCTGATGCCCCCCTTTGGCATATATTTAAAGCGTCTCCCGAAACCCTCGAGATGGGAACTCTTTTTCGCGATCTCATCTCTGTTCCGCCGCCGCCGCCGCTTCCAAGATCGGGAGCACCAGGAGAACCCTTCCCGGCACCCTGCCGGAGGGGAGGATTACCACCGGGAGCTTCTCCACCACCATGGACGCCTCCCAGATGAGTTGTGAGTAGTCTCCCTTGGACCATGGGTCCATGACCAGTAGCTATGTGATGTTCTCCTCCCGTTTTTGTGCTTCACTAATTAGTCCTCGTGAGCTGCCCTACATGATCGAGGCACATATGTAATCCTTATGCTGTTGCTATGATGAGTTTGCTGGGATCCGATGGATTATGAGATTATGTTCAGATTGTGTTTGAGTAATATATTTGATTCACCTCTTTTATATTTATGTTCGTAAGAAATTCTTGCATGTTCTCCATTGTTATTTATTGCTTTGGCCAAGTAGTAGGTAGTGACTCCAAGAGGGAACGTTATGCTTGATTGTGGGTTCATGCCCCTCGATGACTAGTTTGAGTGACAGAAACATGAGTCTAGGGGATGTGCTGTTGCCACAAGGGGGAAAACAACGGTGCTTGTGCCCGCGGGTGCAAGGATTGTTTGCTTTACGCAAAGTTCTTTTAATGCAGTTGTCTGTTGCTTTGAGTTTACACTATGGGTGGGACTCACAACTTAATACCAGCGAGATGTTCTGGATAGATATCTCAAGGTGGATGATTAGTAGTAGATGCAGATGGATTTCGGTCTACTTACCTCGGCGTACCGCCCATGCTTTGAACCTCTACCTTTCTTGCAACTTAGTCAGCATTGGTCCTGTCAATTGCCCAGCTGTAATTCGTTTACCTCACATAGCAGTTTTATCGTCTTTTGGGAGAGAGACATCACTAGTGAACATCATGAGACTCCGGTCCATATTACCATCATTGATCACATCCGCTATTTACTTTTCCGCTTTTTACTTACTATTGCAATTATACCTATCACTATTATCACTTGTGTTTGATCCTTTGTAAACTACAAGGCGGAGGGATTGACAACCTCTCTGTACTCGTTGGGAGCAAAGTTATTTGTATCTGTGTGCAGGTCCACGTTGATTGCTAATATCTGGCGCCGTTAGCAGTTGACACCTTCTTGTTGAAACTGGGAGTCTCAGGGAAAACGATCCTTGGTATTGCCAAGGGAAAACTTCTGCTACACTGCATCTCAAACCTTCCACTTGGGGTAACCAACGAGGGGTGAGAAGCCACCTAGCAAGTGCCCGGCCACGCCTCGTATTATCTCGCGGGCACCTTCCAGGTCAACCCGACTACACATCACTCGCAATTAAGCTCGCGCGGGTACCCCTCAGGGTCGACCCGTCTTTAGTAACATGGTCCAGTGTAAAGTCATAGTAACCATAGTAACTGTGTGTCTAACACCAAAGGGAAAACCTGAGGAAATCACCCTCGATGGAATTCCACCTGATGTTTATCGTCAAGGTGAACGAAAGAGGAGTCACCCTCGAGGTCCACTCTTGAGGAGTTGCACAACAGTGTCGTTATCGGGAGTGGAGAAAGAGGAATCACCCTCGATGACCACAACTAATGAACTAACCTACAAGGTTAACATCAGAAGTGCTGATGAGGTCTCACCCTCGGCACTCGATAGTAACCAGTCGTGTCGAACAACTAAGGGGAAAGTGATGTGTGGTGCCGGGGCCTGTTCTTCAATCTCGTTGATCGGTTCTTCTGATAATCCAGCGGGGCAGTCGGGACTATGTGGGGGTCACTGATGGATCTCTAACCAGCCTATACTAAGCAGTTTAGTATAAACAGGTAAGGTATGAAAGCGGTATCAACAACAGGCTATGCATCAGAATAGGATCATACAAAAAGCAGTAGCAGTTCTAATGCAAGCATAAGAGAGAATAGAATGGGTGATATCGGAATGATCAAAGGGGGTTGGCTTGCCTGGTTGCTCTGGCAAGAAGGAGGGGTCGTCAACACCGTAGTCGATCACCGGGGCATCATCGGTCTCCAGGTCTACCGGAGAGAAGAGGGGGAAGAAACAGTAAATATGAAGCAAACAGTAGCAACAGAGAAGCACGACTAGTCAGCACGCAGTGCTAGGGTGCTCTAACGTGGTGGTACACGGTACTGGCGAAGGGGAATAACACTCGGGAAAGTATCCCAGTTGTTTCATGTTTTCGGTCAGATGAATCGAAGGGGGAAAGTTGCAGGTTCACTATGCTATGGACGTGTGGCGAATGAACGGACCGCATATTCGGATTCGTCTCGTCGTTCTGAGCGATTTTCATATATAAAACATTTTCATCCGAGTTACAGATTATTTTATATGAATTTCTAAAGTTTTAAACATTTTTAGGAATTTATTTAATTAATTTAAATAAACATTATCCAGAATAGTAAGTGATGACGTCAGCATGATGTCAGGGTGATGTCAGCGGTCAGTTGACTTAGTCAAACTGACGTGTGGGGCCGTACTGTCATAGACTAATTAATTAACCAGGTTAATTAGACTAATGTGTAATTAGTTTAATTAAACATAATTAATTAGGGTTAATTATCAGGATTAATTAAGTTAATTAATAATTAATTAATATACTTTTTCTTTAACTTTTTTTAAGGGGCTGGGCCCCATTTGCCATAGGCCCATAGGGGGGCATAGCGGGCACTAGCGCTAGCGGGGCTACGGGCGATGGCGCGGGGCGCACGGGCGTCGGGCGTCGGGCATCGACCCGTCTCGTCTGCGCGAGGCGGAAGCAGGTGGCCGCGACGAGGCCGACCACCGTTGGCGAGGTGATGTTGTGCGAGTCGGGGGGGCGCGCTCGCAGCGGTGGGCGCCGGCGACGAGCATCAGAGCCGGGCGCGGGCCGGCCAGAGGGGACGGGGCCAGCAGCGAGCAAAAGCGAGGCGACTGATGGAGGCGGGACGTAGCAGCAGCAAGGGAGGGCGCGACGCAGAGGCGGGCGGGGCTGTCGGCCCCGATCGCAGCCAGCAGGGACCACGGCGACGCAGACGCGGGCGGCATGGTGAGCGTAGGTGGGACGTAGCGGCGGGCATGGCCATGGCGCAGGCAGGAGTGTGGTCTCGCGGCGGAGCACAGCGAGAGAGCGGCGAGGCGAGCACATGAGCGGCAACGGTGGCAACTTAACGGAGATGGGGGTCAGAGGCGGACGGGACCTCACCCTCGTTGCCGGGGTACAGGGCGGCGAGGCTCGAGGACGACGGCTCGGGGAGGAGGCCGGAGAGGAAGAGGCGACGGGGAGGACGCATGACGGCGGCGGCGAGGCCTGGCCGTCGGGGTCGGCGGTCGAGGTGAGGAGGCGACAGGGCGGCGTCGGCACGGTCCACGGGGGGGAGCGGTGTGATCGGCGGCGGGGTTGGGGCGCCGTGACGTTGCCCCGATCCAATCGGGGGGAGAGGAGAGGGGCGTGGGGGAACGAATGGGGGGTAGCGGTTTAGGGTTTCAGGAGGGGTGCTGGCGACGTCTTAACCAAGGGGGGTACCGCGGGATGGACGCCGCATGTGCATCGGCGATTTGAACGAGCGCTATGTCTCCAACGCGATGGGGATGAACAGGAGGTAGAAGGAGACTAGAGATGGGCTGGGTTGTACTGTTCATTGGGCCGTTTAAGCGCACAGTTCTGGACTTTCCCTTATATCTGATCTCTCTACGTTTTCTTCTTTAGTTATTGTTTTGTATTTTCAATTTGTACCAAATGTCTTTGTTGAACGAGAGACGTGTCACTAAAATACTTGGCGATACTATGGAGTTGCCCACAAGGTTTTTGGGGCAGTTTGTTTCAACCCATCCAATTTATGTTTGAATTAAAAGCTCCACATAAGTGCTATTGGGCCATCTCATCATTTATGAGGGAAATATTGGTGAGTCAAATGATGTTGGTTTTAACATGACAAAGATTTTGTGATTTATACTAAAATGTGAACATTTTAGTATTAAAGTGTGGAGAAACAATATTTTGACTTGCCTTTTAAATTAGAATTTGAGGTCGATTTGGGACAAGTGATGATTAGCAAAATTTAAACATGATGACGTGGCACCATTAACATGAGTTTACTGTAGCATGACACCCGGGGTGTTACAAATCTCCTCCATTACAAGAAATCTCGTTTCGAGATTTAAGTGGGGAAGTAAGGGTAACTTCAGGAGAACTGACCCATATAGGGTTAACTATTTGGTGAACAAATCAGGGAATGAGGCAGAAGTATCTCTCAAGTTGAAACTTAATAAAACATCGAGAGCGAAGTACGAAGGTACAATAGGAAGTTTCAAGTGAGTAGGCAATCGTCGTTGCCTAAAACATGGTGTGAAAGGGGTCCAGAGTAACGAGAATAAATATTGCCTATGATACCAGAATAGATCACTAGGAATGTGGCTCGCGAATTGCACACGAAGCCAAGCGTGAGGAAAAACCTTGGAAACCGAGGGTGTACACGAGAGTCAGGTTTCGATCATGTGGAACTGTGGGTTATGGGCCCACCATGTGGGTTAACATTAGGGAGAGCGGTGACGTCTTGGAAAATCATGTAAGCAAGGCATGTCAGAGGATAAGCATGTCAGTCATGCCGGCAACAACATCGGTACCAATGGTGAGGACGAAGAGAACCATTTTCCTACTCTTAAAAATGAGGCGGACCAATAGGCAAAGTTCTCATCCATCGATGGTTACTAGAATGTTATCAACAATAGTAACAGGGTCTTACTGACAGAGTTGCGCACTAAGGTGCTTACATAAGCAGAAAATTATTACTGCTTAGATTATATGTAGATTAACGAAAGGTTAAACAAACAAATGGAAAGGAAAAATGTGATTATACTCAAGTATAAGGAGTATATCTTTCACAAGAATAAGCAGAGGATGATATACATGACATGATATAACGTAGAAAACCCTTTAGGAAATGGGAGAGACAATTCATGACATTACCCATACAATGGTGTTTGGATAATCGATCAAGAAACATTTAGTATTGTGCTTTGAATGTTCCTATTGATGATCGGAGTACCATAGTCATGCTTCGGGATAGCATCGACATGGTCATCACATCAAGGTGAGACTTTGGATTCACAAAGGATCCATCAGAAACAACTTATAATTTAAGTCATACAATTTCAGCAAGAAAAAGATGAGGATAGGGCCCACGGGCTCAGCAACAATTCATCGAGGGGGCAAGGATGATATTTCTCATCATGAATTTGATTGATAACCTGGAAGAGCTCAAAATATTGATGATGATCACGACATATTTGCCGAGGGTTTCATGATGATGTGATTGATCGGCGATGACATCAAGTCAAAGGAATGATGAAGCGGAAGGTTATTGGTACCACGGGTATGACACAAACTCGAAATCAAGCTTGTAGTTCAAGGAGAATTGATATGACGAGGAAGATCGGCGTAGGCTTAGCTCATCGCCGAAAATTGTGCTCCGGGAATAAGGACCAGGTAGCACAGTTAAAATTTAGCATTATAACGATATAGCTGATCAGGCTAGGAATGACTTGAAGGGTTATTAAACTTCCTAGCAACAAAGTACTAGAAGTATTGAACCAGAGTGCAGTTTCGAGTCACTTGTCAAAGCCCTCGAGTGACGGAAATGTAAACCTGCGGAGTGACTAAACAGTGAGAGTATTATTCCAACAATAATACATAAGAGATAGAGCAATGTGACGATATGCTCGAGATAACAGGGGAAATACTCAATGGTAGATCAGAATAGAGGTTGAACTTGTGTATTTATCTATAGAAGTCATATGTTTTTGACTTTTCTAAGAAATGGAATCAAAGGGGGACATTATGGTTGGAACCATGATTGCCATTAACCAGATCGAAGATACAATATGAACTTATATCAAGGGGATAACAATTTTTACGAGATTTTTCCCATGATAAGATCTACATCATTTCCATGGGCATGAGCACCAAGTTCAAGGTGGACTCCTACCTCTTCAATGCACAACTTTTCATCCACCTCTCGCTTACGAAGAAGTTGTAACGTCGAAATTTTAACTGACGAAAAGCGAGTAGAGTATAACCCGCATAATCTTAGAGTCCTCACATATTAGGGAAGGCATATGTTCAACCCATCGGGGCATCTTAGGAACATATAACAAAAACTTCGGGAGTGAATTATACAAGCTCGAAAGTAGGGCATGGTTGAGAAAGCAGATGATACAATTTACCAAAGGCATTATATACCATGGCAGAACTCACAAGGTGTTTGCATAAGAAGGACGTTGTCGGATATAATCCAACAAAGGATCCGGTGGTCTACAAGGGATCTGATGTGAGCATCGGTACTCAACCAGAAGAAGAAAGAATGCAAGTATATCAGTTTATATAAACAACTGACTATTTCAAAACTCAAATGCAAAAGGAATTATGATTTCCAAATGAAGGGATCAGAAGCAATGCGCTGATTAAGGATGGGTAAGTTGAATAGACTTAGGGGTACAATCGATGATAAACAGATTGGTCGAGAACCAGCTCATGTTCAAAATGGTGTCTGAGCTGGAAAGATAATTTAAAAGGTTCAACTGATGATTGCGTGCATTCACACACATGTTGAATCAACGAGCTTAAAATGATAATGACAAAGGATGTCAATAAGATTACTAGACTTATGGGGTTAACCATAATGTAGGCAAGCAAGAATTTCAAGAGCAATAGGCTGCTTAGGATTTTCCGAAGGTCGAATGATATTTTCAAAACTTGTGAAACACATGAACAACTAAGGATGAACAAATCCTCGCTAAGTGCGAGGAATTATTCATAGGGGGTTGACGGTGGAAGGGAATTGCAAACGCGATGAGCACAAGTTATCGGGATAACATCGGAGAGTATCTTCGGGGTCTTCTGATGAATCAAGGCATCATCTGGAATGAAGGGGCTCTCCGGGAGGAAGTATTTATGAGAACCTAATGTTAGAGTTTGCAAAATTATTTAACTTCGGCCAAGGAGTTGGAAAGGTGGTTCCTACAGGCAGTCGGCTCTGATACCAACTTGTGACGCCCTCGATTTGACCGTACACTAATCATGCACGCAAATGTGTACGACCAAGATCAGGGACTCACTGGAAGATATCACAACACAACTTTAGACACAAATAAAATAATACAAGCTTTATATTACAAGCTAGGGCCTCGAGGGCTCGAATACATAAGCTCGAAAGCACAAGAGTCAGCGGAAGCAACAATATCTGAGTACACACATAAGTTAAACAAGTTTTCCTTAAGAAGGCTAGCACAAAACAACACGATCGAAAAGGCAAGGCCTCCTGCCTGGGACCTCCTAACTACTCCTAGTCGTCAGCTGTCTCCATGTAGTAGTAGGCTCCGTCGGGGTTGTAGCAGTCGTCAAGGTGGCATTTGGCTCCTGGACTCCACCATCTGGTTGCATCAACAAGAAAGAAGAAGAAGGGGGAAAAGGGGGAGCAAAGCAACCGTGAGTACTCATCCAAAGTACTCGCAAGCAAGGATCTACACTACATATGCATCGGTATCAATGAAAGGGGGTAGTATATGTGGACTAAGCTGCAGAATGCCAGAATAAGTGGGGGAGAAGCTAGTCCTATCGAAGACTAGCATCTTCTGGAAACCACCGTCTTGCAGCAAGAGGGGGAAGTAGAGTAGTGTAACATAAGTCATATTTATGTTGTTGTTCCAATGCTCCGGGATCCTTTCTCGACTCCCAAAGCAACATATCCAAACAATGCCTCAAAATCCAGTTCTAGTTGTAGCGATCGAGATACTACTCCAAGTGTCCGTTACCGTAGGATAGGCTATCGATAGATGTTTTCTTCCCTGCAGGGGTGCACCAACTTACCCAACACGCTTGCTTAACTCCGGCCGAACACACCATCAGGTCACGCCCGCCCTCGGCCAAACAATACGCCGCAACCCGACCTAGGCTTAATAGAGAGGTCATGCACGCCGGACTAAACCCTATTCCCCTAGGGGTCATGGGCCAATCGCCCCGGGAACTCCTGCACGTTGCGTACGCGCCCGGTGAGCAGACCTAGCAACTTCCTTTAAAAGGTAGGAGCCTAACCAGTCCAACCCGGCGCGCGCCGCTCAGTCGCAATGACGTCAGTTAAGCTTCGGCTGATGCATACAAGGCAGAACGCCCATACTATGCCCACGTGATGGTTAGTGCTATCAGGCCAGAGGCCCCTCGGATCAAATATCCAAACCGTTTAGTGTCTTAGGAACGCGCGGTAACGAGCAGAGACTGACGAACATGTGACCCCATCGTCCCGTCTCAAGAACTTGCGGCAAGAGCGAGTGCCCGGCCACGCCTCGTATTATCTCGCGGGCACCTTCCAGGTCAACCCGACTACACATCACTCGCAATTAAGCTCGCGCGGGTACCCCTCAGGGTCGACCCGTCTTTAGTAACCAGGTCCAGTGTAAAGTCATAGCAACCATAGTAACTATGTGTCTAACACCAAAGGGAAAACCTGAGGAAATGACCCTCGATGGAATTCCACCTGATGTTTATCGTCAAGGTGAACGAAAGAGGAGTCACCCTCGAGGTCCACTCTTGAGGAGTTGCACAACAGTGTCATTATCGGGAGTGGAGAAAGAGGAATCACCCTCTATGACCACAACCGATGAACTAACCTACAAGGTTAACATCAGAAGTGCTGATGAGGTCTCACCCTCGGCACTCGATAGTAACCCAGTAGTGTCGAACAACTAAGGGGAAAGTGATGTGCGGTGCCGGGGCCTGGTCTTCAATCCCGTTGATCGGGTCTTCTGATAATCCAGTGGGGCAGTCGAGACAATGTGGGTGCCATTGATGGATCTCTAACCAGCCTATACTAAGCAGTTTAGTATAAACATGTAAGGTATGAAAGCGGTATCAACAACAGGCTATGCATTAGAATAGGATCATACAAAAAGCAGTAGCAGTTCTAATGCAAGCATAAGATAGAATAGAATGGTCGATATCGAAATGATCAAAGGGGGTTGGCTTGCCTGGTTGCTCTGGCAAGAAGGAGGGGTCGTCAACACCGTAGTCGATCACCGGGGCATCATCGGTCTCCGGGTCTACCGGAGAGAAGAGGGGGATGAAACAGTAAATATGAAGCAAACAGTAGCAACAGAGAAGCATGACTAGTCAGCACGCAATGCTAGGGTGTTCTAACGCGGTGGTACACAGTACTGGCGAAGGGGGATAACACTCGGGAAAGTATCCCCGTTGTTTCGTGTTTTCGGTCAGATGAATCGAAGGGGGAAAGTTGCAGGTTCACTATGCTAGGGACGTGTGGCGAATGAACGGACCGCATATTCGGATTCGTCTCGTCGTTCTCAGCGATTTTCATATATAAAACATTTTCATCCGAGTTACAGATTATTTTATATGAATTTCTAACATTTTAAACATTTTTAGGAATTTATTTAATTAATTTAAATCAACATTATCCAGAATAGTAAGTGATGACGTCAGCATGATGTCAGGGTGATGACAGCGGTCTGTTGACTTAGTCAAACTGACGTGTGGGGCCGTACTGTCATAGACTAATTAATTAACCAAGTTAATTAGACTAATGTGTAATTAGTTTAATTAAACATAATTAATTAGGGTTAATTATCAGGATTAATTAAGTTAATTATTAATTAATTAATTAATTTATATACTTTTTCTTTAACTTTATTTTTATGGGGCTGGGCCCCATTTGTCATAGGCCCATAGGGGGGCATAGCGGGCACTAGCGCTAGCGGGGCTACGGGCGATGGCGCGGGGTGCACGGGCGTCGGGCGTCGGGCGTCGACCCGTCTCGTCTGCGCGAGGCGGAAGCAGGTGGCCGCGATGAGGCCGACCGCTGTTGGCGAGGTGATGATGTGCGAGTCGGGAGGGCGCGCTCGCAGCGGTGGGCGCCGTCGACGGGCGTCAGAGCCGGGCGCGGGCCGGCCAGAGGGGACGGGGCTAGCAGTGAGCAAAAGCGGTGCGGCCGACAGAGGCGGGACGTAGCAGCAGCAAGGGAGGACGCGATGCAGAGGCGGGCGGGGGTGTCGGCCCCGAGCACAGCCAGCAAGGACCACGGCGACGCAGACGCGGGCGACATGGTGAGCGTAGGTGGGACGTAGTGGCGGGCGTGGCCATGGCGCAAGCAGGAGTGTGGTCTCGCGGCGGAGCACGGCGAGAGAGCGGCGAGGCGAGCACACGAGCGGCAATGGTGGAAACTTAACGGAGAAGGGGGTAAGAGGCGGACGGGACCTCACCCTCGTTGCCGGGGTACAGGGCGGCAAGGCTCGAGGACGACGGCTCGGGGAGGAGGCCGGAGAGGACGAGGCGACGGGGAGGACGCGTGACGGCGGCGGCAAGGCATGGCGCGTCGGGGAACACGGTGTCAGAGCGGGCGACGCGGCCGTCGGGGTCGGCGGTCGAGGTGAGGAGGCGACAGGGCGGCGTCGGCACGGTCCACAGGGGGGGAGCGGTGTGATCGGCGGCGGGGTCGGTGCGCCGTGACGTTGCCCCGATCCAATCGGGGGGGAGAGGAGAAGGGCGTGGGGGAACGAGTGGGGGTAGCGGTTTAGGGTTTCGGGAGGGGGCGCTGGCGACGTTTTAACCAAGGAGGGTACCGCGGGATGGACGTCGCGTGTGCATCGGCGATTTGAACGAGCGCTCTGTCTCCAGCGCGATGGGGATGAATAGGAGGTAGAAGGAGACTAGAGATGGGTTGGGCTGTACTGTTCATTGGGCCGTTTAAGCGCACAGTTCTGGACTTTCCCTTATATCTGATCTCTCTATGTTTTCTGCTTTAGTTATTGTTTTGTATTTTCAATTTGTACCAAATGTTTTTGTTGAACGAGAGACGTGTCTCTAAAATACTTGGCGATACTATGGAGTTGCGCACAAGGTTTTTGGGGCGGTTTGTTTCAACCCATCCAATTTATGTTTGAATTTAAAAGCTCCACATAAGTGCTATTGGGCCATCTCATCATTTATGAGGGAATTATTGGTGAGTCAAATGATGTTGGTTTTAACATGACAAAGATTATGTGATTTATACTAAAATGCGAACATTTTAGTATTAAAGTGTGGAGAAACAATATTTTGACTTGCCTTTTAAATTAGAATTTGAGGTCGATTTGGGACAAGTGATGATTAGCAAAATTTAAACATGATGACGTGGCACCATTAACAGGAGTTTACTGTAGCATGACACCCGGGGTGTTACAACGCCGGGGAGGCCATGGTGGCCGTGGAAGCAGTGCTAGGACTGATCATGAGGCTGCTAATGATGGAGGAGGGGGCTTAGGCTCAGATGCTGATACACAGATGGATGAGGCTGAGCGCAACAGGAAGAGGATACAACCGAACGTGATAGGGGCTACCCAGGTGGTCACTTCAGGTGGAACCAGTAACAGCGGAGTGCTAGCTTTACCTCCGCCACAGTCTCCGTTGAGCCCACCACCAAAGCAAGATCAGAAGAGAGCGAGAACAGGAACGATAGGGGAGAAGAGTGCACAAGAGAAGAGCAACACCAAGAAGGGTAGCAAACCATCAGAAGCAACACAGGCGGACTCCCAGGCGGAGTACCGCCGGGTGCAATGAATCTCCTAAGCTAGAACTGTCGCGGCGTGGGCAAGGCCGCGATACTCCGAGAGCTCCGTGAGCTAGCACGGAAATTTGCCCCTACCCTGCTTTGTATCGTGGAAACTCAGATTGATAGAATTAGGGTAGAAAATCTAGCAAGTACTCTCAGCTATGATAATGCTTTTGCTGTTAATAGTCAGGGCCGCAGCGGTGGTCTCGATTTGTTTTGGAATAATCCTATAAAGATTGAAATTTTAGGCTACTCGAAGTATCATATAGATTGCAAGGTGGATGAACCAGGACAGGACCCTTGGAGAGCCTCCTGTTTCTATGGAGAGGCACAAACGCAACTACGTCACCAGACATGGGATACGATGAAGGGAATTGCAAATTTGAGTGAGCTTCCGTGGATTTTTTTTTGGGGGATTTCAATGAATTACTGCATCCGGAAGAACAAGAAGGAGTTGGAGAGCGAAGCAATGCCCAAATTCAGGGCTTTCGGGACGCAGTGGATGTTTGCATGTTGGAAGATATAGGCTATCAGGGTAACTTTGGGACATGGGAGAAAAAGGTCACGGGAGGAAGCTACACCCACGTTCGTCTAGATAGGGCGCTTTGCATCAGCTGATTGGGTTGAGAGATTTCCAATTGCATATGTGAAGCACCTTATTGCAGCTTCAAGTGATCATAGTCCGATTCTGATCAATTTGGAGGACGCACAAGCTCGACCTCCCGCTAAACCTCCTTTCCGATACGAGGTGATGTGGGAGACCCATGGGGAATGGAATGATACTTTGAGGCATTGCTGGAATGGTGATCACCTGGCTCTGAATTTGGAGGAGTTGCGAGCTAAACTTACTGAGCTGGGAAGCAACTTGGGCAGGTGAAATAGGGAGACATTTGGGAGCGTTCGAAAGGAGATAAAACAGCTGCTGGAGGAGCTTGAACGCCTACTTGGGGATCCAGCAAGAACGGGACCGTCACATATTGAAATTAAAATCAACGAACGATTAGTTGAACTCTATCACCGAGAAGAGCTCATGTGGCGACAACGGTCGAGAATTGAATGGCTAGCATCGGGGGACAAGAATACTAAATTTTTCCATCTTCGAGCAAGTAGGAGGAGGAAGAAAAACATGATAAAAGTGTTGGTTAATGCACTAGGGGTCACCGTTGAAGACCCAGCTTAGCTAAAGGAGATGGTAACGGATTTCTACGAGAGCCTGTACAGCACCGAGGGGGTAACAAACATGGAGATGGTACTCCAACATGTCCCTACTAAGGTTACACATCAGATGAATGAGATGCTGATGGCACCATATACAAAAGACGAGGTTAAGAAGGCTCTTTTTCAAATGGGACCGACAAAGGCACTAGGCCCAGATGGGTTTCCAGCACATTTTTACTAGAAGCATTGGGCAATCTGTGGAGATGAGGTGACCACAGCTGTTCTGAAGATAATTCAGGGGGCGGAGAGTCCAGAGTGTGTTAATGACACGGTGCAGGTACTTATTCCCAAGGTGATGAATCCAACACTTCTAACGCAATTTCGTCCTATCAGTTTATGTAATGTCATATACAAAATTGCTTCCAAAGTTATTGCAAACAGGTTGAAACTTATCCTGCCAGAGATAATATCAGAGGAGCAATCTGCGTTCGTCCCAGGTCGGTTGATCACTAACAATATTATTTATGACTATGAATGCCTGCATTTTATGAAGCGAAGCAAAGCCAAAACAAATAGTCATTGTGCGTTGAAGCTGGACATGATGAAGGCTTATGACATATTAGAATGGCCGTATCTCAAGGCTATCATGCTAAAGTTGGGTTTTGCGCAACACTGGGTAAATATCATAATGAGCATGATCAGTTCAGTATCCTTTTCAGTTCTGTTCAACGGAGAGAAGCTTGAATCTTTCAATCCATCACGAGGTATCCGACAGGGAGATCCGATATCCCCCTATCTTCTCTTGATCATAGAAGAGGGCCTTTCGTGCCTACTAAAAACCAGTTCTCAGTCATCTGTTCTTGAGGGGATTAAGGTGGCAAACACAGCTCCGACTGTCAACCACCTCCTCTTTGCGGACGACAACATGTTGTTGTTCAAGGCTAGTACAGAGGGGGCAGCAGAGGTATCTAACCTTTTGGAGGTATACTGCAATTCTTCGAGATAGTGAATCAACTACGACAAATCGTCCATTTTTCAGCAAAGGATGCCCACAAGAGATGAGAGATAGCATCAAAACTATCTTACACGTTCATAATGAGTCATCGAATGAGCGCTATTTGGGTATGTCCACGGATGTGGGACAGTCCAAGATGAGCACGTTCAAATATCTCAGAGACAGAGTTTGGGAAAAGGTGAAGGGTTGGATGGAGAAGCTCTTATCGGCAGGAGGGAAAGAAGTCCTGATTAAAGAAGTGGCTCAAGCCCTGCCAGTCTATTCTATGGCATGCTTCAGACTACCTAGGGGTTTATGTGAGAATATATCCTCCATAATTCGACAATTCTGGTGGGGAAGCAAAGTGGGTAAACGTAAACCAGCGTGGGTGGCGTGGGATATTTTGACACAGCCGAAACATCTTGGAGGCCTTGATACGTCCAAAACGTATCTATAATTTCTGCTTGCTCCATGCCTCTTTTGGGTGATATTGCTATGATATTTATACACTTCCATACACTTTTGATCATATTTGGACTAACCTATTAACTCAGTGCACCCCAGTGCCAGTTTCTGTTTTCTGCTGTTTTTGTATTTCTGGTTTTCCCATCACGTAAACTGCCAGAAAAATCCCGGAAAAATTATATAAAAAATCAGCGTTCCGGAAGCTTCCACACGGTCGAAGTAGGGTCGGAGGGGGGCCACCAGGGCTCCAGGCGCCCTGGTGGCGCGGCCCCCCTCCTGGCCGCGCCGGGGGGGGGGGCGCCTGGGCCCCCCGGGCCTCCGCTGATGCCCCCCTTTGGCATATATTTAACACGCGTCCCGAAACCCTCGAGATGGGAACCCTTTTTCGCGATCTCATCTCTGTTCCGACGCCGCCGCGCTTCCAAGATCGGGAGCACCAGGAGCACTCTTCCCGGCACCCTGCCGGAGGGGAGGATCACCACCGGGAGCCTCTCCACCACCATGGACGCCTCCCGGATGAGTTGTGAGTTGTCTCCCTTGGACCATGGGTCCATGACCAGTAGTTATGTGATGTTCTCCTCCCCTTCTTGTGCTTCACTAATTAGACCTCGTGAGCTTCCCTACATGATCGAGGCACATATGTAATCCTTATGCTGTTGCTATGATGAGTTTGCTGGGATCCGATGGATTGTGAGATTATGTTCAGATTGTGTTTGAGTAATATATTTGATTTACCTCTTTTATATTTATGTTCATAAGTAATTCTTGCATGTTCTCTGTTGCTATTTATTGCTTTGGCCAAATAGTAGGTAGTGACTCCAAGAGGGAACGTTATGCTCGATTGTGGGTTCATGCCCCTCGATGACTAGCTTGAGTGACAGAAACATGAGTCTAGGGGATGTGCTGTTGCCACAAGGGGGAAAACAACGGTGCTTGTGCCCGCGGGTGCAAGGATTGTTTACTTTACACAAAGTTCTTTTAATGCAGTTGTCTGTTGCTTTGAGTTTACACTATGGGTGGGACTCGCAACTTAATACCAGCGAGATGTTCTGGATAGATATCTCAAGGTGGATGATTAGTAGTAGATGCAGATGGATTTCGGTCTACTTGCCTTGGCGTACCACCCATGCTTTGAACCTCTACCTTTCTTGCAACATAGTTAGCATTGGTTTGCGCACATAATTCTGTCAATTGCCCAGCTGTAATTCGTTTACCTCACATAGCTGTTTTATCGTCTTTTGGGAGAGAGACATCACTAGTGAACATCATGGGACCCGGTCCATATTACCATCACTGATCACATCCGCTATTTACTTTCCGCTTTTACTTACTATTTGCAGCATTACCTATCACTATTATCACTTGCATTTGATCCTTTGTAAACAACAAGGCCGGATGGATTGACAACCTCTCTGTACTCGTTGGGAGCAAAGTTATTTGTATCTGTGTGCAGGTCCACGTTGATTGCTAATATCTGGCGCCGTTAGCAGTTAACACCTTCTTGTTGAAACTGGGAGTCTCAGGGGAAATTGATCCTTGGTATCTTTGCCAAGGGAAAACTTCCGCTACACTGCATCTCAAACCTTCCACTTGGGGTAACCAACGAGGGGCGAGAAGCCATCAAGCAAAGTTTTCTGGCGCCGTTGCCGGGGACTCCACTCTTCGGGATAGGGGAGTTGCACGCTATCTTTTACCTTTGCTTTTTAGTCTTGTTAGTTTACCTTTCAGTTTTTTGCTTTAGTATCTTTTATCGAAAATCACAAAAATAGTTATCTTGCTTGCTTGCTGCTATGGGTTCCACCGAGAACACCAAGTTGTGTGACTTCACTAGTCATAACAACGATGACTTTATCTGCACACCTATCACTACACCTGCCACTTCAGCACCTTCGTATGAAATTAAACCTGCTTTACTGAATCTAGTTATGAAAGATCAATTCTCCGGTGCTGGAGATGATGCTGCTTTACACTTGAACAACTTTGTTGACCTTTGTGATATGCAAAAGTACCAAGAAATAGATGGTAATATTGTTAAGCTTAAGCTTTTTCCTTTCTCCTTGAGAGGAGGAGATAAAATTTGGTTTCAATCTTTGCCTAGAAATAGCATAGATTCATGGGACAAGTGCAAAGATGATTTTATTGGAAAATACTATCCACCTGCTAAAATTATCCAACTAAGAAGTAACATAATGAATTTTAAACAATTAGATAATGAACACGTTGCCCAAGCTTGGGAACGTATGAAATATCTTGTCAAGAACTGCCCTACTCATGGTTTGACTACTTGGATGGTTATCCATACTTTTTATGCAGGCTTGAACTTTACCTTGCGAAACTTGTTAGATTCGGCCGCAGGAGGAACCTTTATGTCAACTACACTTGGTGCTGCCACGAAGCTTCTCGATGAGATGATGACCAACTATTCCCAATGGCACACCAAACGCGCTCCAACAGGTAGGAAGGTAAACTCTGTCGAGGAGATTTCCTCCCTAAATGAAAAAGTTGACTTGATCATGTCTCTACTTTCGAAGCAATCTTCTGTTGATCCTCGTGATGTTTCTTTAAATTCCTTGATTGCTCAAGAACAAGTAGATGTGAACTTTATCTCTAGAAACAATTTCAACAACAATGCTTATAGGAGTAATTTTGGTAGCAATCCTAGACCGTTTCCCTCTAATTCCTATGGGAACAACAATGCTTATCCTAGCACCAAGAACTCCACTACTGAACTAGAGATTATGCTTAAAGATTTCATCACTACCCAAAAAGCCTTTAATAAGAGTGTAGAAGAAAAAATAAACAAACTAGATAATCTCTCTTCGAAGGTAGACAATTTAGCCCATGAGGTAGAATTGCTTAAAATTAGGACTTCTCCTCTTGAGGAGAGGGAGGTCACTCCTATGAATGCTATTCAAGTGCAAATTAATGAAAACATTAGGATGTTGGCTAAACTTAAAGAGAGATGGGCTAGAGAAAAGCAGGAAGAAGATAGAATTAAGAACCTTTCTACCCACCACACTGTTGCTACTATCCAAGTTGTTGAGGATATCCAAACTCTTAGCACCCAATGCACTCCTGGTCCCATTGGACCTATTAATGGTGATGCTATGACTATAGAAACTACCAAACAAGTGAACCTAAAGGACACCACTACCACTTTACTTGATAGTAGTGACCTTGATTTTGATAATTGCACTCTTACCGAAGTTATAGATTTCCTTCACAAGATGTCTAGAGATCCCCGCACTAGCACGCTTAACCTTGCCTTCACAGAGCATATCACTATTTCTCTCATCAAAGCTAGGGAGGAGAAACTTAGAGTAGAAGCCTCCATACCTAGAAAGCTAGAAGATGGTTGGGATCCCATGATTAAAATTAAGATGAATAACTTCTCTTGCTATGCTTTATGTGATGTTGGAGCTAGTACCTCCGTTATGCCCAAAAGAATATATGATATGCTTAAACTGAAACCTTTTGATTCTTGTTCTTTTGGTGTTCGTCTCGTTGATTCTTCCATAAAGAAACCTTTGGGGAGGATCGACGATGTTCTTATCATTGTCAATGACAACTACGTTCCCGTTGATTTTACTATTATGGATATTGAATGTGAACCTTCTTGTCCAATAATTTTGAGACGTCCTTTCCTACGCACCGTTGGTGCTATCATTGACATGAAAGAGGGGAATATAAAATTCCAATTTCCTCTCAAGAAAGGGATGGAACACTTCCCTAGGAAGAATATTAAGTTACCTTTTGAGTCCGTTATACGGGCTAGCTATTCTTTTACTCTTGATAAAACTTGATCTTTATGCATTATGCCTAGCTTAAAGGCATAAAAGAAAGCGCTTTTGGGAGGCAGCCCACATGAATAAAATTTTATTTTGCTTTTGTTGTGTCTTGATGTTGTTACTACAGTAGCATCATCATTGTATCTTTGCTTTTCAACTTTGTGCCAAGTGTAGCCTCTGATTGCAAGAAAGTTCAAAAGTTGTGACGTGCTGTCCAGGAAACAGATTCTGTCCTTGGACAGAAAAATTCGTATAAAATCACCAGATCATCTTTTTGGTCTGAATTTTTCCGACAGCGTGATCTATACAATTGTCTTTCGTGCTTCTGTTCTGAGTTTTTTTATTAGAGCTGCAGAAGTGCCCCGAAAAATTCATTTACTACCTGCTGTTCTGTTTTTCACAGATTCTGTCATGTTTTGCCTTTTCTTCATTTTGCAAACCTTGAGCTTGCTTTTTCTTTTCAAAAACCTTTTGGCAATCTTGAGAAACAGTAGATCTTCAAGAATATCCTTATTTCTAGCAAGGAACAATTATTTTATTATGGGTACTAACCTCGCTAATCAGATTATGATGAGTTATGTATGAAGGGAGTTTTCAAGTGTGCAAGGGAAGATGATAAAAAGATTCAGGAGTGTCAAACGCTCAAGCTTGGGGATGCCCCCGTGCACCCCCAAGAAATATTCAAGGAGACTCAAGCGTCTAAGCTTGGGGATGCCCCCGTGCATCCCCTTCTCCATCAACATTATCAGTTCGTGTTTCGTTCCACTATATTTTTATCACTTCATGTGTTATGTGCTATGCTTGGAGCGTCTTGCTTTTAGTTTCCTTTTTAGCTTTGCTTGCTTTTCATAACGAGTCAGAACTCAGCTTTCTTTGTGTGGGAGAGAAACACGCTCCACTTCAACCTAGAACACAACATAGAATTTTCATGTCTATCTTTGTTGTGTATGTTCTTGGTCTTTCAATAGCTACTGTCATGTTCAGCTCTTAGTTTTCATGCTTATCTTTTTAAAGAGCTTTTGTTTAGTTGGTCGCTGGAACTCTCTTTAGTTATCATGCTTATCTTGTTAAGAGAGTTTGCTTCTGTTGCATTGGTCGATATGTCAATGATAAAAATGCTACGTGCATAATGGTGCTTAGTAGTTCATGTTTTCTTATGGTTAGTCTCAAATAGCTGGGGGGTTCCCAATGTGTTATTGGAGTACCAACATGATTTGTTTGCCTATGATGTGGTATGGTTTAGTAATATCTTCCTTCAAGAATTTATTTTGATTGAGTTGGCGTATGCTCACGCATATTTAAGACTGTAAAGAAAGTCTGTCAAGCCTTGATGATCTTTTGTTTCTGAGTAGCGATATAACTTCCATGCCTGATTCAATGTTGCTTTGTCGCTCTGCATGATTATGACCGTCATTGCTCTTTTAGTTGGTCGCTCCCAGTCTTTTGCTAACCTTCACCTGTACTAAGCGGACTGACTGCTTGTGCATCCAAATTCTTTTAAACCAGTTATGCCATATGAGTCCACGATACCTTCCTATATGGTATTTACCTGCCATTCCTAACGGAGACTTTCATGTACCATCTCGAAATTATTCAAAAAAAGCATTCCTATTTTGTGCCACTGTTTTAGTTCATGAGGAAGTAGTAGTTAATTCATGATCTTTTTAAGTTGGACAAGCTTCACCCCGGGATTGCATGTCTAATGTGCAAACCCATAATACGAGAAGGAACTGGCAAAGAGTGCGCCCGGCTCAAAAATAATATAACAAACAAACCCTCCTTCACGCTTTGTTCATGAGAAATTAGAAAACTTTGGCAGTGATAAACAAAGGAGATTAAGAGGATGTGATCGTCCTCATTCGGGAGCCGTTCCTCGAAACGTGTCCATCTCAAGAAGTGATTGAGTTGTCTGCTAGCATTCGTTGACGGAACATGCATAATCTTAAAAAAATTATTACCTCTGTTTTTAAAACCAAGGGCTCTGGTACATGTTTTGTCTTTGTTTCCGACTACGGGTTTTCAACCTTGCCAACAAAAGCCACGGTTCGAGAGTCTCCACCTTCTTTTAAAGCACCAACTATTAAGAGCATGATTGTCATTCTGAGTGTAATGTGCATTGTCCCAAAGTAGCATTGTCTTATGCATGATTGTGATATCGTTTATTCTGAAATTATTGTATCTAGTCATCACTTAAACCTTGGAGGTGCCCCTGCATTTATGTTTTGCTTCACTAAAGGGGGCAAGCGAGATATCACTTTATCATATTTGCACACCATGCTCATTACAAATCTATTTGATGTTTCAGTATCATATTGTAAAACTTTCAGTTCTTTGTGATTCTCTCATGAGGCAACTTAATTACTACAGATTCATTGTCTCAGTAAGCTTTTGTCATATGACTATGAAAAGTCCTATATGGTTAATAGCATGTCACCACAGAAATTATTCTTGTTATCATTTACCTACTCGAGGACGAGCAGGAATTAAGCTTGGGGATGTTGATACGTCCAAAACGTATCTCTAATTTCTGCTTGCTCCATGCCTCTTTTGGGTGATATTGCTATGATATTTATACACTTCCATACACTTTTGATCATATTTGGACTAACCTATTAACTCAGTGCACCCCAGTGCCAGTTTCTGTTTTCTGCTGTTTTTGTATTTCAGGTTTTCCCATCACGTAAACTGCCAGAAAAATCCCGGAAAAATTATATAAAAAATCAGCGTTCCAGAAGCTTCCACACGGTCGAAGTAGGGCCGGAGGGGGGCCACCAGGGCTCCAGGCGCCCTAGTGGCGCGGCCCCCCTCCTGGCCGCGCCGGGGGGGCGCCTGGGCCCCCCAGGCCTCGGCTGATGCCCCCCTTTGGCATATATTTAACACGCGTCCCGAAACCCTCGAGACGGGAACCCTTTTTCGCGATCTCATCTCTGTTCCGCCGCCGTCGCGCTTCCAAGATCGGGAGCACCAGGAGAACTCTTCCCGGCACCTTGCCGGAGGGGAGGATCACCACCGGGAGCCTCTCCACCACCATGGACGCCTCCCGGATGAGTTGTGAGTAGTCTCCCTTGGACCATGGGTCCATGACCAGTAGCTATGTGATGTTCTCCTCCCCTTCTTGTGCTTCACTAATTAGACCTCGTGAGCTGCCCTACATGATTGAGGCACATATGTAATCCTTATGCTGTTGCTATGATGAGTTTGCTGGGATCCGATGGATTGTGAGATTATGTTCAGATTGTGTTTGACTAATATATTTGATTTACCTCTTTTATATTTATGTTCATAAGTAATTCTTGCATGTTCTCCGTTGCTATTTATTGCTTTGGCCAAGTAGTAGGTAGTGACTCCAAGAGGGAACGTTATGCTCGATTGTGGGTTCATGCCCCTCGATGACTAGCTTGAGTGACAGAAACATGAGTCTAAGGGATGTGCTGTTGCCACAAGGGGGAAAACAACGGTGCTTGTGCCCGCGGGTGCAAGGATTGTTTACTTTACGCAAAGTTCTTTCAATGCAGTTGTCTGTTGCTTTGAGTTTACACTATGGGTGGGACTCGCAACTTAATACCAGCGAGATGTTCTGGATAGATATCTCAAGGTGGATGATTAGTAGTTGATGCAGATGGATTTCTGTCTACTTGCCTTGGCGTACCGCCCATGCTTTGAACCTCTACCTTTCTTGCAACATAGTTAGCATTGGTTTGCGCACATAATTCTGTCAATTGCCCAGCTGTAATTCGTTTACCTGACATAGCTGTTTTATCGTCTTTTGGGAGAGAGACATCACTAGTGAACATCATGGGACCCCGGTCCATATTACCATCACTGATCACATCCGCTATTTACTTTCCGCTTTTACTTACTATTTGCAGCATTACCTATCACTATTATCACTTGCGTTTGATCCTTTGTAAACGACAAGGCCGGAGGGATTGACAACCTCTTTGTACTCGTTGGGAGCAAAGTTATTTGTATCTGTGTGCAGGTCCACGTTGATTGCTAATATCTGGCGCCGTTAGCAGTTAACACCTTCTTGTTGAAACTAGGAGTCTCAAGGGAAATCGATCCTTGGTATCTTTGCCAAGGGAAAACTTCCGCTACACTGCATCTCAAACCTTCCACTTGGGGTAACCAACGAGGGGCGAGAAGCCATCAGGCCTTGGCTTTCGGGACATGTAAGTTTTCAACCTTGCTTTATTAGAAAGACAGGCATGGAGAGTACTTAGTGATCCCTCAACCCTTAGTGCACGAATTTTGAAGGCAGCTTACTTCCCTCAAACCTCTCTCATGGAGGCGGAGTTGGGAAGCAGACCCTCGCAAATCTGGAGAGCAGTACTTGACGGTCGAGACATGCTTAAGCTAGGTCTCATACGGAGGATTGGCAACAGGCATTCAACTAAAATCTGGACACAAAATTGGTTACCACGTTCTGGCATGATGAGGCCGATAGCACCTCTAATTCCCAACCCACCACAATTGGTTTCAGAATTGATAAATGTGGCCATAGCAAGCTGGAACGAACAGCTAGTCCGGGCAGTTTTCGTGCCAATTCATGTTGAAGCAATTCTAGCAATCCCATTGTGTACACGGAATGGCAATGACTTTTGGGCCTCGAGCGGAGAGAAGAGTGGTTCGTTATCTATGAAATCTGCATACAGTCTTCTCATCCACACGAAAACTACAAGGGAGAACTGGATTGAGGAACAGGACGGTACCTCGGTTGCGGACAATGCTGGCAGTTAATGGAAGGATTTATGGAAGACTAAAGTACCTTCAAAAATCAAGATGTTCTTGTGGCGACTTGCTCGAAGCTCCATTCCAACAGAAGATGTATTGCAGCATAGAAATATGGCAACATTGTCGGCCTGTACATTATGTGGGGCGAGGGATTCGTGGAGACATGCATTGTTGAACTACTCGATGGCACGCAGTGTTTGGGCACTGATTGATGAGTCGATTCTGGACCATATGAGTCGTTTTGACGGATGATCTATTTGTCGATTCTGGGCACGCAGTGTACGGGACTCGTTATTCACTACGAGGCAGGCCTTGACGGATGATCTATTTGTCCGTATTACAGTCACACTATGGGCTATTTGGGCAGCAAGAAGAAAGGCCGTATATGAGGAAATATTTAAAAGCCCATTCTCGACCCACTGCTTTATCAACTAATTTTTTAATGATATTGAAATAGTGAAGAAACCGGAAAGGAGTGTAGTGAACTCGGCACCCGTTCGACAGTCAGAGTGGATACAGCCCCCTCTTGGCATGATGAAAGTGAATGTTGATGCAGCTACCAGGCGAAGATCCAACTTTGGGGCTGTTGCTGCAGTCTGTAGGAACCGGGAGGGAGCTTATCTGGGAGCATCAGCAATTGTGTTCAAGGGTATCTCTGATCCAACAACCCTAGAAGCGTTGGCAGTCCGGGAATCAATGGCACTCGCCCAAGATCTCCACCTTCAGGCGATTCATGTTGCAACTGATTGCAAAGGTATTGTAAATGCCATTAGTAAGAAGAGTAGCCCTAGCTATGGTGATATTATACATGAGATCATATATTACACCCGTAGTTTTCAGTCATGCAACATTGTGCATGAATTTGGGAGCTCGAATTTCAAGGCTCACGATCTAGCGAAGCATGCTTTGAAACTGGGGATCGGCCTCCATTTCTGGTTACGCAACCCTGGTGAACTTCAGTTCGTCCCTATAAATTTGGTGACGGTTTAATAAAAGCTTTGTGAATTGTCTCAAAAAATGCAAAGCGCTCTTCTTCCTCCTCTCTCTGTACGTGAACCTAAAGAAAGCTTAAGGCCATGGCAGCCTCCTCTTCTTCCCTTTATCTCATCAATCATTCACCCTTTTGATTTGTCTTCAACACAAGATTTATTCTTCATGAAACGAACGATCCATTCAGAAAATTAAAACCGAAAAACTATGCCTTAATTATCCAAAAATCAAACTGCCATTGGTGGCCATGTTGAGCCCCTTGATCTACTTGTACCGACCTCCCCGACCCTATAAATAGGCCTTCGCGATGCCATTCTTCCTTCTCACTTCCCTTCTCGAAAACCCCTCTCTAAATCGCTCCTTGCTTTGAGAAAGTGCTCACCGGAGCTACCCCAACACTAGCGACTTTTCACGGTTGCTACAGAAAGAAGTTGGGAGCCCTGCCTTATGTCTTCGATTCGGCCCAGCGCCGCCTACCCTGTCTCACACTCGCCTCTCTTCGGAACCAACTCCGACGCCGGATCTCGGCGAACCAGAGACGCCGCCGCCGCACTTCGACGAGCTCCAGCCGCGCATCCCCGACATCTGTGGATGAGATCGAGCACACTGTGCACCCAACGCCCTTCGCCGGAACCCTCCAGAACGTTGGAACCCCGCATGCCGGAGCCACAACCACCGTCACTTCCATTGTCGGTCTTCTTGCCGGTGAGTTACTTCACGTTCACTTTCTGATCTGGCAGTTCACGGTCTTCGTCTGTTCAATTAAATCCGAAAGGGTATCATCCAATAAAAACAAGACGTGGCATCACATGTAATACCCGCGATACATTTTCACAGAAATATCCAAACTTCAAAATTCCATATCTCCTAAACCGTCCGATTTGCACAAATTTTATATCCTTGGATTCCTTGGAACATGTAGTTTTTTATAATAAAAAATGGTTTTGGTAATTTCAAATTTATTATGTGAATTTGAGTATATTTAGTATGTCTCTTATTCTGTAATTTATTTGGAAATAATTCCTTCACGAAAATCGATCCATAGGACCATACCTTTATGTTAGGACACTGTCGGGGGAAACTGTCCGCCACGAACACCTATGGGACCGGAGCCCCTTTTACGTTGCGGTAAGGGAGCGGAGGGAGCACGGAGAGCAGATCGAGGAACGCACGCGGGCAGTTTTACCCAGGTTCGGGCCGCGCGGACGCGTAAAACCCTACTCCTGCTTGGATTGTATTGAGTTCTTGAGCTCGGGAGCTTGAAAAGCTAGCTACACCGAGCGGAAGTGTTGTCTAGGTTTCGAACCCGTTCTACATTGTGCATGGGCCTCCTTTTATAGCTCAAGGGGTCACCGACAGGTGTCAACGTAGAGGAGGGTAAAAATGTAATTTTGGTGGTAGTTGTAACAGTGCATGAATAGTGCATGAACAGTGGATGAACAGTGGTCTTCACCTAACCTTGACAGTGGGGGACAAGGGCATTAAATGCCCGTCGCCGTCGACCCCAAAAAGCGCCCGTCCATGCTTCTCCGTTCGCCACGGCGGTAGCCTCGTCACCGTGGCGTGCCACCGTGTCCCCCAGGCTGCACAGCCATCCGCCACGCGTCCCTGGAAGGGCCCCAGGGCGACGCGTGGGCCGATGAGCTGGAGCGCGGGCACACAGCGCAGGCTTCCCCCGGCAAGCATCTTGTCGGGGTCTTGATCTTGCCGGGCCCGGAAGCTTGTCGCTCCCCGGGTCCTGCCGGGGCGCAGGGTGCGCCGAGGCATCTTTTGAGATACGTATTCCTTGGCTTTCCTGGCAAGCTCCTCTTGCCAGGATCTTGCGTTTAGGTGATAAACTTGAGCCTGGTGCGGCCTTCCCGGCAAGCTCCACTTGCCGGGGTCTTGATCTTCTGACTTGTATACTTTGTTTTTGAATGGCTTCATAAGGACCAGAAAAGGTCTCCGGCGAGCACGCGGTAAACCCTGCCGCGGGAAGCTGCTACTGCCCGTGCACAAGTTGGCGTACTAAGGTACCCCTATCTTAGTACACCGACAGGAGCCCCCGGGCCTGGGCCACACACGGTGCCGAGCGCTGTTGGGCCAGGCCCAAAACAGTGCACGGGCACACGCGGCCCACGGCACGCCGTATCTCCTTCCGTATCCGCCGCATCCCTCCCTAACGGCACGCGTTGATTGCGGCGTCGTGGGAGAGATCGTGGCCTCGTTCTTTAATGGGAAATGCGGAGCGTCCCCCACTTCCCCCTTAAAAGCAGAGGAAGCAGGGGCAGTTCCCCTCCTTCGTCCTCATTGCGCCTTCATTCTCCAGAAAACTTCCTCTGCTCCTTGCTTCCGCCCTTCCTCCGCCGTCTTCCGCATCCGCGGCGCCGTCGAGCTCCTCGCCTCTTTCCTCACCGCTCCCGCCATGGCTCCGAAGAGCGACAAGGCCAAGAGCGACAAGGCCAAAAACGACAAGGCCAAGAAGGAGAAGTCCGAGCAGGCGGCGACGCTGGCCGCCCTGCGGAAGAGGAACATGGTCTTCGCGCCAAGGCTTGGTCCGAGGGAGCTGCGGGACAAATATTATTTGTTCTGGGCGAGGGAGACCAAAGCTCACCCCCGCACCCAAGTCTTCCCCGCCATCGCCAAAGATATGTTCCCCGGCGGGTATTTCTTCTTCGCTGCATTTTTCCACTGTGGATTGTGCCCTCCGTTCTCGGAGTTCTTTTGCGACATCATGAACACATACAACCTCCACCTCCTAGATTTCACTCCCAACGCCATCCTTACGATGGCCGTTTTTGCACATCTGTGCGAAAACTATGTTGGGATTTATCCCAATGTCGCCCTTTTTCGCCACTTCTTCATGCCTAGAGTAGAATCAGGCGCTCCCCTTTCCGGCGGCATCTCCTAGATCTTCAGGCTGAACAAGAAGGATTCGTATCTGAAGGGAGAACTCCGCGACAAGTGGGAGGAGTGGAGAGCAGATTGGTGTTGGGTGGTGGAGGACAAGCCGGAGCCCTTCACTGCGCCGGGCACAACTGCCATAGTGCGCGGCAGAGACTGGAGCGAATTGGCCCCGGAGGACAACAAGCTCAGCATTGCCCTCATTAGGATTATTCGTCTCCGGGTAGCCAAACTAACCATCGGAGAGGTTGGGGCAGATTTCCGCCGCCGCCGCATTGCTCCTTTACAAGAAAGGAAAAGGCCTGCCTGGGAATCCGGCAACGCGGCGGATATCATGAGGCTGCGCCCTGGATTGAACCACAATTTCACTGCCTTGGAGTTGAAGGGGATGGTCCGGGAGCTCTTCAAGCATGACCCGGCCCACCCGGAATTGAAAGTGCAACTAATCCCCGGGTGGTTTTGGTAATTAATAACAACATATATATCATTGAACTATATTTACTTGAGAATCATTTCAGAGAAGTTCGATGATATGGGTATGGAAATGTCTGAAGAAGTGGACCCCTCAAAATGCTAAGACAAGCATTGGCAAAAGCTCAAGACTCCATTTTTGGTTTAGTGATCAAAGATCACATTGAGTCCATAGGAAAAGCCAATACTATTAAAAGGGGATGAGGTTGTGTTGATGATCTGGTTGCTCAAGTGCTTTGTGATTTAGCTCCTTCAACTATCAGCACCTTTCACTACTTAACACACTCATAAGTAATCTCGGACAAACCGATTCTACAAACTCAGTCCCACCGAGATGAACCACCTCAGCTATTCTTCCAAACCCTAGAAATTTCGGTCCATCCGATTTTGAGTTCGGTCTCACCGAAACTGGACTGCCAACCTTCTGTAACCAATTGACATCATATCGGAATATCCGAGTTGTTAATTTCGGTCCCACCGAGAATGGCAAGCTCCTACCTTTGACTCATATCGGACACACCGAGATGGTATTTTCGGTCCCACCGAAAACCCCAACGTTCACTATATTTGAACTTTCGGTCTGACCGAGTTTTCACTTCGGTCTCACCGAGATTGCTCAATTATGTGTGTAACGGTTGGATTTTGTGTGGAGGCTATATATACCCCTCCACCCCCTCTTCATTCCTAGAGAGAGCCATCAGAAAGTCTACCACTCCTACCATACACTTTCTGAGAAGAGAACCACCTACGCTTGTGCTGAGATCAAGTCATTCCATTCCTACCATATGAAACTTGATTTCTAGCCTTCCCAAGTTGCTTTCCACTCAATCCTTTCTTCCACCACAGCCATATCAGTGAGGAGAGTTGAGTGTTGGGGAGATTATCATTTGAAGCACAAGAGCAAGGAGTTCATCATCATCAACCACATCTATTACCTTTTGGAGGGTGGTGCCTCCTAGATTGGTTAGGTGTCGCTTGGGAGCCTCCGTCTTTGAGATGTGGAGTTGAACCAAGAAGTTTGTAAGGGCAAGGAGATCGCCTACTTCGTGAAGATCTACCCCGAGTAAGGCTAGTCCTCCGTGGGCGTAGGCCATGATGGAATAGACAAGGTTGCTTCTTCGTGGACCCTTCGTGGGTGGAGCTCTCCGTGGACTCGCGCAGCCGTTACCCTCCGTGGGTTGAAGTCTCCATCAACGTGGATGTACGATAGCACCACCTATCGGAACCACGACAAAAATCTCCGTGTCTCCAAACTGCGTTTGATCTTCTCCACCTCTCTTTACTACATGTGCAATTTACTTTCCGCTGCTTATACTCTAGAATTGCATGTGTAGGGTGTTACTTGAAGTGATCATAATTGTGAAACTGCCTAAAACTGTTCATGATCAAAAGGCAGAATTTTTATATTGTCAAGTAGTCTAATCACCCCCCCCCCTCTAGACATACTTTCGATCCTACAAGTGGTATCAGAGCTTTGGTCTCCATTGTTTTGGTTTCCATTGCATTGGACTCCATAAGCTTGGTTTCACAACCTAGGAGAGTATGGCGTCTAGTGAGGGTAATTATCGTAGAGGTCCTTACTTTGATGGTACAAATTTTGCTAGTTGGAAGCATAAAATGAAAATGCATATTCTTGGTCATAACCATGCCGCATGGGGCATTATTTGTGTTGGTATGCAAGGTGATTTCTTTGAGGAAGGAAAAGTTCCGGATCGCGAAGCTACACCGGAAGAGTTGCGGATGTTGCAAAACAATGCTCAAGCTTGTGACATTCTCTTCAATGCTTTGTGTCCCGAGGAGTTCAACAAAATCAGCCGTCTTGAGAATGCTAAAGAGATTTGGGATACTTTGGGTGAAATGCACGAAGGTACTGAATCTGTGAAGGAATCAAAGCTAGATATTCTTCAAGGTCAACTTGACAAGTTCAAGATGAAGGATGGTGAAGGAGTCGCTGAAATGTACTCTAGGCTTGCTCTCATCACAAATGAGATTGCCGGCTTAGGAAGCGAAGAAATGACCGACCGATTCATCATCAAGAAGATTCTAAGAGCTTTGGATGGAAAATATGACACCGTGTGCACTTTGATCCAAATGATGCCAAACTACAAGACTCTCAAGCCAACTGAAGTCATTGGAAGAATTGTTGCTCATGAGATGACACTTAAGGATAAGGAAGAGCTTCACAACAAGTCAAGTGGTGCTTACAAAGCTACAAGTAATGCTCCCACTACCTCAAGTGACAAGTTAATTTCCAATGAAGAGATAAGCCTAATGGTTAAGAACTTTAACAAGTTCTACAAGAATAGAGGCAAAGAAAGAAGCTCAAAGTCTAGATCATATGATGAAAAGAGATCTTCTAGTCGTGATCGAAACTGCTACAATTGTGGAAGACCCGGACACTTCTCAAATGAGTGTACGGCTCCCCACAAGAGAAGAGAAGAATCTCCAAGAAGAAGAGCAAGAGATGAGTCACCTCGGAGAGAGAGAAGGAGTAGAGATGATCGTTATGAACGAAGACCCTCTCGGAGAAGCAAGGATTCGGAGAGGAAAGACAAGTCATCAAGGAGCTACACAAGAAGAAGACATCAAGCTCATGTAGGTGAATGGGTCTCCGGCTCCGACTCACTCCGACTCCGACTACAGTCAAGATGAAGGTGTTGCCGGACTTGCACTCGTATCCTCCAACTCCAACTCCTACGACTTATTTGATTCACCAAATGAGGGAATTGGAAGATGCTTCATGGCTAAAGGCCCCAAGGTAACACACCCTGAATTCATTGACTTTGATAGTGATGAGGATGACTTGCTTGGTGAAGATGAGCTCTTGCATGATAAATCTAGTGAGCTTAGTAATGATGAAAATGCTAGTAGTCTTTATAGTCGAGAAGAGTCGAATGACAATGCTATTAAGGAGATTGAGCGTCTAACTAAAGAACTAAACACTCTTAAGTTAGCTCATGAAACAACTCAAGAAGATCATAGAGAGCTCCTAAGAACTCATGAGAAGCTACGCTTCGAGAAGCTCACTCTAGAGCAAGAACATGAGTTTCTAAAAGCAATCAATGACGATCTTCGAAAGAAGAGTTCTTCATATCTTGCCAAACGACTTCTCTTGTCTAATTTCTTGCCACCTATTAAGACTAAGCATGACAAGCATAAGAAAAGTTCTTCCTCTAGTAGTAACAATAACAATGTTAAATCCAATATTGTTACTTCTAGTAGTTCTCTTGGTTCCACTAACAATGCTTCAAGCCAAGTTACACTTGAGCAAGAAAATAGCTTATTGAAGGAAATCATAGAGAAAGGTGTCTACAAGAGTCTTGCCGGGAGCAAGAACTTTGAGGAGATTGTTCGCAAACAAGGAAGGCACCGGAAGAATCAAGGGATTGGTTTTGAGCGAAAGTTCAACGCCGAAGGTGTTGAGTGGGAAGAAGGTCAATACCCTACTCCACAGTTTGTTTCACAAAAGGAGAAGTATGATCCTACTTCTTCCAATGTGGAACAAGCTCAAGATGACCTTCCACCACAAGACCACAAGCTAAAGGCCAAGGACAAGCTTCAAGAGGAGATTGATGCATTCATTGAAGCACCTCAAGCCATGGTCAAGTGGGTTCCCAAGGACACATCAAGTTCTACTTCGTCAAGCTCAACTACAACCCCAAGGATTCCCATCAAGATGATGTGGATCCCAAAGAAGAAGAACTAGAAGGTTCTTGAGGGTGACTTCGCCAACATACTTCACTCATATTCATTTTGGCAAGAACTTGTGCAATCAACTTCCACATCTTGCACTAGTTCATGGAGTCACAAACCCTCTTGTTGGTAAGTCAAGGGACAAGGTAATCATTGCTTTCATGGACATCATCTTTTGTGAACCTCAATCTATGTCTATGGATATCCTTGTTTGTTCCTTGTGGGACTAACCCATGTAGGTATTGAAAGTGCCCTAATCCAAAGGATAGCTCCCAACTCTTGATGATCTACATCAACATTGAGCATCCACATCTTCAACATCTACATGAAGTCTTCTACGACAACCCAAGGTTAGTTTGACCCTTTAAAAGGGGTTCTCACATCTAGGGGGAGCTTTGCTCTAAAAACTGAGCTAAAGCATCTCCAAATGATGTGAACACATCAATGCTTTATGTAAAAGTGGTAACCCCACTTGTGCTTAAACGATGAGTATGACCTATGATCAAATGTTCTCATTTGACTCCTAAGTCAATATACTCATATATAGATGACCTAGTCATCGACAAATTGTGTGCTAGTAGCTAGAGTATTGGTTGTGCATGTTTGACACATATTTCATTTGCTATCTTATTGTGTGAGCATGTTGAATGCATGATTTCATCCATTCAAGGACATCCATTTGTTGTTTTGATTGTTTTGATCTTTTCTGGCCAAATGGATGGACAAGAATGCCTAAGCACCTTCCCTAGCTATCTATGCTTTCTTGTCTCAAATTCTATTCATGCTCATATCACAACTTTGAACAAGTCATTTTCGGACCCTCCGAGTGAGGAGCACTCGGAGCCACCGATCCGTCTAAGGCTGACTTCCAAAACCTTCTAAGTCCATTTCGGTCTGACCGACTTCTCCATCTCGGTCCAACCGAAACGCTTAGACTGATCTAGGTTTCATCTCGGTGAAACCGAGTTCAAAATCTCGGCGTGACCGATATGTGTAACTGCACAGCAGTTAGCCATTTCGGTGTCACCGAGTTTTTCAACTCGGTCCCACCGACAGTATGGGGATATATATACCTGAGGGCTGCGCGCGATTTAATTTTTCAAACCGTTTCGCCCCCAAGTCCCCTGCTGCCGTCGCCCTGGTCTTCGGATCGTCGCCGTCGTCGCCTGTGCGCCCTCGCCGCAGGTCTCCGCCGCCGTCAACGGTAATCCTCTCCGCGCCGTTGCCCCCGTAGAGGGACTCCACCAAGTTAGGGTGAGTCCCGATCCCTCTCGTGCTCCCCATCTGATTCTTGCACGATTGGTTTGCCATGAATCTATCCACGTTTGAGATATTCCCTAAACATCAGATCAGATCCTTTAGTTTCGAGCGAAATTCTTAGGTTTAGGTTTCCACGGAACACATCTCGGTGAAGCCGATTTTGAAAACTCGGAATGACCGATTTGGCCTCTGGCCATTGCACTGCACAGTTCGGTCTAACCGATTCGTGCAAATCGGTGTGACCGATATAGAGTCTCAGTGAAACCCTAGTGTTTCAGTAGGACCGAAACCCATTTCAGTCTGACCGAAAGTGGTGTGTAGGTTTCTGTTATACACTTCGGATTCACCGAAACTGAAAATCGGTTTGACCGAAATGCATTCTGTGAAAACTCAAAACTAAGATTTGAACTTAATTTTTTTTTGCAAAAACCTCTGCAGTTGTGATAACTCTTCTACTCTATCTTTTCACAGGTTGTCAGGCATGTCAGATGTCAGTGACAGCCAGAACAGGTCTGAATCACCGTTTGCAGAGATTCCAGAGGCAGATACTAGTCCTGAGGCTAGTAGTTCCAGTGATGATGGTGAGAGGAGCACCCCTAGTGGTTTGCCTCCTGCAGCCACCAGAACCAGAAAGAAGAGAAATTCTGATGATGAGGACTCTGACTTCGTTGCTGAGGAAGTTACCTCCAAGCCCAAGAGGAATGTTGTTGCCAAAGAGCTCCAAGGGCAGCAGTCAAAGAAAGGCACCAGCAAGGTCAAGCAGTCAGCTGTTGCAAAGAAGCTTAACTTGGAAGAGCCAGCTCCAAGTAAGGTGAAGAAAACTTCCAAGAGGAAGAGGGTAGTATATGCTGAACCTCAAGTTGATGCAGCTGCTGAAGAAGAAGAAGAAGATGCACCCCAGCCTCCTCCTCAGAAGGCTAAGTTCATGGGTGATGCTATTAGGGCTCAAGCCACTTCTAAGCCCAAGAAGCCTGCTCAAGCCAAGGCAGCTCCAGCCAAGCCCAAGAGGACAACCAGGAGCATTCCAGCTTCTGAGAAGAACAAAGGTGAGATGCCACCGTCTGAGTCAGATGAAGAACATGTGTTGCTTAAGCTCCGTCCTAAGTTGCCGCTCCACAACGATGCTCATCCTCAAGCCGAGGATATGAAGGCAAGGAAGGATAAAGGTCTCAGGCTATGGAGACAGACTGATCCATATGCCGTGAGGAGAAGGACTGCTGTGGACCCCAGATTCCACACCAGAGAGCAGCAGGACTTCTATGAGACCGTGCTGATGGACAAGAAGCCTATTGTTGCTGACACCAGGTATGTTGACTGGAAGTACATTGACAGTGAAGAGCACCGAGACTTCTTTCCCCATGTGCATGAGAGCTTTACTGCATGTGGAGTTGCTGATTTTGTGGGTCAAGAGCTGACAGCTTGGAATGACGAGATGATCATGCAGTTCTACGCCACAGCCCACTTCTATCCTGATGGCAAGATCACCTGGATGACTGAAGGTCAAAGGTTTTCTTTGTCTGTTGAAGAATGGGCAGAACTTCTGAATGCTCCAGTGCAGAGAGAGGACGACATTGATGTCTATGGGATTCCTAAGAAGAGTCATGATTCCATGAAGAACATGTACAAGGAGATCCCCGCTGCTGATTTGGAAGGGTGGAAACTTGGCTTAGTGTACTATCTCCAGGCAGGTCTGACCACCACAAACACTATTTTGAGGCATACCTTGATGCCCAAGTCTGGAGACCACCGCATGATTCGAGGCTATTCTATCAACATGCTGCACATTCTTGATGAGAAGGCACCTTTCAAGGTGATGGACTTAATGGTAGAGACCATTAAGAGGACTGCAGCTGACCAGAAGAGGTCGTGTGGGTTTGCCCCGCAGATTCAGATGCTCATCAATGCCAAGTTTGGCACGGGCAAATTCATGTTGGATAGGAAGCACTTGCCACTGCAGCCAGAGCATGAGGACAACGTTGTGGTGATGGATGAGGAGGATCCAACCTCAGTTGAAGGGCAAGCCAAAATCGAAGCTGCTAAGAAAGCCAAAGCTGACAAAGAGGCAGCAGCAGCAGCAGCTAAACCAAAGAGCTTCGGAGAGCAGATTCTTGAAGCTACCCAGAGGATTGAACAACGCCTGGCCAGCATTGAACAATCTCAGGAAAGCCTAGAGAGGATTGTTGAGGACAAGATCCACGCTCTGGACGTGAAGCTGACTGAGATTCAGGTGTCCGTCAACAAGCTTGAGGCAGACATGGAGGAAGCAAGGCAGGAGAGAGCAGAGCTCATGCAGGATGATCTAGTCCAGGACTCTCATCGCCAGACTGCTCAGGTTCCCAGAGGATCCAGATCTGCAGCTATCCCAGTGACTGACTCCAGGGCTACCACTTCAGCACCTCCTACAGCTCTAGCAGTTACTCCAGCTCCAGCTCCAGCATCCACTCCTCCAGCGCAGACATCAGCAGAAGTCTTCGCCGATGCCGTCATTTCTACTCCGACATCTACCCAGACGGGAGCCACCAGCAGAGCCCATAGTGACGCTTAGCTCTATACCTTTTCGAACTTTTTGGTAACTTGTTGCCAAAGGGGGAGAAATTGTATAGATCATAGGGCTTCGAGAGAGAGTGTGCTCTTTCGTTTTTTTGCCGGTTTCCTTTGAGATACATTTGTTTCTTTTGGTCTTTCGAAACTTTCAGTGTGCTTGCTACTACGTTTGATGCTACCTTAATGAGTGCTTGGTCATACTATGCTTTAATGTGTGCTTATTGCTTATCATATGCTATTTCTTCTTGTATGATCATTTACTCTTGTCTTGGTGATTGGGTGCATGTTATTCATTCTTATCATTTTGTGCGCTCCACCAAGATGTATGTGACATGGAAGAGTGACCCATAATCCTAATCGATTGTGCATTTGCATTCAAACGCAAATTTTAAATAATGCACAAATTTAGGGGGAGCTCTTGTTTATCACATACTTCTCAAAGCGACGATATTATTCATTGATTATATCTTTTGTCGAAGCTTTGATCTATATGTTGTCATCAATTACCAAAAAGGGGGAGATTGAAAGTGCAACTAATCCCCGGGTGGTTTTGGTAATTAATAACAACATATATATCATTGAACTAATATTTACTTGAGAATCATTTCAGAGAAGTTCGATGATATGGGTATGGAAATGTCTGAAGAAGTGGACCCCTCAAAATGCTAAGACAAGCATTGGCAAAAGCTCAAGACTCCATTTTTGGTTTAGTGGTCAAAGATCACATTGAGTCCATAGGAAAAGCCAATACTATTAAAAGGGGATGAGGTTGTGTTGATGATCTGGTTGCTCAAGTGCTTAGTGATCTAGCTCCCTCAACTATCAGCAACTTTCACTACTTAACACACTCATAAGTAATCTCGGACAAACCGATTCTGCAAACTCAGTCCCACCGAGATGAACCACCTCAGTTATTCTTCCAAACCCTAATTTCTCGGTCCATCCGATTTTGAGTTTCGGTCTCACCGAAACTGGACTGCCAACCTTCTGTAACCAATTGACATCACTTCGGAATATCCGAGTTGTCAATTTCGGTCCCACCGAGATGGCAAGCTCCTACCTTTGACTCACTTCGGACACACCGAGATGGTATTTTCGGTCCCACCGAAAATCCCAACGTTCACTATATTTGAACTTTCGGTCTGACCGAGTTTTCACTTCGGTCTCACCGAGATGGCTCAAATATGTGTGTAACGGTTGGATTTTGTGTGGAGGCTATATATACCCCTCCACCCCCTCTTCATTCGTGGAGAGAGCCATCAGAAAGTCTACCACTCCTACCATACACTTTCTGAGAAGTGAACCACCTACCCTTGTGTTGAGATCAAGCCATTCCATTCCTACCATATGAAACTTGATTTCTAGCCTTCCCAAGTTGCTTTCCACTCAAATCTTTCTTCCACCACAGCCATATCAGTGAGGAGAGTTGAGTGTTGGGGAGATTATCATTTGAAGCACAAGAGCAAGGAGTTCATCATCATCAACACCGTCTATTACCTTTTGGGGGGTGGTGCCTCCTAGATTGGTTAGGTGTCGCTTGGGAGCCTCCGTCGTGATGTGGAGTTGAACCAAGAAGTTTGTAAGGGCAAGGAGATCGCCTACTTCGTGAAGATCTACCCCGAGTAAGGCTAGTCCTCCGTGGGCGTAGGCCATGATGGAATAGACAAGGTTGCTTCTTCGTGGACCCTTCGTGGGTGGAGCCCTCCGTGGACTCGCGCAGCCGTTACCCTCCGTGGGTTGAAGTCTCCATCAACGTGGATGTACGATAGCACCACCTATCGGAACCACGACAAAAATCTCCGTGTCTCCAAACTGCGTTTGATCTTCTCCACCTCTCTTTACTACATGTGCAATTTACTTTCCGCTGCTTATACTCTAGAATTGCATGTGTAGGGTGTTACTTGAAGTGATCATAATTGTGAAACTGCCTAAAACTGTTCATGATCAAAAGGCAGAATTTTTATATTGTCAAGTAGTCTAATCACCCCCCCCCTCTAGACATACTTTCGATCCTACAGGAATGGTTCAGACCTCCCCGGGGAGTGGTGCCGCTGTGCAACAGCACTGCCCGGGATTCCTTGCGCGCGATGATGCCTGCGTGCGACTCCCACGGCGTCAACCCCACTTGGATCGAGCCTCCGCCGGACGCTGTGCTGAGCTTTTTTGACAACCTGGTCGAGACGCCCAAGAACGCCGAGGAGAACAAGGGCCTCACCCGGGCCACTACGGCAAGGGATATAGCTTACATCGCCTCCATGATGGAGGAGGCCGCCGCCGCGGCAGCCGCGGGTGACTTTGGATACACCATGGACGAGGCACAGGCCGCGGACGAGGTGAGCCAAGCAGAGGGGGCGGAGATCCTCAGGCTGCTCAAGCTTCCGCCCGATGAGTTTGCCGGGGTGCCTACCCTGAAGTTTGCCGGGACGAGCGAGGTCGCCGGAGAGAGCGAGGTCGCCGGAGGGAGCGAGGTTGCCGGAGGGAGCGGGGCCGCCGGGCATGGTGCTGGGTCCAGCGGGCCTGCCGGGGAGGAGGAGGAGGACGCCGAAGCTGGCGAAGACTCTGGTGGATCTCTGGGACTTGACGACGATGCCTCTTCGTCCTCAGAGAACTCCCTGCCACCGGCAAGTCCCAAGCAGCAAACGAAGAAGCACCTCCGCAAGGCAGCTGAGGTGGCGAGGCCGCAGGCGCCCCGACAGCAGCCGACGCGCCGTGCAACGCGCGCCACTAGGACGAGCAAAGTCGTTCAGGAGGCGCCCCGCGCACCAGCGCCTAGCGGAGGGGGATCCTCCCGGAGCGGAACGGCCGCCCCTTCTGCTCCTCGGCCCTCGGCGACGACGGAGGCTGGGTCTTCGCAGCCCACAGCCCCGGAGACCGCCAAGCGCCCGAGGGAGCCTTCTCCTCCTGCTCCTCGCGCGGGAGCACCTCAGGCGGATTTTGACTTCTCCGCCCTCAGCTCCGACGACGAGGAAGAGGAGTAAGTTCTTGCAACTTGTAATTTCTTTGATTTTGTCTTGATTTCCCTTGTTGATCCTGATCTTGTTCTTGTTATGCTATCAGGACCCTGACCCAGCGGATGGCGAAGAGGGCAAAGATCCCTGTGGTTGAGGTCGAAGACGACTCGCCTGCCGCGGCAACCAGAGACGTGCCAGCGGCAAGCTTGCCGGATCAACCTGCTGCTCCGAGGAGCAGCCCCCAGCGCAGCCCCCAGCGTAAGTCTGGTTTTTGAGTTTTCTGCTCGACGAGCGCACTCGAGATTGTTGCTTGTACTGATAGCTTGATGTCTTGTTTGTCTTGTGCAGAAGTGGAGCCGCAGGAGCAACCGGAGGTCACCCCCGAAGAGCTGCCTGTTCCACCCTCCCCGCCAAGGGTGAACTCCCCGGCGAGGGAGGACGCTCCGCCAAGGATGGGCACCCCGCCAAGGGCGGGCACCCCACCAAGGGTGAGCACCCCGCCAAGGGAGGGCGCGAGCGGCCCTCCGCCAGCAGGGGCCACCACTCCGCCGCCAAGGGTGGATTCCCCGGCGAGGGAGCCTGTTGTCGAAGAAGTCCGCGAAGGTAAATCCTTGTAGCTTTTCCTTCTTGAACTTGTCTTTTTTGGATATTTGCTTGATCTTTTCTTTCCTTTTTCTTCTGCTAGATCCTCCTGCACCGGAGCGGATGGAGACGGAGGCCACCGGCGAGGAGGGTGCGCACGGTGACGGCGGCAACGCCACTGCCGCTGAGGGCATGGCTGGAGCCGACGAGCCTGCCGCTGAAGAGACCGTCCCGCCCGTAGATGCTGCGGCTGGGGAAGGAGCCGGCGACCACACTGCTGGCCCGGAGGCAGCAGGAGCGTCAAGCGCTGCACCGGCCACCGACCCCTCCGCCTCCACGGAGCGGTCGGGTGTCTACCTTGAGGCCCCCAACGGGGTTTTCATACAAGTCCCGTGGGGGTCCTCGTCTCGAGCCCCCGTGGAGGGAGAGACCTTTGACGGAGAGGTCCTCGCCTCCGCGGGGTTGAGGGTGGTTGAAGTGCCTGGCGGCAGCGACGAGCCCGAAGAGGAGAAGCTCCTTCGCCGGCTTCTGGCTCTGTACCGGGCCAGGCAGGCGAAGCTAGAGTCTCGGGAAGCTCTTGCCGCCAAGGCTGGAGTTGACTTGGAGAAGCGCGCCGTGGAGCTTCGCGCCGACAACCAAGCAGCCCTCCGACATCTTGCTGAGGAGCGCGAAGAGCTTGCCGGAGCGCAGCAAGCCTTCCTCCTTGAGAAAGCTGAGGCCGAGGATCAGCAGCGACTGGCCGCCGAGGAGCTCTCCCGGCGAGAAGGAGCGCTCAACCAGCGGAAGGTCGACCTCGATGCCCACGAGGACGACCTCGCCGCCCGGGAGCGGGCCATTGGCGGGGCCCTGAAGGAGGCGAAAGCCGCAGCAGCCGCCGCGGAGACCGCCAAGAAGGACCTCGAAGCCAAGGTGGAACAGCTGGAGCGGTACCTGAAGGCGAGTGCGGACAGAATCACCGCGCTCAACGTGGAGCGGGAGAAAGACGCCCACACCAACTCTGATCTGCAGGTACGCCTCTCCAAGAAGGGCGACGAGCTTACTGCCGCCAAGGATTCAATTGCTGACCTAGAGTTGAAGGTCTCCACTCTGACTGATTCGCTCGACGCCGCCCGGGACCGCGAGACGAAGCTGAAGGACGAGCTCCGCAAGGAACGAGGCCTGGTGGAGAGCGACGCCGTCTCAGCGAACCAGTTCAGCCGGGCAGTGGAGCAGTGGACTGATGATTTGGTCACCTCCGCCGCCAACATCGACAAGGAGATGGTGGCGCTGAGGGCGGAGCACCTCATGTACTCTCCGGACGAGAACCTCCCCCACAGCGCCAAGTTAAGTCTGTTCTTCCGGGGAATCGCGCCGGCGCTTGCGAGGCTGCAGGAGAAGATCCCCGCGCAGCTGGCCGACGAGGCGCGTCGGCTCTGCATGGGCACCTTGGAGCGTGTCTTGACGAAAATCGTCTACCGCAACCCCGGCATCAACCTCGTCAACGTCCTCCGCAGCTTGCCGGACGACGCTGATCAGGAGGCGTTGAAGGCGCAGGTCGCCCACATCGTCGCCAGGGTGAACAAGATCACAAGGCGTGAAGGCGACCGCGTAGATTAGGTCTCTTTCTTTTTGTTTCCCTTGCCGCTGCAAGGCATGTTATGAACAAGAATCTATTAGTATCGTGGCAAGCTATCTTTGTAATATACAATCTTATTTCGAGTTATCATTGCAGTGTTATCTTCCTTGCTTTTGATCCTCCACTTTGTATGCTTTTTACCCTACGCTTTTAGGGAACTTGCTGGCAAGGGGCCCTTGCCGCGAGCGCTGAGTGCTGGACTCTTAGCAGCCTGCTGGCAAAAGACCTTGTCGGCAAGCAACCTTGCCGCAGCTAGTCGCAGCACACTTATACTGCTGAGCGAACTCGAAAACGAAGTAAGGGCGCGACACTTGTCGCAGCTCACTTAAGCCGTTGAGCGTGCTCGAAACAGAGTAAGAGCGCGGCTAGCCACGGGTAGGTTCCTCCGCGCACAGGTTTTCCATACAAAGTGTGGTTGTTCAAGGAAGACAACTAGAAATTTTAAAAATTTGAATGCTCAAACTTTGATAACTTAGCTTTCATAAATTGCTTGTCCCCCGACAAGGCTTCTCTTTCTTGAACAACACTTGGTTCATCCTCCACCTCCTTCCCCCCGGCAAACTTGTGCGCGAGGAATATTCCTTCTGCTTAAGAGAGAAAGAAAAAGAGGAGGGAAAACAAGTATATAGCCTCATGGCTTGCTAGTGCTTATCGGGGATGTGCATTGCACAAGGTGCCAAACGATGCATGCAAATAACAAAGAAAAGCATGAAATGGCAAATAGTGCGAAACACAAAAACTTTACTGATGCACGGGATCTGCGCCCGGCTTTGTACAAAGGTTTACATGCAACAGCGGCAAGACTCGTACAAAAGGTGGTTGCCGGAGCGGATCACGGCAACCGCGCCTTATGGGTGAAACTTGCGAAGATGCTCTATGTTCCAGGAATTGCTCACCGGTAAGCCTTCTTCGGTCTCAAGGCGGACAGCTCCGGGCCTTGTGACTTGTCTCACCCGATAAGGGCCTTCCCACTTCGGCGTCAACTTGTTGGAATTCTTGGCGGACTGAACACGCCGAAGAACAAGGTCGCCTTCCTCGAGAGTCCTGGCCTTGACCTTGCGGCTATGATAGCGACGCAAGGCTTGCTGGTATCGAGCAGCTCGTACAGCAGCCTGGAGACGTTCCTCCTCGAGGAACAATGCGTCATCTTGTCGCAGTTGCTCTTGCTCGAGCTCATCATAAGAGAGCACTCGAGGAGATCCGTATACGAGTTCCGTGGGGAGAACTGCCTCTTCTCCATAGACAAGAGCAAAGGGTGTCTGCCCGGTGGCTCAATTTGGTGTCGTCCTGATTGACCAAAGAGCCGCCGGCAACTCCTCTATCCAGTTTCTTCCGCACTTGCGCAGCCTGTTGAAGGTTCTTGTCTTGAGCCCGCGCAGCACTTCAGCATTGGCCCTTTCCGCTTGACCATTGCTCCTCGGGTGAGCAACAGAAGCGAAGCAGACCATGGCGCCAAGGTCTTGGACGTACTGCATGAAGGTGCGGCTTGTGAACTGTGTGCCGTTGTCGGTGATGATCCTGTTAGGGATTCCGAAACGGCAAACAATCGCTCTGAAGAACCTGACTGCTGACTGTGCTGTCACCTTTCTCACCGGTTCCACTTCTGGCCACTTTGTGAACTTGTCGATTGCTACGTACAAGTACTCAAAGCCCCCGACTGCGCGGGGAAAGGGGCCGAGGATATCGAGCCCCCAGACCGAGAAGAGCCAGGACAAAGGAATCGTCTGGAGAGCTTGAGCTGGCTGGTGAATTTGCTTGGCATGGAACTGGCACGCTTCACACTTGGTTACTTGTGCAGTTGCATCTTGGAGGGCTTCTTGCTAGAAGAACCCTTGCCGGAACGCCTTCCCGGCAAGTGCCCTTGCGCCAATGTGGTGGCCACATATGCCTCCATGTATCTCTGCCAACAGCTTCTGTCCATCTTCTCTGGAAATGCACTTCAACCTGACACCGTTGAGTCTTCTTCTGTACAGTTCATTGTCAACGAACTGGTACATACTTGACTGTTTGGTTATTTTCTCTATCTCTTCTGGCTCATCGGGAAGTTCTCCAGTTTGCAGAAAACGGACGATCTGCTGTGCCCATGCCGGAGCCCGAGGCTCAACGGCAAGGACTAAAGGCATGAGGGCTGCTGCGGGAACCCCAGCTTCTACGGCAAGAACCTCCGGTTCCGTCGGAGCTGATGGTCCCCCGGCAAGCCTGCCGGGGCAAGGCTTGTCGGGAACGCTTGCTTCAACTGTACAGACCCTTGGGTTTGCAGGAGCAAACTGTTCCTCAGCATCTGGATTGTTGATCTTGGGGACCTTGGCGGCGGCTTCTGGAAGGTCCGCCGGCAAGTAGTCGCCGGAGACCAACTTTCTCTTCTTGTTCTGCCCAACTGATGGTGTAACGGATGGTTGAGTTTACTTGAGCAGGAAGGTCCCTGGTTCCACAGGTAACTTCATTGCAGCACACTTTGAAAGGCCATCTGCAATATCGTTCTGAGCTCTTGGGACGTGCTCCATTTGCAGACCTTCAAAGTGCTCTTCAAGCTTCCTCACTTCATCAACATAAGCTTCCATCAAGGGGCTCTGATAACTCTTATTTACATGTCGGACCACCAACTACGAATCTCCCCGCACAATTAACTTCTTGATCCCAAGCTCGGCTGCAATTCTGAGGCCGGTAAGCAACCCTTCATACTCAGCACTATTGTTTGTCGCTTGTTCCCTGGGAAAGTGCATCTGGATAACATACTTGAGGTTCTCTCCGGTGGGCGCTATGAGTACCACGCCGGCACCAGCGCCTTGCGGCGAGAAAGCACCATCAAAGTACATCATCCATTCTTTGCTTGCTTCTTGGACGGGGATGCTTGTCTCTGGAACTTCTTCATCCGGCGTTGGGGTCCATTCTGCTATGAATTCTGCCAAAGCTCTGCTCTCTATGGTTGAAGTACTTTCAAACTTGAGACCAAAGCTTGACAGCTCTAGTGCCCACTCGACGATCCTGCCTGTTGCTTCTGGATTTTGCAATATCCTCTTCAACGGAAAGCGAGTGACCACCGTTATCTCATGTGCTTGAAAGTAATGGCGCAGCTTCCTTGAGGCCATGAGGAGGCCGAATAGCAACTTCTGCACCCCAGAGTATCTTGATCTAGCCCCCTGCAAGAGGGAACTTACAAAATACACTGGCCGCTGCACCATCTTCCTTCGCACTTCGCCTTGTTCCTGTGCATACTTGTCCTTGTCGGGGCCAGAGCTTGTCGGTGGAGCCCCCTGCTTGTCGCTGGATTCGCTTGCCGGGGATGTGGATTCCTCATCTGCCTCCCTCTCCGCTACTAACGCAGCACTAACCACTTGATTGGTTGCCGCTAGGTACAGCAGCAACCTCTCTTGTGGTCTAGGTGTGACAAGTATTGGAGTAGAGGACAGGTATCCTTTCAAGTCCTGCAGCGCTGCCTCCGCTTCCGGAGTCCATTTCATTGGACCTGCCTTTTTCAAGATTTTGAAGAAAGGCAGGGCGCATTCTGCAGACTTCGAAATGAACCTGCTGAGGGCAGCCACACAACCAGCAAGTCTCCTTACGTCCTTGACGCGCTTCGGGGCTTCAATCTACTCAATGGCTTTTATCTTGTCGGGATTGGGTTCAATCCCCCTCTGGGACACAAAGAACCCGAGAAGCTTGCCGGAGGGGACTCCGAAGACGCACTTCTCGGGGTTCAACTTGAGCTGAATCTTGCGCAGGTTCTCAAAGGTTTCCTCTAAGTCTTGGATCAGGGTATCTTTGCTCTTACTTTTGACCACTATGTCATCCATGTATGCTTCTACATTCCTGTGGATCTGTGGCTCAAAAGCAGTGTGCACACCCTTGCAAATGTGGAGCCTGCATTCTTCAATCCAAAGGGCATGCGTATGAAGCAATATGTGCCGCATGGAGTAATGAATGCAGTCTTCTCTTCATCTTCCTTAGCCATGAATATCTGGTGGTAACCTGAGTACGCATCAAGGAAGGAAAGCAGCTCACATCCAGCGGTGGAGTCAACAATCTGGTCGATACGCGGCAAGGGAAATGGATCTTTGGACATGCTTTATTCACATCAGTGAAGTCTATACAAAGCCTCCATTTTCCATTGGCCTTGCGTACGACAACTAGATTGGCCAACCACGTAGGATGGATCACGCCTCTAACTAGGCCTGCTGCTTCTAGCTTCTTTATCTCTTCGGCTATGAATTCTTGGCGCTCCACGGCTTGCTTTCTGACCTTCTGCTTGACAGGCCGCGCATGAGGACAAACAGCAAGCTTGTGCTCAATTACCTTCCTGGGAATGCCGGGGATGTCAGATGGTTGCCATGCAAACACATCGACATTCGCCCGCAAGAAGGCAACGAGCGCGCTTTCCTATTTGTTGTCGAGCGTAGCACTGATGGTGAAGGTACCACCAGTGCCGTCCTCCTTGGCGGACACCTTCTTGGTTGCCGGTGGAGCGGCCATCCCTTTCTTGCACTTGCCGGTGGAGCTCGATGGAGCGTCCTCGACGGCAGCGCAGCACTCCGAGGAGGTGCGTTTGCCGGAGTGGGCCCCAGAGCTCTTGCCGGACTTGGTCTTGGTCTTCCCCCCGGGAGCTTCAGCGGCAAGTGTGTTGCTTTCTACTGCGGCTGCTGCGTCCCGGTAGATCTTGTCGGCGCAGATAAGCGCGTCCTTCTTGTCGCTAGGGACAGAGATGACGCTTATCGGCCCCGGCATCTTGAGTACGTTGTAGGCATAGTGGGAAGCTGCCATGAACTTGGTGAGGGCAGGACGTCCAAGTATCCCATTGTATGGCAATGGGATATCGGCAACGTCGAAGGTTATCCTCTCCGTCCTGAAGTTAAGTTCCCCGCCAAAGGTCACTGGTAGTGTAATCTTGCCCTTTGGCTTGCTCCTTCCCGGGTTGATCCCCTGGAACGACCCGGTTTCTTCGAGCTCGCCGTCTTGGATTTGTAGTTTCTTGATCACAGCCGAGGAGATCAAGTTCAGGCCAGCCCCGCCGTCAACCAACATCTTGGTGACCTTGAGGTTGCGGATAGTTGGTGAAACCAACATCGGCAAGCACCCGACCGCTGTGGTACGGTCAGGGTGGTCCTCAAGGTCAAAGATGATGGGCGTGCCGGACCACTTCAGCAGCATGCGTGACTCGACGGGCGGCTCAGCTGCGTTTACTTCCCGCACCCATTGCTTGAGTTGGCGGTGGGAAGTATGCAGAGAGGCGCCTCCGTCGACACACAGAACTTCTGTGGCCTTCTGGAACTCCTGCTCGCTGTTATCTCCTTCTTCCATGTCGTCGTCGTCGTCTTCTTCCTCATCCTTGTCGCGGCCCCAGGGAGGTCGGTCACCTTGCCGCTGCTTGGCCTTGCCGCGGCGTCCTCCCCGGCCATTGAACGGCCGCTTCTTGCTGGGCTCTCCTCCGCCACCTTGGGCCTTCTCCTTGTCGCAACGCTCGTATTCAGCCTTCTGTTGATCTACGAGGTACTCGACTCGCTTGCAGTTCTGAAGATCGTGGCCCTTGGTGCGGTGGATCTTGCAGTATTGCTTGTCGGAGCCGTCCGGCTTGTCGGCTGCCGCTACAGGGGCAGGTTCCTTGCCGGAACCGCCAGCCTGTACCTTCTTGGTGGGAGCCTCCTTGCCGGACTGCTCGACGACCAGCACCTCCTTGCTCTTCTTCTTTCTGTTGTTCCGCCGGCGGCTCTTCCTTGCCGGGGCGGCGTCCTCGCTGTCGCTTCCTCCTGCGCCAGCATCCTCTCCGGGGAGTCTCCTCCCCTCTTCGGCGCGCGCGCACTTGTCAGCCAGAGCGTAGAGCTCGCTAACATCCCGGATCTTGGTCATGGCCATCTCTTCCCTCATGCGGCGGTTACGCACGTTCTGGTGGAACGCGCTGATAACGGCAGCGGGGTGGACGTCGGGAATGTTGTGCTGCACGCGGCTGAATCGTTGAATGTACTTGCGCAGGGATTCTCCTTCCTTCTGGGCTAGGATGTGGAGATCGCTCTCTTGGCCGTGGGGTTTGTGGCCGCCCGTGAAGGCGCCAACAAACTGGTGGCACAAATCCGCCCACGAAGAAATGGAGCTCTCCGGCAAGTGCATAAGCCAAGAGCGGACGTTTGGCTTAAGCACTAGCGGGAAGTAGTTGGCTAGTATCTTCTCGTCGCGTCCCCCGGCAGCCGGCACCGCGATTTTGTAGATGCTGAGGAACTCCGAGGGGTGCGTCTTGCCGTCGTACTTCTCGGGTACGTCGGGCTTGAAATTTTTCATGCTGGGCCACTGGACTCGCCGCAGCTCACGGGTGAATGCAGGGCAACCTGCCGCGTACGGCAAGATGCTTGGTTCACCGGGCGCGTACGTGTCGACAGCGGTCCCAGCGCGCTGATCCGATTATCGCCGGGCTTCTCGTCGGCGCTCGATGCGCGTCCGAGCGTCTTCTTGCCGCCGGTCGTCGAGGACTTGGCGCTGGTCCCGACGAGCCCGCGGATCCGACGACGCCGTGGAGTCATCGTCGACGTTGATCCGGCGGGAAGGCGTCTTCTGCTTCCGCGGCGGGGAGTGCACGGTGGTTGCACCCCCGGCGGTCTTGTCGCCATCGGCCTTCGTCTGGTCGACTTGCCGCGGCCGCGATGTCGCCGGCTGCTGCGGCGTGTCGTTGTTGGCGAAGGCGATGAGGCTCTGAATCGTCGCCCTCCAGTCTTCGGCCTTGTCTGCCGCTGGAGGGAAATCAAGGAGCAGTTGTGCTCTTGCAAGAGCTTCTGCTGGAGAGGAGGGGAGCGGCGGCGAGCGGTGCGAGGAGCGAGATATGCTCGGACTTCTAACAGGGTTAGAAGGAGCAGTTTCTCGCCCCGACGACCGTGCCTTGCTCGTACCAGGACGGTGACCTTGAACGTCCCGCGATCCTCCGGTTTGTCCTTGCCCCAGCAAGCGTATGGTACCTCCTGTACCACGGCGCTGCTGGCCTGGCGTCTGCTGAGAGAGACGTGGTGCATCTACGGACACCGAGGCCTTGGAATTCGCCCGGTCGTCCGTCTTGTCCTTGGATTTGGTGGCGCCGTGAGTCTCCTCGCCGGCGACCACCCTTCCGCCGGCGTCTCCTCCACCAACCACTGGTTCTGGTGGCGGTGGGATCGACGCAGACGGGCCCGTGACCTCCGAAGCCTTCTTCTTCGGAGGCATGTTGTTGTTGCTGATGAAGTTGATGAAGCTGGAGAGGTTGATGAAGAATGCGCCCGCGTGAGCGCCGGATCAGGTTCGCACAACCTCGACGCCCCCTACCTGGCGCGCCAAAGATGTCGGGGGAAACTGTCCGCCACGAACACCTATGGGACCGGAGCCCCTTTTACGTTGCGGTAAGGGAGCGGAGGGAGCACGGAGAGCAGATCGAGGAACGCACGCGGGCAGTTTTACCCAGGTGCGGGCCGCGCGGACGCGTAAAACCCTACTCCTGCTTGGATTGTATTGAGTTCTTGAGCTCGGGAGCTTGAAAAGCTAGCTACACCGAGCGGAAGTGTTGTCTAGGTTTCGAACCCTTTCTACGTTGTGCATGGGCCTCCTTTTATAGCTCAAGGGGTCACCGACAGGTGTCAACGTAGAGGAGGGTAAAAATGTAATTTTGGTGGTAGTTGTAACAGTGCGTGAATAGTGCATGAACAGTGGATGAACAGTGGTCTTCACCTAACCTTGACAGTGGGGGACAAGGGCATTAAATGCCCGTCGCCGTCGACCCCAAAAAGCGCCCGTCCATGCTTCTCCGTTCGCCACGGCGGTAGCCTCGTCACCGTGGCGTGCCACCGTGTCCCCCAGGCTGCACAGCCATCCGCCACGCGTCCCTGGAAGGGCCCCAGGGCGACGCGTGGGCCGATGAGCTGGAGCGCGGGCACACAGCGCAGGCTTCCCCCGGCAAGCATCTTGCCGGGGTCTTGATCTTGCCGGGCTCGGAAGCTTGTCGCTCCCCGGGTCCTGCCGGGGCGCAGGGTGCGCCAAGGCATCTTTTGAGATACGTATTCCTTGGCTTTCCTGGCAAGCTCCTCTTGCCAGGGTCTTGCGTTTAGGCGATAAACTTGAGCCTGGTGCGGCCTTCCCGGCAAGCTCCACTTGCCGGGGTCTTGATCTTCTGACTTGTATACTTTGTTTTTGAATGGCTTCATAAGGATCAGAAAAGGTCTCCGGCGAGCACGCGGTAAACCCTGCCGCAGGAAGCTGCTACTGCCCGTGCACAAGTTGGGGTACTAAGGTACCCCTATCTTAGTACACCGACAGACACCAGTCACTTTTTTCAAACATGTTAAGACCTTATTTTGATTACAAACCTTAGTTTTAGTTCCCATTTAGCTATATGTCTCTTCATTATAAATTTAACTATGGAAATAATTCAATCTTCTCAAGAAGATCATCACGATTCCTATTAGATCATTTAGTAACCAATCCAAGTGAGTAATATCTCTTCAATTATCCATGTAGTCAAACCAAGTGAGGTTGACATGCTCTCGATCCAATTGATTTTCTAGTCAAGCTTCAACATACCATAAATCCTATTCGACGATACCCACGTCCTAACAGTTACCTTAGGAATATTTGCAAAATAACTTGTGTTGTGAATTGCACCTTTCATTTGGATCTTCATTTGGATCTTCCTTTGGATTTGTTGTCTGTTGAAGTATTTTGTTCTATCGTTAGATATGTCGTAAAGTGAAGGTGTGACGGTAACAAGTAGGAATGAACTTCAAGACATAGGCAAGTTGCAATTTGATCATGTCGTGACCTATATTTTTATATTATGCATATCTCTTTAAATTTAATACTATACATGTTTTATAAAAGTTTTGCAAAGTATTATTACTAGCTAAAGCCTTAGCTTCAAGACTTACTACCATGCTTGGCCGCGCTTGCATAAATGGGTGGGTTGAAAATTAAACAAGTTTTAAACAAATAAACTTGCCCTCTTTTGGGGAAACGTTTTGTGAAAACTTTTGAAAAACAAAAACTATATATTGTTTTACTTCTACTCTCTAGGCATAATGGTATGACAGGAGTGTCTACAAGTGATTGCGTCCATTGGGGTCTTGCAGTGATTGCGCCCGACTGGGGTCTTGAACACAGGTTTTTGGTGGGGACCGTCGTCTAGGGGACCGAGACCTTCTAGGTATAGTTTGATGTAGCTTCTAGTACAGCCACATGCTATTATGGCTCTGGCTTAGCTTTTCCTTATCGGGAAACCCTTATTCAGGTACGGTCATCGAAGATGGGTCTTAATGGCCAAGGGAGCGGGTCGTGCTAGAACTAAATAAAGGGGCCATTTGGAAAGGCTTCGTCATTATCTCCTCCCGGTCACACACACAAAGTGGTGTCACGACACAAAGGGTTGATTGTGTCATGTGGGGAACGTGTACGACCTCTGCAGAGGGTTAAACCTAACTGATTAGCCGTGCCCCCGGTTACGGGGATATTTGAGCAACTGAAGACTTGGACTGAAGAAGAATTTCCCATCTCTTTTCTAAACATCTGCTTTAAGGGTTGGGTTGAGGATTGAGCATAGTGATTGTGTTTGACTTCAACCATATATATGTTTTACTAAAATGGGAAAATGAACTTTGGTGCGCATATCCAAAGTCTCACTCCTATCTTTTTTTACTAAAAAGTATTTTATTTCAAAGAAGTTTATAAAATTTTAGTATAGGAGAAAATTGGCTTTGTGCAATGGAAACCTCTACCAATACCTACCCTACATATATATTCCGTTAAACTTACCTTTGCATTTGCGAGTACATTCCACGTACTCATCTGCACCTCTCTTGTGCAGATCTCAGCAGATTAAGAGACGATAGGGTTATGGTCTACACTCAACGAGCCTAGTGGCGTTCATAGAGCCCTAACTTAGAGACTACGTATTATTCTGCTGTATTAAGTGCCAGCATTGAGCTATATCAATGGTATGTATTTACTTAACTTTGAATCTATCATTGTATTAAAATGATGTATGTTTTACTGATATTCATTCTTGTTAGTGTGTGCTAGCTACGATTCAGGGATAGCACAGTAAACACAGAGACTTGGATTTTGTCAAATCCGGGTCGTGACACTCTACTAGGCTAGCTCATTGATCAAAGATGGTTAAGGTTTCCTAACCATAGACATGAGTTGTCATTTGATAACAAGATCATATCATTAGGAGAATGATGTGATGGACAAGACACAACCGTAAGATTAGCATTTGATCATATTAGTTTATTGTTATAGTTTTCTTCATGTCAAGTATCCATTCCTAAGACCATGAGATCGTGCAACTCCCTTCCACCGGATGAATACTTAGTGTGCATCCAAACGGCACTTCGTAACTGGGTGATAAAAAAGGTGCTCTATAGGTATCTCCGAAGGTGTTTGTTGGGTTGGCATGGATCGAGCCTGGGATTTGCCACTCCGTATGATGGAGAGATATGTCTGGGCCCTCTCGGTAATACAACATTGTAAAGAGCTTGCAAGCAATATGGATAATGAGTTAGTCACAGGATCTTGTATTATGGAATGAGTAAAAGAGAATTACTGGTAACAAGATTGAACTAGGTATGGAGATAGCGATGATCGAATCTCGGGCAAGTAACATATTGCCAGACAAAGGGAATTGCATACGGGATTAACCAAATCCTGGATATCATGGTTCAACCGATAAAAGATCATCGTGGAATATGTAGGAACTAATATGGGCATCCACGGCCCGCTATTGGTTATTGACCGGATAGGTGTCTCCGTCATGACTACATGATTCCCGAACCCGTAGGGTCGCACGCTTAATGTTCGATGACGCTAGAGTAATATTGGGATATGCATGTTGGTGACCGAATGTTGTTTTGAGACCCCAGACGTCACGAGGAATCTCGGAATGGTTGGGAGGTAAAGATTTATATACGGAAAGTCATTTTTGGGATTTCAGATAAAGGTGCAGTTTTTTTGGTATTGTACGAGGAAGCTTCTAGAAGGTTCCGGAGGTTTCTGAAAGTCCCCCAAGGGTTCCACCACGTCCCAAGGGCTAACATGGGCTGACGGGAGGCGCCCTGGCCTTATTTAGCTAGGCACACCAAGCCCTCAAAGCCCCATGCATCTAGGGAAGGGAAAAAAGGAGAGTTCTAGTAGGAATAGGATTGGACTTGGAGTCCAAGTCCTCTACCCCTTGGTGCCAACTTCTATTAGGAGTAGGGCTGCACTCTCATCCCTCCCATGCATATAAATATAGGGGAGGGGCGCAACAAGGGACCCCCAACACATTGGCCTGGCTGCTACCCCGTCTCTTCCTCCCGGCATAGTTATCGTCCACGGTTTTTCGCTTAGCAAAGCCGTACCGGTATCCTAACTCCGCGACAACCATCATCACCACGTCGTCGTGCTGGTTGTGATCTCATCTACTTCTCCGTCTTCTCTTGCTGGATCAAGGAGGAGGAGACGCCATCGAGCCACATGTGTGCTAAACTCGGAGGTGATATCCGTTCGGCATTAGATTGGTTGGATCGTGATCGGATCGCGAAGAGTACGACTACATCAACCGCGTTATATACACTTATGCTTCTAGTCTATGAGGGTACGTAGACACACTCTCCCCTCTCGTTGATATGCTTCTCATAGATAGACCTTGGGTGTTCGTAGGATTTTTTTGATTTTCATGCTTCATTTGCTATCAGGTGTTAGGATACGTTGTGGAGGAGTCCCTCCGCATAGCCAATCGACTTAATTGGTGACTTGGGTCATTCCCGACTACATACCTCGGCATGTCAATTAGTGGTTCCACCTACGGGAAAAGAACCTCCACCCTGTGGTGTCCAAGGTTCAACATAGAGTTGAACCATGGCAGGGGCATATGCTTTCCAAGGCGGCGAGGGTAGTCTTGACTAACTCATAGCTTGTTGATGTATCTGATGGGATTCTATAGCTTGCACAAATCCCTTCATCAAGAGATTGCCAAGTACATATCTCGATTCTATAGCTTGCACAAATCCCATGCATGGTGCGCCCCTCCCTTCTGGTGGCGATGGGTACCCTTGCGTGAACTCTATGGAACATGCGCAACAAGCTAGTGATTGAGCATGTGATTCCCTGCCGTGTGACTAATGTTGTTTACAAAATGTGTGGCTTTGGAGATCAGTTAGCAAGCGGCAAAACGGGATAACAATGACATGATCATCGCGGGACTATGCTCCACCGCTAGCTCCATTGCTCCACCAACTCCACCGCCCCTCCGGAGCCTGATTAGCTAGTAGCTTTAGTTTATTTGCAGGGGGTGTGTTGTGTTGTGCCCCACTTATCATAAACATGTTTAAATCTCCTAAATGGTCATCAATTATTTTCGGTAGTATTTTGCAAGAAAATTAGAAAAATGGTAGTTTTTGGTCAACTTTTTGAAAGTCGTAGTTCAGTGGGATGACGACCCCAAATGTGGCAGCTTTTTGTCAAATAATCTACTTTTTTGAGGAAAATCTTTGCCGCCTTTTATTAACTAGTCCACATCATCGTCTGCTGCAATAACATCACCAATACAGTCCGAAGAGATCAAAAACCAAGTCTTACTCAATTTATTTAGGCAGCCCTCCCTAACTAGATTATGCACCATTCTGTTCACAAAGTGAACTGGGTTTTTTCTTCGAAAAGGAGGATTGCCCCCGACCTCAGCATTAGTTGATGCATATAACGAAGTGAATGGGTTTAAAGGTATCTCTATTCACCGTAAAAGAATGTTACTTTTACGACTTTCTCTATATATTCTCCTTTAATAATTTTAATAATTGCATCAAAGTCTTTTGAAAACTCTGCACGATCCAAAAAAAGTCTAAAAGAAAATCACCATGGAGAGTTTCTGAGAAATCAATCTATAGAAAAGTATGCATCACATTCCAGCACCTTAAATAACCTGTGTTCGCTTGTTTTCTTCCTTGATTTCTTTTGCTCTCTCGGCCTTTGTGACTCGACACGTAGAGTCACATCCTAGCCCAACTCATCTCGTCGCTGGGCAGCTAACCACCCTACCCCCACGATGCAGAAGACGACATAGTCATATTTCATCGAGGGATCAAGAGATATACTATTAGAAAATTTGCCAACCAACACCCCATTACCGCCGCCGCCTCCAGGGCCTCCACCTCATAGTGACTAATACGGGACATCTAGAATTTCATGAAGTTGGTGTGTAGCCATAAAGCATACCCAAAGAGCATAAGTATGTTGGGGAACGTCGCATGGGAAACAAAAATTTTCCTACGTTCACCAAGATCAATCTAGGAGATGCACATCTACGAGAGGAGAGTTGGATCCACATACCCTTGTAGATCGCGATGCGGAAGCGTTGCAAGAACGCGGATGAAGGAGTCGTACTCGCGGCGATTCAAATCGCGGAAGATCCGATCTAGCGCCGAACGGACGGCGCCTCCGCGTTCAACACACGTGCAGCCCGGTGACGTCTCCCACGCCTTGATCCAGCAAGGAGAGAGGGAGAGGTTGGGAAGACTCCATCCAACAGCAGCACGACGGCGTGGTGGTGGTGGAGGAGCGCGGGACTCCAGCAGGGCTTCGCCAAGCGCTGCAAGAGACGAGGAGGGAGAGGGGTAGGGCTGCGCCAAGAAGGAGACGTTCTCGTGTGTCTAGCAGCCCCAAAACCTCACATATATATAGGGGGAAGGGAGGGCTGCGCCCCCTTTAGGGTTTCCCACCCCTAGGGGTGCGGCCAGCCCTAGAAAACCCATCTAGGGTGCGGCCAAGGGGGGGAGAGAGAGGGGGCGCCCTAGGATGGGCCTTAAGGCCCATCTGGACCTAGGGTTTGCCCCCCTCCCCTCTCCATGCGCCTAGGGACTTGGTGGGGGGGCGCACCAGCCCCCTTGGGGCTGGTCCCCTCCCACACTTAGCCCACGCAGCCTTCTGGGGCTAGTGGCCCCACCTGGTGGACCCCCAGGACCCTCCCGGTGGTCCCGGTACATTACCGATATCGCCCGAAACTTTTCCGGTGACCAAAACAGGACTTCCCATATATGAATCTTTACCTCCGGACCATTCCGGAACTCCTCGTGACGTCCGGGATCTCATCCGGGACTCCGAACAACATTCGGTAACCGCGTACATACTTTCCCTATAACCCTAGCGTCATCGAACCTTAAGTGTGTAGACCCTACGGGCTCGGGAACCATGTAGACATGACCGAGACAACTCTCCGGCCAATAACCAACAGCGGGATCTGGATACCCATGTTGGCTCCCACATGTTCCACGATGATCTCATCGGATGAACCACGATGTCAAGGATTCAATCAATCCCGTATACGATTCCCTTTGTCTATCGGTATAGCACTTGCCCGAGATTCGATCGTCGGTATACCGATACCTTGCTCAATCTCGTTACCGGCAAGCCTCTTTACTCGTTCCGTAACACATCATCCCGTGATCAACTCCTTGATCACATATTGTGCACATTATGATGATGTCTTACCGAGTGGGCCCAGAGATACCTCTCCGTCATACGGAGTGACAAATCCCAGTCTCGATTCGTGCCAACCCGACAGACACTTTCGGAGATACCTGTAGTGCACCTTTATAGCCACCCAGTTACGTTGTGACGTTTGGTACACCCAAAGCATTCCTACGGTATCCAGGAGTTGCACAATCTCATGGTCTAAGGAAAAAATACTTGACATATAGAAAAGCTTTAGCATACGAACTACACGATCTGTGCTTGGCTTAGGATTGGGTCTTGTCCATCACATCATTCTCCTAATGATGTGATCCCGTTATCAACGACATCCAATGTCCATGGTCAGGAAACCGTAACCATTTATTGATCAACGAGCTAGTCATCTAGAGGCTTACTAGGGACATGGTGTTTGTCTATGTATCCACACATGTATCTGAGTTTCCTATCAATACAATTCTAGCATGGACAATAAACGATTATCGTGAACAAGGAAATATAATAATAACCAATTTATTATTGCCTCTAGGGCATATTTCCAACAGTCTCCCACTTGCACTAGAGTCAATAATCTAGTTCACATCGCCATGTGATTAACACTCACAAGTCACATCGCCATGTGACCAACATCCAAAGAGTTTACTAGAGTCAGTAATCTAGTTCACATCAATATGTGATTAACACTCAATGAGTTCTGTGTTTGATCATGTTATGCTTGTGAGAGAGGTTGTAGTCAACGGGTCTGCAACATTCAGATCCCTATGTTCTTCGCAAAACCTTATGTCATATCGTAGATGCTGCTATCACGTTCCACTTGGAGCTATTCCAAACTGTTGCTCCATTATACGTATCCGGTATCTCCACTTAGAGTTATCCGGATAGGTGTTAAGCTTGCATCGACGTAACTCTTTACGTCGAACTCTTTATCACCTCCATAACCGAGAAACATATCCTTACTCCTCTAAGGATAATTTTGACCACTATCTAGTAATCCACTCCTGGATCACCGTTGTACCCTCTTGCCAGACATGTGGCAAGGCACACATAAGGTGCGGTACTTAGCATGGCATACCGTACAGAGCCTATGACAAAAGCATAGGGGACGACCTTCGTCCTTCCTCTTCCTTCTGCCGTGGTCAAGCTTTGAGTCTTACTCAACTTCACACCTTACAACTCAGGTAAGAACTCCTTCTTTGACTGATCTATTTTGAACTCCTTCAAAATCATGTCAAAGGTGTGTGTTCTTTTGAAAGTATCATCAGGCGTCTTGATCTATCTGTATAGATCTTGATGCCCAATATGTAAGCAGCTTTATCCAGGTATTCCTTTGAAAAACTCATTTCAAACAACCCTTTATGCTTTCCAGAAATTCTACATCATTTCGGATCAACAATATGTCATTCACATATACTTATCAGAAATGTTGTAGTGCTCCCACTCACTTTATTGCAAATACAAGTTTCCAACAAACTTTGTATACCCAAAAACTTTGATCACTCCATCAAAGTGTATATTCCGACTCCGAGATGCTTGCTCTAGTCCATGGAAGGATCGCTGGAGCTAGCATACCTTTTAGCATCCTTAGGGTCGACAAAACCTTTCTGATTGTATCACATACAACCTTTCCTTACGAAAACTGGTAAGGAAACTTGTTTTGTCATCCATCTGCCAGATTTCATAAATGCAGCTAATGCTAACATGATTCCGACGGACTTAAGCATCGCTACGGGTGAGAAAATCTCATCATAGTCAACTCCTTGAACTTGTGGAAAAACTCTTCGCCACAAGTCGAGCTTCATAGACGGTGACATTACCGTCCACGTCCGTCTTAGTCTTAAAGACCCATTTGTCTCAACGGCTTGCCGATCATAGGGCAAGTCCACCAAAGTCCATACTTTGTTTTGATACATGGATCCTATCTCGGATTTATCGGCTTCTAACCATTTGTCGGAATATGGGCCCACCATCGCTTCTCCATAGTTCGTAGGTTCATCGTTGTCCAACAACATGACCTCTAAGACAGGATCACCCTACCACTCAGGAGTAGTACACATCCTTGTCGACCTACGAGGATCGATAGCAACTTGATCTGGAGCTTCATGATCACTATCATTAGTTTCCTCTTCAACTGTCGTAGGTTCCACAGAAACATCTTTCTGTGTTGCACTACTATCCGGTTGAAGTGAGGGTTCGACAACCTCATCAAGTTCTATCTTCCTCCCACTCAATTCTTTCGAGAGAAACTCCTTCTCGAGAAAGGACCCATTCTTAGGGACAAACATTTTTGCCCTTGGATCTGAGATAGGAGGTATACCCAACTGTTACCTTTGGGAATCATATGAAGATGTATTTGTCCGCTTTGGGTTCGAGCTTTTCCCGGCTGAAGCCATAAGCATCGCAGCCCCAAACATCAAGAAAACGACAACTTTGGTTTCTTGCCAAACCATAGTTCATACGGCGTCGTCTCAAAGGACTTAGATGGTGCCCTATCTAAAGTGAATGCAGCTGTCTCTAATGCATAACCTCAAAATAATAGCGGTAGATCGGTAAGATACACCATAGATCGCACCATATCTCATAAGGTTCGATTACGATGTCCGGACACACCATTACGCTGTGGTGTTCCAGGGGACTTCAACTGCGAAACAATTCCACAATGTCTTAAGTGATTGCCAAACTCATAATTCAGATAATATCCCCTTGATCAGATCGTAGGAACATGATCTTCTTGTTATGATGATTCTTAATCTTCACTCTGAAATTTTTGAACCTTTCAAACGTTTCAGACTTTTGCTTCATTAAGTAAATATACCATATCTACTCAAATCGTCAGTGAAGATGAGAAAATAACGATATCCACCACACGCCTTAATTCTCATTGGATCACATACATCAGCATGTATGATTTCCAACAAGTCACTTGCCCGTTTCATTGTACCTGAAAACGGGATCTCAGTCATCCTGCTCAAGAGGCATGGCTCGCATGTGTCAAGCGATTCAAAATCAAGTGACTCCAAACATCCATCAGCATGGAGTTTCTTCATGCATTTTATGCCAAAATGACCTAAGCGGCAGTGCCACAAGAAAGTGGTACTACCATTATTAACTCTACATCTTTTGGCATTAATATTATCATCATGTGTATTACTATGATCGAGATTCAACGAACCATTGGGTGCATGACCATAAAGGTATTATTCATGTAAACTGAATAACCATTATTCTCTAACTTAAATGAATAACCGTATTGCGATGAACATGATCTAATCATTTTCACGCTCAACGTAGACACCTGATAACATTTATCTAGATTCAACACTAATCTCGAAAATAGATGAAGTGTGCGATGGTGATCTTATCAACCTTGGAAACACTTCCAACACACATCGTCACCTCGCCCTTAGCTAGTCTCCGTTCAGTGTGTAGCTTTTGCTTCAAGTCACTAATAATAGCAACTGAACCGGTATCCAACACCAAGGTGCTACAAGGAGCACTACTAAGGTACACATCAATAACACGTATATCAAATATACTTTGTTGAAGTTGCCAGCTATCATATCTACCATGTATTTGGGGTGGTTCCGCTACCATGTGACCGTTCCCCTTACAATAGAAGCACTTAGTCTCGAGGTTTGGGTTCAACCATGGGTTCCTTCATCAGAGCGACAATAGGTTTGCCATTCATGAAGTTTCCCTTCTAGCCCTTGCCTCTTTTGAAACCAGTGGTCTTGATAAACCATCAACACTTGATGCTCCTTCTTGATCTCTACTTTTGCGGTACTAAGAACCGCTGACAGCACCGGGATCATCTCCATCCTTTGCATGTCATAGTTCATCACGAAGTTCTAGTAGCTTGGTGATAGTGTCTAGAGAATTCTGTCAACAACTATCTCACCTGGAAGATTAACTTCCACTTGGTTCAAGTGATTTTAGCACCCAGACATTCTGAGCACGTGCTCACTAGTTGAGCTATTCTCCTCCATCTTTTTGGCAAAAGAACTTGTCAGAGGTCTCATACCTCTCAACACGGGCACGAGCCTGAAATCCCAATTTCAGCTCTTAGAACATCTCATATGTTCTATGGCGTTCAAAACGTCATTGGAATCCCGATTCTAAGCTGTAAAGTATGGTGCACTAAACTATCAAGTAGTCATCAGGACGTCTCTGTCAGGTGTTCACAACATCCACAGACAACGTTGTAGGGGTTTTCACATCGAGCGGTGCATCAAAGACGTAAGCTTTCTGTGCAGCAGTGAGGACACTCCTCGGACTACGGACCCAGTCCGCATCCTTGCTTACAATATCTTTCAACTTAGTCTTCCTCTAGGATCGTATTTAAACAGGGAGCAACAACGCAAGCTATTGATCTACAACATAATTTGCAAAGGCAACTTAGACTATTGTTCATGATAAGTGAGTTTAACTAATCAAATTACTTATAACTCCCACTCAAATTGACATCCCTCTGGTCATCCGAGCGTGACATGATCCAAATCCACCAACCCAAGTCCGATCATCACGTGAGATGAGGTGGTGTCAATGGTGAACATCTTCATGTTGATCATATCTACTATATGACTCATGCTCGACCTTTCGGTCTTCCGTGTTCCGAGGCCATGTCTGTACATGCTAGGCTCGTCAAGTCTAACCCGAGTGTTCTGCATGTGCAAAACTGGCTTGCACCCGTTGTATGCGAACGTAGAGTCTATCACACCCGATCATCACGTGGTGCTTCGAAACGACGAACCTTCGCAACGGCGCACACTCGGGGGGAACACAATTTCATCTTGAAATTTTAGTGAAGGATCATCTTATAATGCTACCGCCGTCCTAAGCAAAATAAGATGCATAAAAGGATTAACATCACATGCAAATCATAAGTGACATGATATGGCCATCAACTCGTGCTTTTGATCTCCATCTCCAAAGCACCGGCATGATCTCCATCGTCACCGGCGTAACACCATGATCCCCATCATCATGATCTCCATCATCGTGTCGCCATCGGGGTTGTCGCGCGCCCACCATGCTCTTACTACTATTGCTACCGTTTAGCGATAAAGTAAAGCATTACATAGCGCTTAATGATTGACACGCAGGTCATACAAAAATTAAAGACAACCCTATGGCTCCTGCCGGTTGCCGTATACATCGACATGCAAGTCGATATTAACTATTAGAACATGATCATCTCATACATCGAATATATCTCATCATGTCATTGGCCATATCATATCACATACATACCCTGCAAAAACAAGTTAGACGTCCTCTAATTTGTTGTTGCATGTTTTACGTGGCTGCTATGGGTATCTAGCAAGAACGCTTCTTACCTACGCAAAGCCACAACGGTGATATTTAAGTTGCTATTTAACCTTCTACAAGGACCGCCTTTGTCTATTCCGATTCAACTAAGATAGGAGAGACAGACACCCGCCAGCCATCTTATGCAACAAAAGTCGCATGTCTGTCGATGGAACCGGTCTCATGTACGTGGACATGTAAAGTTGGTCCGGGCCGCTTCATCCCATAATACCGCTGAATCAAGAAAGACCAAGGAGGGAAGCAATCTAAAAATCAACGCCCACAAACCCCTTTGTGTTCTACTCGTGAAAGCATCTACGCAAGAACCTAGCTCTGATACCACTGTTGGGGAACGTTGCATGGGAAACAAAAATTTTCCTACGTTCACCAAGATCAATCTAGGAGATGCACATCTACGAGAGGAGAGTTGGATCCACATACCCTTGTAGATCGCGATGCGGAAGCGTTGCAAGAACGCGGATGAAGGAGTCGTACTCGCGGCGATTCAAATCGCGGAAGATCCGATCTAGCGCCGAACGGACGGCGCCTCCGCGTTCAACACACGTGCAGCCCGGTGACGTCTCCCACGCCTTGATCCAGCAAGGAGAGAGGGAGAGGTTGGGAAGACTCCATCCAACAGCAGCACGACGGCGTGGTGGTGGTGGAGGAGCGCGGGACTCCAGCAGGGCTTCGCCAAGCGCTGCAAGAGACGAGGAGGGAGAGGGGTAGGGCTGCGCCAAGAAGGAGACGTTCTCGTGTGTCTAGCAGCCCCAAAACCTCACATATATATAGGGGGAAGGGAGGGCTGCGCCCCCTTTAGGGTTTCCCACCCCTAGGGGTGCGGCCAGCCCTAGAAAACCCATCTAGGGTGCGGCCAAGGGGGGGAGAGAGAGGGGGCGCCCTAGGATGGGCCTTAAGGCCCATCTGGACCTAGGGTTTGCCCCCCTCCCCTCTCCATGCGCCTAGGGACTTGGTGGGGGGGCGCACCAGCCCCCTTGGGGCTGGTCCCCTCCCACACTTAGCCCACGCAGCCTTCTGGGGCTGGTGGCCCCACCTGGTGGACCCCCGGGACCCTCCCGGTGGTCCTGGTACATTACCGATATCGCCCGAAACTTTTCCGGTGACCAAAACAGGACTTCCCATATATGAATCTTTACCTCCGGACCATTCCGGAACTCCTCGTGACGTCCGGGATCTCATCCGGGACTCCGAACAACATTCGGTAACCGCGTACATACTTTCCCTATAACCCTAGCGTCATCAAACCTTAAGTGTGTAGACCCTACGGGCTCGGGAACCATGTAGACATGACCGAGACAACTCTCCGGCCAATAACCAACAGCGGGATCTGGATACCCATGTTGGCTCCCACATGTTCCACGATGATCTCATCGGATGAACCACGATGTCAAGGATTCAATCAATCCCGTATACGATTCCCTTTGTCTATCGGTATAGCACTTGCCCGAGATTCGATCGTCGGTATACCGATACCTTGCTCAATCTCGTTACCGGCAAGCCTCTTTACTCGTTCCGTAACACATCATCCCGTGATCAACTCCTTGATCACATATTGTGCACATTATGATGATGTCTTACCGAGTGGGCCCAGAGATACCTCTCCGTCATACGGAGTGACAAATCCCAGTCTCGATTCGTGCCAACCCGACAGACACTTTCGGAGATACCTGTAGTGCACCTTTATAGCCACCCAGTTACGTTGTGACGTTTGGTACACCCAAAGCATTCCTACGGTATCCGGGAGTTGCACAATCTCATGGTCTAAGGAAAAAAATACTTGACATATAGAAAAGCTTTAGCATACGAACTACACGATCTGTGCTTGGCTTAGGATTGGGTCTTGTCCATCACATCATTCTCCTAATGATGTGATCCCGTTATCAACGACATCCAATGTCCATGGTCAGGAAACCGTAACCATCTATTGATCAACGAGCTAGTCATCTAGAGGCTTACTAGGGACATGGTGTTTGTCTATGTATCCACACATGTATCTGAGTTTCCTATCAATACAATTCTAGCATGGACAATAAACGATTATCGTGAACAAGGAAATATAATAATAACCAATTTATTATTGCCTCTAGGGCATATTTCCAACAAAGTAAGCAGAGAATAGTGAACAACTCCACTTTGTCTTGATGGTAGAAAATGACGACATCATCAACATACAACGGACGCGGGTCGTTAGGTCACGAGGTACCGGGAGGCGAATCAACCCGAACTCCATGGCCTTGGCCCACAACTTGTTGATGGTGTTAATGACCAACACAAACAACATTGGGGAGAGTGGGCTTTCGTCAGACGACTTTTTTCCTTGTTGTTGGTTTCGTGTATTTTCCAGGACGAGTGACATCCAGTTGAACAGAAAAGAGAACAATTGTGGTTTATAATGTAATCTTATTTGTTGTTGATCTTTATTTTTCTTGTGTGTGCTGAATTTTTCTTTTCATGATGTTGTTTTTGTTGATATTTATCAAATATAGGATGCACTTTGGGCATTCTTTTCCTTCCCCTCACCCTAAGATGGCTAGGCAAAGTTCTCCTCCCCACCAAGCTCCACCAGCCAGCCCATGAATTCTCTGTTGAGGAACGTCGCATGGGAAACAAAAAAATCCTTCGCTCACCAAGATCAATCTAGGAGATGTACATCTAAGAGAGGAGAGTTGTATCCACATACCCTTGTAGATCGCTAAGCGGAATTCAAGAACATGGTTGATGTAGTGGTACGTCTTCATGATCCAATCATGAACCGTCCAGGGAACTCCAATCTAGCACCGAACAGACGGCACTTCCACGTTCAACACACATGCGGCTTGATGATGCCTTGATCCTCAATCCAGCGAGAGATGGTGAAGTAATAGCTCGAGTCCGCTGGCAGCACGACGGCGTGGCAGCGGTGGTGCTGAAGGAATTGCGATAGAGCTTCGCTAAGCACTACACGTCGGATGAGAAGAGCTACGGGATAGGAGGGGCAGCGCCAAGGCCTGTAAGGGTGCGGACGCCCTCTCTCCCCCCTCACTATATATAGGGGAAGGGGAGGGGTGGAGGTGCCCTAGGGTTTCCTTATAGGGGCGGTGGCCACAAGGGGAGATGGGGCACCTAGGGTTTGGGTGCCCCCCTAGGTGCCTTGCCCCCCAAGCCAGAGGGGGCGGCTGCCCTAGGGATGACCCCACCTCTTGGCTGCGTGGGAATTGGTGAGAGGAGAGCAACCCCTAAGTGGGCTGATGTGCCTTCCCCCTTTTGGCCCATGAGGCCCGCAACAGTTAC
>LR738712.1:558515514-558731158 GCA_902687465.1 Secale cereale
CCCCCCCCCCCCCGAAACCCCTTTCGGTCTTCCAACGACTCCCCGGTGCTCCCCGAAACACTTTTGGACTCTGACTTCCATCATCCTATATATCAATCTTCACCTTCGGACCATTTCGGAGTTCATCGTCATGTCCGGGATCTTATTCGGGACTCCGAACAACCTTCGGTCACCAACACTATGACTCGACTATACTTATATCGTCACCAAATGTTAAGTGTGTAGACCCCGCGGGTTCTAGAACTATGCAGACATGACTGACACACCTCTACGATCAATAACCAATAGCGGGACCTGGATGACCATATTGGTTCCCACATATTCTACGAAGATCTTATTGGTTGAACCTCGATGTCAAGGATTCAGTTAATCCTGTAAGTAGTTTCATTTGTCTATTTGTATGTTACTTGCCCGAAATTCGATCGTCGGTATCTCCATACCTAGTTCAATCTCGTTACCGGCAAGTCTCTTTACTCATTCCATAATACAAGATCCCGCAACTAACTCCTTAGTCACATTGCTTGCAAGCTTCATATGATGTTGCATTACCGAGAGGGACCAGAAATACCTCTCCGTCTCACGGAGTGACAAATCATAGTCTTGATCCATGCCAACTCAACAGACACCCTCGGAGATACCTGTAGAGCACCTTTATAGTCACCCAGTTACGTTGTGACGTTTGGTACACACAAGGTACTCCTCCGGTGTCAGTGAGTTGCATCATCTCATAGTCATAGGAACATATACTTGACATGCAGAAAACAATAGCAATAAACTTGACACGATCATATGCTACATTTATAGTTTGGGTCTTGTCCATCACATCATTCTCCCAATGATGTGACCTCGTTATCAAATGACAACTCATGTCCATGGCTGGGAGACCACAGCCATCTTCGATCAACAAGCGAGTCCAGTAGAGGCTGACTATGGACTTCTTGTTGTCTATGTATCCACACATGTATTTGAGTTTCTGATCAATACAATTATATCATGGATAATAAACGGTTATTATGAACAAGGAAATATAATAATAACTACTTTATTATTGCCTGTAGGGCATATTTCCAATAGTCTCCCACTTGCACTAGAGTCAATAATCTAATATTACATGGTAATGAACCTAACACCCTTATAGTCCTGGTGTCGATCATGTTTTGCACGTCGAAGAGGTTTAGTCAACGGATCTGCAACATTCAGATCTGTGTGTACATTGCAAATGTTTATGTCCTTCTCCTTGATCGAATCGTGGATGGAATTGAAGCATCGCTTTATGTGTCTGGTCCTCTTGTGAAACCTTGGTATCTTTGCTAGAGCAATGGCACCAGTTTTTTCACAGAACATAGTCATTGGGTCCAGTGCACTAGGAACAACTCCAAGATCTGTCATGAACTGATTCATCCAGACAGCTTCCTTCACTGCCTCCGAGGCAGCTATGTACTCCGCTTCACATGTAGAATCAGCTACCACGCTTTTCTTGGAACTGCACCAGCTTACCGCTCCCCCATTAAGAATATATACGTATCCGGTCTGAGACTTAGAGTCATCCAGATCAGTGTCAAAGCTCGCATTGATGTAACCCTTTACGACAAGCTCTTGATCACCTCCATAAACGAGAAACATTTCCTTAGTCCTTTTTAGGTACTTAAGGATATTCTTGACCGCCGGCCAATGTTTCATTCCAGGATTACTTTGAAACCTTTCGGCCATACTTATGGCAAGGCTAACATAAGGTCTTCTGCACAACACTGCATACATAATAGAGCATATGGCTGAAGCATATGGGATGACACTCATCTTTTCTTTATCCTCTGTAGTCGTTGGGCATTGAGTCTTACTCAACTTCACACCTTGTAAAACAGGCAAGAACCCTTTCTTGGACTGATCCATTTTGAACGTCTTCAAAATCTTATCAAGGTATGTGCTTTGTGAAAGTCCTATTAAGCGTCTTGATCTATCTCTATAGATTTTGATGCCTAATATGAAAGCAGCTTCTCCTAGGTCCTTCATTAAAAAACTCTTGTTCAAATATTACTTCACGTTTTCCAAAAGTTCTATATTTTTTCCAATTAGCAATATGTCATCCACATATAATATTACAAACGCTATAGAGCTCCCACTCACTTTCTTGTAAATACAAGCTTCTCTGAAAACTTGTATAAACCCAAACGCTTTGATCACCTCATCAAAACGAAGATTCCAACTCCGAGATTCTTGCACCAGTCCATAATTGGATCGCTGGAGTTTCACTAGTACGCGTCGGTCCTAAACAAACAACTTTTAACCCCTTTTTGCGACGGCATTTGGAACCATATACAAGTGAGTGTGGGCGATAGGGAGTTCCTTCCCACACAACCCAGAAACCGTCGAGGTTAGGGAGCCTTCATGCATACAGTTGTACCTATATAACCATTTCTGATATCTCGAATATCCCAAACGCTTCATCCTTCCTACTCATTTGTGCTCGCATTGCCATCGGTCAGAGTTTTGTGGTTCTGCCTAAAACCAGACAGATTCTAGGCACGGGAGTTTTCCAGGTAGATTCTAGGCACGGGAGTTTTACGATGCCTGGCACATCACAAACAGTTCATGATTATAAACCCTGTATGATGGGTAGACAATCACACACATTTAGATTTCCTGCACCGTATGTGATAGTGTCTGACATCACACATGCTTTGCAAACGGCAACTGTGTGCATGCTTGCACACGTTTCCTCTCTGTGAACCATCTCGAATTATGGTGTATATTCCAAACGTTTGTGTTTTACCAACCATGTGTGCCGTAATGACCTGCACAACATAATTTCGCCCTAATTTAATTGCTGCTATTCAAAAAATTTCCTAATTTAAACTTGAAAGTAGGATATAACTTTATTCATATCCATCAGGTGCAAATAACCAATGCATTATTCGATTCACAGGTACATATGTTTAAGAATTACATAAGCACCAAATAAAGAATGATGTGCCAGGGTTCTATACTTGTACTATTACAGATGGTAAAGAAAGAGGCGACAGACTTTCCAGTTGCTGAACAAGGTGAAGCGGAATGGCCCTATTGTGCTTTCTTGGATATAGAAGGCATGCAGGACTCTAGTCCAACCCCTTGTGATGGCCGTCCGCCAATCATGTAATTTGAGAGGTAATCTTGAGTAAACTGCTTCAGGATCCACTGCAAAAGAAAAAAAGATTCAGATATTGTCATCTAACACAACTCATTACGGGTAGTAAAAAGAAGGCTACAGGGTTCTTACTTACCATCATGCAGTTCACTGTTGTCTTGCATAAAGTGTAAACAAATAGTTCGATTGACATCTTTTCACCCATTTTAATAACAATCTTTATCAGTTTCCTTACTTGATGTTGGTTCATGAATATCTCATTGCCCCATACGATGAAAGGGTCGAAGTGTGGATCTTTGGCAATGATATATGTACCTAAAAGCACCAAGTTAATATTAGAAGCTAAACAACAATTGAAAAATGATGTAGTACAACACTCCATCCATCCCATTATCTAAGATTTTATTACATGTATATTTAGACATCATCAGAACATTAAGGTAGCACTCTTCCTTGTTGCTATGTAGCATGGGATTGCATATTTAGTCATTCAATACAATGCATGTTGCTAAACAACAATTTAAAAACAAAAAGGCATGTTACCTGCAATATCCTTAACAACAACCAAATATCGTAATTCATAGTGGTATTGTTGAAACTGTTATTGATGAAATTGAACTGCACGGCAAATAGTTGCACATATAGAGCATCACATTGTGAAGAACTGAAATAAACAACTCACAAGGACATCTCTAGGCCATCCTTAAAAAGTTAAAGGACTAAAACCCTTAGTGGATATATATATACTCCAACAATTTTTGGCCTTTCTAGTCGATCCCCTAAACTTAAGGTTGTAAACTTCAATTTGATCAATTTCAAAGCAGGTTCAACCGAAAGTAGCATGCATTAAAACATAAACATAGATAGTTTTGCATAACCGAACATAAAACATAAATTTCAACTAAGCTAAAATACTTTGGGTCGAAGTAGAGGTCGAGCCAATCCTTCCTCGTCATGTGTGGTGTGTTGCAAGCCGGGTCCGGGCCAGTATCGTCATCGGGGTCATTGGGGAAGGCACTCCTCCACTCGTTGACGTCGATCTCCTCATCCTCGGGGCCCACCTCGACGCCCTCTACGCCGCCGTCACCGCCACCTTTGACCTCGTCATCATAGGAGAGTGCGATAACCCCGCCACCCTCCGTGCCACCGTCCTCGCCGCCTTCGACCTTGTCATCGGAGGAAACCGCAATAACCTCGCCGCCCTCCGTGCCGGCAAAGATCACCTGCTTTGCCTCCACGAGCTCCGGGTGCTGCCGGCGGAGCTCTTGCATGTAGGCCTCGTCGGCGGCCTCGGCCTCGAGGCGCTCCCACGCCTCGCGGTCCTCCCACGCCATAGCCGAGCTCACCACCCCTGGCTCTGGTAGAATGAGGTGGATCAGACGTGTGCCGAAGGGGAAATTGAGCCTAGCCACCGCGCCGTGGTAGCGGACCTGCCAGCGGTCGTACTCCATGGCCGCGAGCTCGACCGTGTGGAAGCTACCGAGCCACCGACGGTTGTGGGTCTCTCGATCTGTAATCTCAGCGATCCACGTCCCCCACCGCCGCTGCCGGACCCTGAGGTAGGACTTCATCGGCTGCCGGGTCCGAGGGAGGATGGGGAAGTCCTCGAAGAGGCGTATGAGCGCGGCGGCGGGCGGATCGAGGGACCGGCGACGGCGGATCGGGCCCGCGGAGAACGACGGGGATACCTCGGCGGCCACCCCGCCGGCGTCGAGCGAGAAGGCCGCGATAAACCTCTTTTTGGCCATTGGCTCCTCGAGCTCCCCGGCACACATGCAGAGGTTCAGGATGGAGGCATCGGCGATGGCGGTGACCAACCAATGGTTTCGAGGGTTGCATGTGTCTGTAAGAGCGGAGGTTTTGGGGTGTGTGTGGAGGGGGGGCAAGGTTGTGTTTGAGGAAATACTACGGCAACTGAAAATTTTACTAGGTGGGAGTAACAAGGCGGGGGTACTGAAAATTTGGGTCAAGGGGCGAGTAGATATTTTTGAAATTTGCGAGGGATGCAGAGGCGGGAGTAAAAATGCCGGGGCTACTGAAAATTTGAATCAAGGGACTGAAGCACAGCGGGAGTAACAGACATCGCACATGGTCCCACATACTAATCGTGTGCTATCAAACATTAAAACCTTCCAGGCGGTAGATATTTTCGAGATTGCGAGGGATGCAGAGGCGGGAGTTTTTGGGGGAGTGAGCTAGTGTGCTTGACACGCCGGCTGTGGACGGTAACCGACGCACCTTCTCACGTAGTATACACTGACGATGCTCTAAGAAATTTTGTACTACATCTCATACGGTTGGTGATAATAAACAGTGTGGGATCTACTTGATTTGAATTACAAAATGGGGTCACAATGGCAATGGACGCTGTTTGAATTGCTAGACCTTTTATCTGCAGTGAACATGCAACTATATGTGTGTCGTAAAGAATTGGAATTATTCAGGGTTTGTTTGGACATTTTATACATTAAACTGGTTTTCTAGCCATTTCACGTGCACAATTCAAATTAAACTACATGCACATGCTCCGGTGCATACAAATTGGTTGAAAAATCAAATTTATGTCCTTCAGTGCATGCTTAGGTCCCATGCAAGAAATAGGAATGAATTTTTCGGGGTTCGTTTCGCCTTTTTATACATTAGCTGGGTTTTCTAGGCATTTTATGTGCACAATTCAAATTTGAACTATAAGAACATGCTCCAATGCACCAAAGTTCATTGAAAAATCACATGTGTGTCCTTGGGTGAATTTCTAGGTCCCATGGAAGAGATGGGAATGAATTTCAAACACTAGGGCACTGTTGATTGCCGGCAAAACGTTGAGATACCTAGTTTTTTAATTCTAGTAAATCCAAAACTCGTCTAAAATTCATGAAACTTGGCATGCTATCATGCAGCGGCATCAACATGTCGTGGTGAAAATTTTGTCCCATTTGGGGCAAGTTTGGGTATAAGCTTCTCACAAACCAGAGCTTCTCACAACAAGCATGACGGTTTCGATAGGGAATGTACCACCTTTGGGGACGGGATGATATCCATTGCCTCTTATTGCTTTCAAAAAAATTATAGTGTCAACATAGAACAATAGGAGTGTTGTGTTTAATCTTGGAATTTTTTGGGTTCATTTGGCCTTTTTATATATTAACTAGGTTTTCTAGGCATTTTATGTGCATAGTTCAAATTTGAACTTCAAGCACATGCTCCAATGCACTAAAGTTGGTTGAAAAATCACATGTGTGTCCTTGGGTGAATTTCTAGGTCCCATGCAAGAGATGGGAATGAAATTCAAACACCAGGGCACTGTTGATTGCTGGAAAAACGTTGAGATGCCTGGTTTTTAAATTCTAGTAAATCCAAAACTCGTCTGAAATTCATTAAACTTGGCATGCTATCATGGAGTGGCATCAACATGTCGTGGTAAAAAATTGTCCCATTTGGGGCAGGTTCGGGTATAAGCTTCTCACAACAAGCAAGATGGTTTCGGTAAGGAACGTATGTCCCACATCCATTGCCTCTTATTGCTTTCAAATTTTGTTCTGGTGTCAACATAGAACGATAGGAGTGTTGTGTCAATTTTGGGGTTTTTCGGGGTTCGTTTGGACATTTTTATGCATTAACTGAGTTTTCTAGGCATTTTATGTGCATAATTCAAATTTGAACTACATGCACATGCAAGAGTGCATATAAATTGGTTGAAAAATCACATGTGTGTCCTTGGGTGCATGCTTAGGTCCCATGCAAGAGATGGGAATGAATTTCAAACACTAGGGCACTGTTGATTGCCGGCAAAACATTGAGATACCTGGTTTTAAAATTCTGATAAATCCAAAACTCGACTGAAATTCATGAAACTTGGCATGCTATCATGGAGCGGCATCAACATGCCGTGGTGAAATTTTTTTCCCATTTGGGACAGGTTTGGGTATAAGCTTCTCACAAACTAGAGCTTCTCACAACAAGCATGATGGTCTCGATAGGGGGCGTACCACTTTGGGGACGGGACGATATCTATTTCCTCTTATTGCTTTCAAACAATTCTAGTGTCAATATAGAACAACAGGAGTGTTGTGTTTAATCTTGGAATTTTTCGGGGTTCGTTTGGCCTTTTTATACATTAACTGTGTTTTCTAGGCATTTTATGTGCATAATTCAAATTTAAACTACAAGCACATGCTCCAATGTACCAAAGTTGGTTGAAAAATCGCATGTGTGTCCTTGGGTGAATTTCTAGGTCCCATGCAAGAGATGGGAATGAAATTCAAACACCAGGGCACTGTTGATTGCCAGCAAAACGTTGAGATGCCTGGTTTTTAAATTCTAGTAAATCCAAAACTCATCTGAAATTTATGAAACTTGGCATGCTATCATGGAGTGGCATCAACATGTCGTGGTAAAAAAATTGTCCCATTTGGGGCAGGTACGGGTATAAGCTTCTCACAAATCAGAGCTTCTCACAAATCAGAGCTTCTCACAACAAGGACGATGGTTTCGATAGGGAACGTCCCACCTTTAAGGTCGAAACGATATCCATTTCCTCTTATTGCTTTCAAAAAAATCTAGTGTCAACATAGAACAACATAAATGTTGTGCCAATTTTTGCAATTTTTTGGGGTTCGTTTGGACATTTTTTATGCATTAACTGGGTTTTCTAGGCATTTTATGTGCATAATCCAAATTTGAACTGCAAGCACATGCTCCAATGCACTAAAGTTGGTTGAAAAACCTAATCTGTGTCCTTGGGTGAATTTCTAAGTCCCATGCAAGAGATGAGAATGAAATTCAAACACCAGGGCACTGTTGATTGCCATCAAAATGTTGAGATGCCTGGTTTTTAAAATTTTAGTAAATCCAAAACTAGTCTGAAATTCAGGAAACTTGGCATGCTATCATGGAGCGGCATCAACATGCCGTGGTAAAAAAATTGTCCCATTCGGGGCGGGTTCAAGTATATGCTTCTCACAAACCAGAGCTTCTCACAACAAGCATGATGGTTTAGATAGGGAACGTCCCACCTTTGGGGACGAAACAATATCCATTGCCTCTTATTGTTTTCAAAAAAAATCTCGTGTCACGATAGAACAACAGGAGTGGTGTGTCAATTTTTGGGATTTTTCGGGGTTCGTTAGGACATTTTTATGCATTAACTGAGTTTTCAATGCATTTATGTACATAATTCAAATTGAACTACATGCACATGCTCGAATGCATATAAATTGGTTGAAAAAACAAATATGCGTCCTTGGTTGCATGCTTAGGTCCCATGTAAGAAATGGGAATGAATTCCAAACACCAGGGCACTGTTGATTGCCGGCAAGACATTGAGATGCCTGGTTTTTAAATTCTAGTAAATCCAAAACTCGTCTGAAATTCATGAAACTTGGCATGCTATCATGGAATGGCACCCGACATGCTATGGCATTTTTCATGTCCATTTTGAGAGAAGGCGCACTCAAATAATGACAGCCAACAAATTCATTTTGAAAAAATAGGTGCCACTTTAATATCTCAAACGTTTGTGAAATTCAAACTGTGTGCGTTCTGTTAACCATTCACGTGATGCCACGTGTCTTGGTTTTAATGGCTATAGGAAGTGTCGTGCAGACAACTTCTTGACCTTGACTGAACGGGAGGTGTGTGAGCGCAGTCCGGTGCGGAGGCTGACTGGGAGGCGTGCAAGCTGTCCTCCAATGCGCAGGCTCACCGGGAAGCGTGCGAGCTGTACGCTGCGTAGGCTCACTGGGAAGCAAGCCCTTTGACTTCCATGGCCGCCCGCCTTCCTCACCATTAATGGCGCCTGAGCCGCTGTTTAATACAGGCGGCCTTACTGTTCGCCTCCCATTCCCCTCCCTCTGATAGACCTCCACCAACGCCATGGCGCAGAACGATCATCTGCCACTAGTCTTCAAGTTTGGTGAAGTCGACTCCGAGCCGGAGGAGATAGAAAATAAGGAGGAATGGGGCCTCATGGACATGGCCCAGAACGAGCTGGCCACGGCGGTTACGTCCCTCGCTCCTGTCCCAGCTCCCATCCCCGCGCCTTAGGCAGCGACCATCCTTGTAGCATTGACGGGCTGGTCGGCGAGCACTATCGCACAGTTGGAAGCCGCGGGCGTCAGCGAGGTCTCCGCGGATCCGCGCGATCTCGTGTACATGCCAGCGCCCGTGCCCGTGCCCATGCCCGTGCTCGCCCCTCCACCCATTGTGGCGCCGGCCCCCGTGCGTTTGGCTGCACCTGTCGCGCCCGTGCCCATGCCTGTGCGCGCACCCCCCTCAGCGGCATGGGACGCTGCCGTCGACCGCTACCTCTCAGCGGCGCCGGTTGTCGTCCTCCCGTGCCCCGACCATCGATCGCGCGATGACATGATGTTTGATTTACAAGTGAAGAACATTTTGTGCTGCCTTGAAGACTTCAACAATGGCGTCCCGGAGGACGACAACGACAACGACGGTGCGGCACGCCGCCTCCGCCGCCGCAGGAAATAGTTTTTTTGGGGTTTAATACTGTATCTCAAAATTCTTGATCATATGAATATAAATTTGCAGTGTTACTAAATGAAAGATATGGTTTGAACGAACTTGTATTTTTCTCTCTTAATGTACAGACTTATCAAATGATTTTATTTTGGAAAAAAACATCAATGGGTTTTAAATATAAAACACTCATCGCAAAGGTTTTAGTTAGAACACCAGGATGCAAACCGACACCTTCCCCGGGAAGCCAAGGGAAAATGTGGCGAGCAGGATTTCTGCACCCCTTCAACACAAATGGTTTTTTTGCATGACCCATGTGCAACCACGTAGTATGTTGCCATTTTTCAAACTGGAAAGGTTGACATTTGTTTATCTAGTAACATTGCCATTTTTCAACCTTGTAACACTGCGATTTGTCAAAATATGTAGCTAAAAATCAATAGCACTATCTAATTTTTGCAACTAAAATCACTAGCACTGTTCATATGGACACCACTAGCAGGCGTGAGTTGATGGACGCATATGCAAATGTACCATTGATTACATACAACAAGTCAATGTGAGGTGGTTGTGGAGAAGAGAAAAAGGAGGGAGATAGTCTCACATCGACTAGGCATATCAACGGGCTATGGAGATGCCCATCAATAGATATCAATGTGAGTGAGTGGGGATTTCCATGCAACGGATGCACTAGAGCTAAATATGTATGAAAGATCAACAAAAGAAACTAGTGGGTGTGCATCCAACTTGCTTGCTCACGAAGACCTAGGGCATTTGAGGAAGCCCATCGTTGGAATATACAAGCCAAGTTCTATAATGAAAATTCCGACTAGTATATGAAAGTGACTAAACATGAGACTCTCTATCATGAAGAACATGGTGCTACTTTGAAGCACAAGTGTGGAAAAAGAGATAGTAGCAATTGTCCCTTTTCTTTTGTCCTTTTCTGTGGAGGGGCTTTATTGATTTAGCCTTTCCTCCCATGGGACAATGCTCTAATAATGATGATTGTCACACTTTCATTATAACTCGATATTACAACTCGATACTACAACAAAGTATGACTATATGAATGCCTCCGGTGGTGTACCGGGATGTGCAATGAATCGAGAATGACATGTATGAAAAATTATGCATCGTGGCCTTGCCACAAATACGATGTCACCTACATGATCATGCTTGGAAATATGAAAATATGATGCGTGTCATATGAACGGGGCGGTGGAAAGTTTCATGGCAATATATCTCGGAATGGCTATGGAAATGCCATGATAGGTAGGTATGGTGGCTGTTTTGAGGAATAATATGGTGGCTGTTTTGAGGAAGGATATATAGTGGGTGTATGGTACCGTCGAAACTTACGCGGTACAAGAGAGGCTAGCAATGGTGGAAGGGTGAGAGTGCGTATAATCCATGGACTCAACATTAGTCATAAGAACTAATATACTTATTGCAAAAATCTACGAGTCATCAAAACAAAGCAATCAACGCATGCTCCTAGGGGGAGGTTGGTAGGAGTTAACCATCGCGCGCCCCCGGCCTCCACACAAAGGTTGACACTTTACAAATACCTCATGCTCTAACTTCGTCACATAGCGGTTCACCATATGTGCATGCTACGGGAATCACTAACCTTAACACAAGTATCTCAATTTCATAATAACTCCACTAGCATGACTCTAATATCACTATCCTCATATCTCAAAACATTTATCAAGCATCCAACTTCTCATCATATTCAATGCACTTAGTGTGAAAGTTTTTACTGCATTGATATTGGATGTCTATCATGTGAAGACTAGTTTTATAGCCTAAACACATTACCATGCTGTTTAATAGACTCTCAAAAGGATATAAGTGAAGCATGAGAGTTCAACAATTTCTTCAAAATATTATCACCACCATGCTCTAAAAGATATAAGTGAAGCACTAGAGCAAAAACTATTCAACTCAAAAGATATAATTGAAGCACATAGAGTGTTCTAACCATTCCTAGGCCATATTTAACTATCTCAAATAGGTGTGTCTAGCAAGGATAATTGTGGCAACCTAACAAGCAAAGACTCAAATTATACAAGACACTCCAAGCAAAACACATATCATATGGAGAATAAAAATATAGCTCCAAGTATAGTTACCGATGGATGAAGACGAAAGAGGGGATGCCTTCCCGGGGCATCCCCAGGCTTAGGCTTTTGATTGTCCTTGAATTTTACTTGGGGTGCCATGGGCATCCCTAAGCTTAGGCCCTTGCTACTCTTTGTTCCATAGTCCATCAAAGCAATACTCAAAACTTGAAAACATCACAACACAAAACTTAGACAAAAATCTCGTGAGCTCCGTTAGTATAAGAAAGCAAACCACTACTCAAAGGTACTGCAATGAATTCATTATTTGTTTATATTGGTGTTAAACCTACTGTATTCCAACTTCTCTATGGTTCATACTTCCCAATATTACTCATAGATGCATTGAAATAAGCAAACAACACACGAAAAACAGAATATGTCAAAAACAGAACAGTATGTACTAATCTGCAGGTTTCGCATACTTCTGTAACTCCAAAAAATTCAAACTAAATTGGTAAACGTGAGGAATTTGGTTATTAATCATATGAAAAAAGAATCAACTAAATATCACGCTCTAGTAAAATCTGATGACCATTTTAGCTAGCGCTAACGATTCTGTTTTTCACAGCAAGATCAAATAAACTTCACACAAGTATTCCCAAAGGTTCTACTTGGCGCAAACACTAAAAAAACACAAAACCACATCTGAACAGCAGCTAGATGCAATATTTATTCCCTAACAGCATCAAAAACAAAAAATATAAAGTTGGGTTGCCTCCCAACAAGCGCTATCGTTTTACGCCCCTAGCTAGGCACGATACATGATAGATCTAGGTATTACCATCTTTGGAAGGCAATCCATAAGTGGCTCTCATAATAGATTCATATGGTAATTTGATTTTCTTTCTAGGAAAGTGTTCCATGCCTTTCCTTAACGGAAATTGGAATCTAATATTTCCTTCCTTCATATCAATAATTGCACCAATCATTCTAAGGAAAGGTCTACCAAGAATAATAGAACATGAAGGATTGCAATCTATATCAAGAACAATGAAATCTACGGGCACATAATTCCTATTGGAAACAATAAGAACATCATTAATCCTTCCCATAGGTTTCTTAATAGTGGGATCTGCAAGATGCAAATTTAAAGATCAATCATCAAGCTCATGGAAACCTAGCAAATCACACAAAGTTTTTGGGATAGTGGAGACACTTGCACCCAAATCACACAAAGCATAGCATTCATGATCTTTAATTTTTATTTTGATAGTAGGTTCCCACTCATCATAAAGATTTCTAGGGATGGAAACTTCTATCTCAAGTTTTTCTTCATAAGATTGCATCAAAGCATCAACTATGTGTTTGGTGAAAGCTTTATTTTGACTATAAGCATGCGGAGAGTTTAGTATGGATTGCAACAAGGAAATACAATCAATCAAAGAGCAATTATCATAATTGAATCCCTTGAAATCCAAAGTAGTGGGTTCATCACTATGCAAAGTTTTAATCTCTTCACTCCCACTTTAAAAAAAATAGCGTCAAGATCTAAAAACTCCGAATCATTGGGACACCTTAAAGCAGAATCATCTCCAATCCTATCTTCATCAAGGTTTATGCTAGAAAACAAGGATCTAATAGGAGACACATCAATAACTTTCAGATCTTCATTTTTATTTTCATCATAACTATAAGAACATGCTTTTATATAATTCTCTCTTTTAGCATGCATCCTAGCGGTTCTCTCTTTGCATTCATCAATGAAAATTCTCATGGCTTTGAGAGACTCATTGATATCATGCTTAGGTGGGATAGATCTAAGTTTCAAAGAATCAACATCAAGAGTAATTCTATCCACACTTCTAGCCAATTCATGAACCTTAAGCAATTTTTCTACAAGCATAGCATTGAAATTCTTTTGCGATATCATAAACTCCTTAACACTAGTTTCAAATTCAGAAGGCATCTTTACATAAGAGTTGTTGTAGGAATTACCAAAATTATTAGAGGAATTACTAGGAAAAGGCCTAGGATTAAAATTACCTTTATAAGCATTATTACCAAAATTATTCCTACCAACAAAATTCACGTCCAAAGATTCATTGTTATTCTCAATCAAAGTGGACAAATGCATATCATTAGGATCAGAAGAAGCACTCTTAGCAGCAAATAATTTCATAAGTTCATCCATCTTTCCACTCAAAACACTAATTTCTTCAATAGCATGCACTTTTTTACTAGTAGATCTTTCGGTGTGTCATTGAGAATAATTAACCATAATATTATCTAGGTGTTTGGTAGCTTCTCCTAAGGTGGTTTCCATGAAAGTGCCTCCGGCGGCAGAATCTAAAAGATTTCTAGAAGCAAAATTCAAGCCAGCGTAAAAGTTCTGAATAATCATCCATAGATTCAAACCATGTGTAGGTCAATTACATCTCATTAATTTCATTCTCTCCAAGCTTGTGCAACATGCTCATGATCTAGTTGCTTAAAATTCATAATATCGTTTCTAAGAGAGATGATCTTAGCAGGAGGAAAATACTTAGAGATAAAAGCATCTTTGCACTTATTCCATGAATCAATACTATTTCTAGGCAAAGAAGAAAACCAAGTTTTAGCACGATCTCTAAGTGAAAACGAAAATAACTTCAATTTAACAATATTGTTATCTGTATCCCTTTACTTTTGCATATCACACAAATCAACAAGGTTGTTTAGATGGGTAGTGGCATCTTCACTCGGAAGGCCGGAGAATTGATCTTTCATGACAAGATTCAACAAAGCAGCATTGATATCACAAGATTCAGCATCAGTAATAGGAGCAAACAGAGTGCTAATAAAATCATTATTGTTGGTATTGGAGAAGTCACACAATTTGGTATTGTTCTGCGCCATAGTGACAAGCAAGCAATCCAACTCACACAAGCAAACAAGAAGCAAGCGAATGATAAACACACGGCAGAAGAAGGGCAAATAAAACGGCAAGGGTGAAGTGGGCGAGAGGAAAACGAGAGGCAAAAAATGTAATGCGAAGGATAAGGGTTTGTGATAGGTACTTGGTATATGACTTTTGTGTAAGCCTCCCTGGCAATGGCGCCAGAAATTCTTCTTGCTACTTCTCGAGCTTGCGTTGTATTCCCTCGAAGAGGAAAGGGAGATGCAACGCAGTAACATAAGTATTTCCCTCGGTTTTTGAGAACCAAGGTATCAATCCAGTAGGAGACCACGCGTGAGTCCCTCGCACCTGCACAAACAAATAAGAACTTCGCAGCCAACGTGATAAGGGGTTGTCAATCCCTTTACGGTCACTTACGAAAGTGAGATCTGATAGAGATGATAGTTTATATTTTTGGTATTTTGTTTATAAGAACAGAAAGTAAAAGCGGAAAAAGTAAAGTAGATGTAGATTGATATGTTGAGAATAGACCCGGGGGCCATAGTGTTCTCTAGTGGCTTCTCTCATGATAGCGAAATTCCACGGCAGGTAAACAAATTATTGTCGAGCAATTGATAGAAAAACGAATAATTATGAGACTATCTAGGCATGATCATTGTATATAGGCATCACGTCCGAGACAAGTAGACCGACTCATGCCTGCATCTACTACTATTACTCCACACATCGACCGCTATCCAGCATGCATCTAGTGTATTGAGTTCATAAGAACTGAGTAATGCCTTAAGCAAGATGACATGATGTAGAGGGATAAAGTCAAGCAATATGATGTAAACCCCATCTTTTTATCCTTGATGGAAACAATACAATACGTGCATTGCTGCCCCTACTATCACTAGGAAAGGACACCGCAAGATTGAACCCAAAGCCAAGCACTTCTCCCATTGCAAGAACTAGATCTAGTAGGCCAAACTAAACCAATAATTCGAATAGACTTGCAAGGATATTATGAGCACACATAAAGAGTTCAGAAAAAACCAAATATTTCTCATAGATAATCTTGATCATAAACCCACAATTCATTGGATCTCGACAAACACACCGCAAAAAGAGATTACATCGAATAGATCTCCTCGAAGACCGAGGAGAACTTTGTATTGAGATCCAAAGAGAGAGAAGAAGCCATCTAGATACTAGCTATGGACCCGAAGGTCTGTGGTAAACTACTCACAACTCATGGTGAGGCGATGATGATGATGTAGAAGCACTCTATGGTAGATCCCCCCTCCGGCGGAGCTCCCGAACAGGCCCCAAGATGGGATCTCACGGGAATAGAAGGTTACGGCTATGGAATTAGGGTTTTCTCTGTTCTTCTGTTGGTTTCGGGGTACGTAGGCTTATATAGGAGGAAGGAGGGCACCGGGGGCCTCATGAGGGACCCACGAAGCAGGGGGCGCCCTGGGCAGGGGGGCGCGCCCCCCACCCTCGTGGGCACCTCGTGGCCCCTACTTCGTGGTTCTCAATCTCCCGTGCGTGATTTTCTCCAAAAATATCTCTCCCGAAGGTTTCATTCCGTTTGGACTCCGTTTGATATTCCTTTTCTGCAAAACCCTGAAACAGGCAAAAAAACAGCAATCTAGACTGGGCCTTTGGGTTAGTAGGTTAGTCTAAAAAATAATATAAAAGTGTATGACAAAGCCCATTAAACATCCAAAACATCATAAATAATAGCATGGAACAATAAAAAATTATAGATACGTTGGAGACGTATCAATGATCATGACTTAACTCTGTCATCGGATCAGGAAATAGCACCTGCAACAGTTCTGGCCCAAGATCCAAAACAAATTGCGTCACCCGAAGATGGGAAGCTCAACCCCACCACGGGAGCCGTAGACTCTACGACGTTGGAGCCACACACGGACCCAACTAATGAGGTCTGTGTTACCGGAACCCAGGACTCGGCTCCGGTCTCTGATTCCGAACTGCGCGTAATTGCGCCCCTCAAATCTAATCGGCGCCTATCGCCGAATTCTGTGATGCGGATATTTTCCAGCACTCACCACTTGGCGACATCTTAAGGCCATTAAGATCTCTCTCCTTGGATGTGAGCATGCAGGCGCACTATATTCGGTTTGAACTGGAGGCTGATGAACAGCTGCGCTATACCCAGGGGGATGAAGAATTTTGTTCTCCACCCACCACCCACTTGGTAGCCACGGTTGAAGATCTAACCGATCTACTCGACTACGCTTCAGAAGACTTCGACGGATGGACCTCGAAGCTGAAGCTGATACAGATCAAATCCGGCCCATAACAGGGCGGTGGAAAGCTACGTCCTCATACGACGTGTATATGGTGGATACACCCAAAGAGGCGGAAGGCAACGGTGAAAACAATCCCGTAGAGGATAAACCCGCCGAAGAACCTCCCAAGTGTTGGCGTCCAGAACGCCGAACAAAATCCCGTAAAGGAAAGGACAGAAACACCATGACTAATGAATGTGATATTTTTGAACAAGCAGAAGACCCCGCAGATCCAGCGATAGAGCAGAAGGAGCGAGAGGACGGCGAACAGAGTCCAAAGCCGCAGTCCGATGACAGCGATGCCGAAGACGGTGACTATGAACCGATCTCTGAAGAAGAGGCTAGCCTGGATGATGACGAATATACCGTCCCAGAAGAACCCTCCGAACAAAAACGCTTCTATCGGCGGCTTATAGCCACCACACGGAGCTTAAAAAGCAACAGAGACAGCTTCGAGCTGCACAAGACACGCTCAATGATAGATGGAATGAGGTGCTAGACGCTGAACGGGAACATGGCTTTAACGGCCAAACCAAAGGCTATCCCAAGCGCAAGATGCTGTCCGAATTTGACGATGAGGCCGTTGTGCTCGTCCCACCAAAAAATAACACCACCAACAAGCCGGACCGACCTCCTCACAGACGGGATAGAGTCGCTAGCAATGGCGTAAACAAGCCCCCACCCCATAAAGGAAAGGAGGGTGCAGCCCAAGTCCGAAGGCACGATTTGCGTGAGGACCTAAACAAAAAATCTAGCAAGACCAGGTCTATATTCGGACCCACAGATCGAGCTCCCGCACGGGAGGGCAGCTATCAAGCCAATCGCACTGGTGACATACCAGTTCGGGGTCAATACCGAACACAACAACCATCGGACATACGCCACGATATAGCAAGATAAACAAGAGCTTCACACCCTCTATGCTTTACAGATGAGGTGCTGGGTCATGATTTCCCAGAAGGGTTTAAACCCGTGAACATCGAAGTGTACGATGGAACGACGGATCCTGTCGTCTGGATAGAAGATTTTATTCTTCACATCCACATGGCTCGAGGAGATGATCTCCACGCCATCAAAATTTACCCCTCAAGCTAAAAGGACCAGCTCGACACTAGCTAAACAGCCTTCCAGAAAACTCCATTGGGAGTTGGGAAGAACTTGAGGACGCTTTTTGGGCCAATTTTCAAGGGACTTACGTCTGGCCCCCGGACGCTGACGATTTAAGTCACGTCATCCAACAACCCGGGGAGTTGGCCCGCAAGCTTTGGAACCGGTTTCTCACTAAGAAGAACCAGATCGTCGACTGTCCGGACGCTGAAGTTTTAGCGGCATTCAAGAACAGTATCCGGGATGAATGGCTAGCCAGACACCTTGGACAGGAAAAGCCGAGGACAATGGCAGCCCTAACTACACTCATGACTCGCTTTTGCGCGGGTGAGGATAGCTTGTTAGCTCGTAGCAAAACCAGTGACCCTGGAACATCTGAAGCCAGGGATGGCAATGGAAAGCCACGACGTAACAAAAACAAACGTCAAAATAATTCTGGAAGCCCAGATGATGCAGCGGTAAACGCCGGATTCAGTGGCTCTAGACCCGGTCAACGGAAGAAGCCATTAAAAGGCAACAAAGACAGTCCATCAAGTTTGGACAGGATATTAGGCAGGCCCTGCCAAATCCATGGCACCCCAGAAAAACATGCCAATCACACCAACCGTAACTATTGGGTTTTCAAGCAGGCCGGCAAGTTAAACGCCGGACACAAGGCGAAAGAGCCTCAGAGCGAAGATGAGGATGAACCTCTCCAGCCGAATATAGGGGGACAGAAGAAATTTCCACCTGAGGTCAAAACAGTGAACATGATATATGCCACTCATATCCCCAAGAGGGAGCGCAAGTGATACGTCTCCAATGTATCTATAATTTTTGATTGTTCCATGCTATTATTTATGATGTTTTGGATGTTTAATGGGCTTCGTCATAAACTTTTATATTATTTTTGGGACTAACCTACTAACCGAAAGGCCCAGTCCAGATTGCTGTTTTTTGCCTGTTTCAGGGTTTTACAGAAAAGGGATATCAAACGGAGTCCAAACGGAATGAAACCTTCGGGAGAGGTATTTTTGGAGAAATTCACGTATGGGAGACTTGAGAACCACGGAGTAGGGGCCACATGGTGCCCACGAGGGTGGGGGCGCCCCCCCCCCCTAGGGCGCGCCCCTACCTCGTGGGTCCCACGTAAGGCCCCCGGTGCGCTCCTTCCTCCTATATAATCCTACGTACCCCGAAACCATCAGAGGAGAAGAGAAAACCCTAGTTCCACTGCCGTAACCTTCTGTTCCTGTGAGATCCCATCTTGGGGCCTATTCCGGAGCTCCGCCGGAGGGGGGATCTACCACGGAGTGCTTCTACATCATCATCATTTCCTCACCATGAGTTGTGAGTAGTTTACCGCAGACCTTCGGGTCCATAGCTAGTATCTATATGGCTTCTTCACTCTCTTTGGATCTCAGTACAAAGCTCTCCTCGGTCTTCGAGGAGATCTATTCGATGTAATCTCTTTTTGCGGTGTGTTTGTCCAGATCCGATGAATTGTGGGTTTATGATCAAGATTATCTTTGAGAAATATTTGGTTCTTCTCTGAACTCTTTATGTATGATTATAATATCCTTGCAAGTCTCTTCGAATTATTGGTTTGTTTTGGCCTACTAGATCTATAGTTCTTGCAATGGGAGAAGTGCTTGGCTTTGGGTTCAATCTTGCGGTGTCCTTTCCCAGTGATAGTAGGGGCAGAAAGGCATGTATTGTATTGTTGCCATCGAGGATAAAAAGATGGGGTTTATATCATATTGCTTGAGTTTATCCCTCTACATCATGTCATCTTGCTTAAGGCGTTACTTTGTTCTTATGAACTCAATACACTAGATGCATTCTGGATAGCGGTCGATGTGTGGAGTAATAGTAGTAGATGCAGAATCGTTTCGGTCTACTTGTCTCGGACGTGATGCCTATATATAATGATCATGCCTAGATAGTCTCATAATTATTCGCTTTTCTATCAATTGCTCGATAGTAATTTGTTTACCCGCCGTAGAATATTGCTATCATGAGAGAAGCCACTAGAGAACAATATGGCCCCCGGGTCTATTCTCAACATATCAATCTACATCTATTTTTCTTTTTCCGCTTTTACTTTCTATTCTTATAATCAAAAATACCAAAAATATCAAACTATCATCTCTATCAGATCTCACTTTCGTAAGTGACCGTAAAGGGATTGACAACCCCTTATCGCGTTGGCTGCGAAGTTCTTATTTGTTTGTGCAGGTGCGAGGGACTCGCGCATGGTCTCCTACTGGATTGATACCTTGGTTCTCCAAAACTGAGGGAAATACTTACGCTAATGTGATGCATCTCCCTTTCCTCTTCGAGGGAATACAACGCAAGCTCGAGAAGTAGCAGCAAGCGCGCACTCCAAGATGTCTATGTTGATGAGCCTGTCACCCCAAAATTCAACCCATGGTCAGCCTGTCTTATCACTTTCGATCGCAGGGATCATCCGACTAGTATTCGGCATGGGGGCTCGGCTGCCTTAGTACTCGACCCAATAATAGATGGATACCATCTAACCCGAGTCCTTATGGACGGCGGCAGTAGTCTCAATCAAATATATCTAGACATTGTCCGCAAGATGGGGATCGACCCATCAAGAATCAAGCCAAGCAGCACGATCTTTAAATTAGTGATACCGGGCGTTGAAGCTCGCTGCACAGGCTCTTTAACAGTGGAGGTTGTATTCCGTTCTCTCGACAATTTTTGAAGCGAAGAATTACTCTTCGACATACCTCCGTTCCGAAGTGGCTATCACGCTCTACTCGGAAGAACGGCCTTTGCCCGCTTTAATGCAGTCCCGCATTATGCCTATTTAAAGCTCAAGATGCCTGGACCACGTGGCGTTATCACGGCCAATGGAAATATGGAGCACTCTCTCCGTACGGAGGAGGAAACTGCGGCCTTAGCGGCCGAAGTCCAATGTCTGTTCAAGCCAGATAATCTGTCAACAGCGGACATAGCTAAACGTGTCCGGCACATGCTTCAGTACGGCAGCTCAGATGAACCTGAGCAAGATTGACAGCTACGCCCTCGTCGACTGCCCCATAAGGTGATAGCATATGTGCCTCGAGTACATAATTATGCCTTAAAAATTCCTTGGACGACGACCGAGGGCACCAGCATATAGTCCATAGTTCGGTTAGACCCTATTCGGATTTTAAACTTACATTCTTTAGGTTCATTAAACGAACCAGACTTGTTATGGCCACACCGGATCGATTTATTCTTTTCCGGGTTTACTTTTTATTTGTACAGACGGCCATCATACTCACACCTTCAAGGACACACTACAGATGAGGAAAACGGCGCAGATGTGCAGCAGGGACCCGCACTAAGTTTCTTTTTTAGATCAAGACCCTGTGTAAACCTTTTTTTCTCTTTCTTGTTATATACCTTTTTGGCATGTAAAATGTCCAAAAAAGGTCATCGGCATTATCTGTAAAGTTTGCGGCTCGTCGTACTATACAGGGATATTAATAGAACAATTTTTATTCATATTATGTCGAGAGTTTTATTCACTCACCATGGAATGTTCTTTTCCCGCATCAGATTGCCATATGTGCCTTGTCAATAAGGGTTTACTACCAGGGGCTATAGTCAGCCCTGGTATATGCTGAAAAGACCGAACACCTATAGGGAGTGTTCGGCGTCCTGGATATTTGCATTATATGCATTAGTTCTGAATCATGTCTTGGGTCAATAGTTGGGTTGCCCGGCTCCTGTGCTTACCCCTACGTTCCCGATTGTTCGGCTAGGGTGTAAAGGGTGAACTACTGTGATAGTACTTCTGGCTAGTCCGGTCAAGTACCTCAGTAGAGAAAGCCGAAAACTGACTGTCATGATAAGCGAGAACCTGGTCTGCAATCCGGTGACTTAGTTTTATACTGCGATCGATAGAGATCTACCCCGTGTTATACGAAGGGTTGGTTTTTCGCCCAGCCAAGTGCAATTGGATACTTCATCCGCACCAGGGGCTAGTACCTACCCCCACTTGTCAAACTCCTACAACTAAGTGAAAGGAATAACGTTGCATAGTCTGATTGCCTGGTTCGCTCCGCATACACCTCCTATACGGACCAAGACGTTGGATAAAGAGTGTATTTGCATATGACCGAACACCCCAGTACTATGTACCTGGGGGCTGAAGCCGACGACTGGAAACTTTCAGATTTAAGATAAACAGTCACACAGGAGGTAAAAACACTGATATTATAAATAGCGCAAAATTTATATATACATTAGATTCATAAGCCTAGTCTTTACATCCGGATACAATCATTCAAAGGAGACATCCTTCGAACACTGGCCTTCTACAAGGCGGGCACCATCGATGACATCCTCGAAGTACTTGTCTGGCTTGCGGTGCTCCTTGCCTACGGGCGGGCCAGCAGTAGCTATATGCACTGCGTTCATCTTCGCCCAGTGCACTTTGACGCGAGCGAAGGAAATCTGAGCACCTTCTATGCAGGCCGGACGCGTTAGTACATCGACCCGCGGACTCGCCTCGACGAGCCGCTTCACCAATCCAAAGTAACTACTCGGGATTGGCTCAGCGGGCCATAGCCGGACTATTAAGTCATTCATGGCCGAACCCACTATATTGTGCATCTCGACCAACAGCTTCATCTGGTCACTGAGGGGGACCGGATATTTTGGCACCTCGAACTGCGACCAAAACAGCTTTTCCGTGTTGTTCCCCTCCAGGGCTGGGAAATACTGGGCGGCGTCTGCGCTGCTCCTAGAAGATCAGCAAACACACCTGGAGAACTCCACAATCATGTCAGCCCAATATACTTCCGCCCTCCGAAGATGCTCTGTAAGAGCAATATCTTACCAGATGCTATCTGTCGTGCCTGCTCGATTTCTTGACGAGCGTTGTGTGACTCGCCTCGCGCATCCTGGGTAGCTTTGACTGCCATAGACAGCTCGGTCGCCTGCTCCGAAGCCTTCTTCTCGAATGCCTCACACTTACGGATGGCATCTTGGAGCTCGACCGCGATTTTGGACACCCAAGATTTGTGCTTCTCGCACTCCGCCTTTTCGGCCTCCAAATCAACAGCCGCTTTATCAGCGGCCGCCTTGTTCGCCTTGGCCTCCTCCTTGGCCTTGGCAACCTCTCCCTTGAGGGCCTCGAGCTCAGCGGCGCCAACTGTGTAATACAGAATACAATATTAGAGTTTGTACTCATACTCAATCAATTAAGTCTTATTGACATTTTAAAACAAAAATCCGCATACCTTTCCTTTCATCAAAACGACGCTTGATGCGATCAAGGTCCGCATTGGCCACCTCGAGCTTCCGATTTTGTTCGGCAACCTCTGTGTCTCGCGTAGTCGCCGTAACTAAGGAAGCCTGCACAACAGTTCAGCTCTGTAAATATGCTACTCTATGGATACTTTATCCGATTCTTTTCAGAATCACACAAAGCATCAGGGGCTACTGGTTATATATGTGTATTTAGAACAAATAAAATTTCGTAAAAGCATTACATTGCTTACCTCAAAGCCTGTTAAAAGTCTGTTGAAGGCTTCATTCAGTCCGCCCTTGATAGACTGAATCTTCTTCATCACCGCACCCACCACGGTGCGGTGTTCTTCAATGATGAGAGCACTTTGTAGTGATCCCTCCATAGAATCCGGCGCCTCCGGATTAACTCCGGGCGCCGCCGTATCCTCCTCCGCTTGAGGACCCGGGTCTTCGGACCCTGGAGCCGCGCTAGGCTCCAGGATGGTATTCGGTGGGGCCCCGGATTGTTTGGGCCCCACGTCTTCGGACTCCATGGGGGTCGTTTCCCCATGGTCAGCGGCCACTAAGGTATTACCATCGGCCGCCATGTCTCCTACCGAGCCCTCATCTCCTTGGGCGGAGAGAACCCGCTGGGACGACACTTCGGTGTCCCCGCCGATTACGAGCGATGGAGCCCGGACTGGCGGGTTACTCTCCGTCTCCCCGGGCGCCAGAGAGTTCCCCTCCGATGATGTAACATCGGGGTTTACACCGGGAGGGATGTAGGTCAGCAGGAGAAAAATATTAAGTAAAATTCCATAAAAACTAAATAAACAAAGATGCAGCACATGAGTCCGGACTGACTTACGTCATGGGCAGGGGTTTTTCCCTGGGTTGCATCATATAGCTATGTTCGAATGAACTCGAACTAGCTCTGAGGTTTAGTTTCCTCCGGGGCACGGCCGTACCCGCGTCTGCAGCGGCCCCCCTCTTCCTCCTCCTGCCTTGCGCAGGGGGCAATTCATCTTCCTCCTCTTCCTCCTCATCATCTTCCTCCGCCTCATCGGAGGAGAGCATGTGGAAGTCCTTGGGCTTCTTGCCCGCAGGACGGGGGCTGTCTCCGGCCCCCTTGCCCTTTGTCTTCTTGGGCTTCTTGGTCGGTGCCGGAACCAGCAGCGCCGTTAGTAGAGGCAGTGCTGACTCTTCGCGCAAAGGCACCGGACACTTAATCCGAGATGCCTTCTTCGTCCAGCCCTGTATATCACGTAAAAATTCCAACTCCTATTATCATTAAATAAGGGGAAGGGTGTGTGTTCGGCAAGGATTATTATTACCTCTGTGGCGAAAACTTCGGTGCTGAAGCTCGCATCCTCGTCCTCTTTGGGCCATTCCTTCTGGCTCTTGAAGAGGTGCTTTCAGATCTCTTTGTGCGTAAAGCCGAAGAGATGCTTCAGCGGCTTGTCTCCTGCCGGATCGAACTCCCATAGGAAGGAATCTCGGCTTTGGCAAGGGAGAATAAGCCGGGTCAGCATCACCTGGATCACAGAGGAGAGCATGTGCCCCTTGGAGATCACGCCGGACACACTACCCACGAGAGTCGTTACCTCAGTATGCGACTCCCAATCCAAACCCTTCTTAGTCCAGGAGGTAGATCAACTCTTGTACACATATTCACTCATACTAATATAGCAGGAAGTAGAGTTTTGCCACGATCGAGAGGGCCTGAACCTGGGTAAACATCGTGTCCCCTGCCTCCTGTTACCATCAATCCTCAGACGCATAGTTCGGGACCCCCTACCCGAGATCCGCTGGTTTTGACACCGACAGATACCTTCACGAGAGACTTGGAGTACAAGTCAGAGAAGAAACGAGGTGCCCATGAGGGGGCAGGGTGCGCCCAGGGGGGTAGGCGCGCCCCCACCCTTGTGGACCCCATGTTGCCCCACCGACGTACTTTTTCCTCCTATATTTTCCCATATACCCTGAAAACATCAAGGAGCACCAAGAAACCCTAATTCCACCGATATAACCTTCTGTACCCGTGAGATCCCATCTTGGGGCCTGTTCTGGAGCTCCGCCGGAGGGGGTATCGATCACGGAGGGCTTCTACATCAACACCATAGCCCCTTCGATGAGTTGGGAGTAGTTTACCACAGACCTTCTGGTCCATACCTATTAGCTAGATGGCTTCTTCTCTCTCTTTGGATCTCAATACAAAGTTCTCCTCGATCTTCGAGGTGATCTATTCGATGTATTCTTTTTGCGGTGTGTTTGTCGAGATCCGACGAATTGTGGGTTTATGATCAAGATTGTCTATGAACAATATAGGATTCTTTTCTGAAATCTTTTATGTATGATTATAATATCCTTGCAAGTCTCTTCGAATTATCGGTTTGGTTTGGCCTACTAGATCTATTGTTCTTGCAATGGGAGAAGTGCTTGGCTTTGGGCTCGATCTTGCGGTGTCCTTTCCCAGAGACAGCAGGGGCAGCAAGGCACGTATAGTATTGTTGCCATCGAGGATAAAGAGATGGGGTTTATATCATATTGCTTGAGTTTATCCCTCTACATCATGTCATCTTGCTTAAGGCGTTACTCTGTTCTTATGAACTTAATACTCTATATGCATGTTGGATAGCAGTCGATGTGTGGAGTAATAGTAGTAGATGCAGAATCGTTTTGGTCTACTTGTCACGGACGTGATGCCTATATACAATGATCATGCCTAGATATTCTCATAACTATGCGCTTTTCTATCAATTGCTCGATAGTAATTTGTTCACTCACCGTAGAATTCTGCTATCATGAGAGAAGCCACTAGTGAAACCTATGGCCCCCAGGTCTATTCTCATCATATTAATCTTCCATCTACTTTACTTTGCTTTATTTACTTTCTGTTCCTATACCAAAAATACCAAAAATATTATCTATCAGATCTCACTCTCGTAAGTGACCGTGAAGGGATTGACAACCCCTTATCGCGTTGGCTGCGAGGTTCTTATTTGTTTGTGCAGGTGCGAGGGACTCGCGTGTGGTCTCCTACTGGATTGATACATTGGTTCTCAAAAACTGAGGGAAATACTTATGCTACTGTGCTGCATCACCCTTTCCTCTTCGAGGGAATACAACGCAGGCTCAAGAAGTAGCAAGAAGAATTTATGGCGCCGTTGCCAGGGAGACCTACGCAAAAGTCATATACCAAGTACCTATCACAAACCCTCATCCCTTGCACTACATTATTTCCCTCTCGTTTTCCTCTCCCCTACTTCACCCTTGCCGTCTATTCGCCTTTTTCTGTTTGCCTTTTTGTTTGCTTGTGTTGCCATGTGCCTTCTATTAGCTTGCATCTTCGCTTGCTAAATTATGGATCCTCATCCACTTGCTAATATTTTTAAGAGATCCAATTATGATGAACCAATTGCTAGCGAGTTGTATGCACTAGATTATCTTTATGAGGTTTTGCTTGAAATTCATGAATCAAAAAATTATGATGAAGTGTTGAAAGAAGAAAATTATGAAGTGATTCACGATAGCTCTTTTAATGAAAAACATTATTGCAATGATACTATTGTAAATTCTATTAATGATAGTTGTGTTAATGATATGCAAAACCCTAAGCTTGGGGGTGCTAGTATTGCTATGTCCACTACTTGTTGCAATGATCATGATTGGGGTGATTCTTCTTATGATCTTGAAAATTTATTTAAACCCCATGATGCATGTGAGATTGATAATAGTGTTCGCAATAATATTGAAAGTGGGTTTGGAAGAGTGTCAACTTTAGATCCCACATATTTGGAGATTGTTCAATCTTATGAATTTTTTGATAAAAGTGGGATTGGAGAGGTCATGACTTTAGTTAATGTGGATCCCACTATTTTGGAAGAGTGTCAACTTCGCATGCATGTGGATCATGTTGAGAGTCTTTTTTGTGATAGCTATTTTGTTGAATTTTCTTATGATCCTACATGAAATTATTATGAGAGAGGAAAATATGGTCGTATAAATTTTCATGTTACTAAATTACCTCCCATTATGTTGAGATTGCTATTGTTTCTTTCTTCTTCCTTGCATTTGCTAGATATTGCTTGTCTTGATTTGTTTCACTATAAAATGCCTACGCATAGGAAGCATGTTAGACTTAGATGTGATTTTCACATTCTATATGATGCTCTCTTTGTGCTTCAATTCTTATCTTTCATGTGAGCATCATTGAATTATCATGCCTAGCTAGGGGCGTTAAATGATAGCGCTTGTTGGGAGGCAACCCAATTTTATTTTCTTTGTTTTTGCTTCTGTTTAGGAATAAATATTGCATCTAGCTTCTGTTTAGATGTGGTTTTGTGTTTTAATTAGTGTTTGTGCCAAGTAGAACCTTTGGGAAGACTTGTGTGAAGTCTATGTGATCATGCTGTAAAAAACAAAAACTTTAGCGCTCACGAGATTAGCTATCATTTTTTACCGGAGAGTGATTTTTAGTTGATTCTTTTTGCAGATGATTAATAGACAAATTCCTCACGTCCACCAATTTATTTCAAAAAAATTAGAGTTACAGAAGTATTCGAAAGTTACAGATTACTACAGACTATTCTGTTTTTGACAGATTCTGTTTTTCGTGTGTTGTTTGCTTGTTTTGATGAATCTATGAGTAGTATCGGGGGGTATGAATCATAGAGAAGTTGGAATATAGTAGGTTTAACACCAATATAAGCAAAGAATGATTTCATTACAGTACCTTTGAGTGGTGGTTTGTTTTCTTATACTAACGGGGCTCACAAGATTTTTGGCTAAGTTTTGTGTTGTGAAGTTTTCAAGTTTTGAGTATGGATTTGATGGACTATGGAACAAAGAGTGGCAAAAGCCTAAGCTTGGGGATTCCCAAGGCACCCCAAGGTAAAATTCAAGGACAACCAAAAGCCTAAGCTTGGGGATGCCCGGGGAAGGCATCCCCTCTTTCGTCCTCGTCTATCGGTAACTTTACTTGAGACTATATTTTTATTCACCACATGTCACGGATATAACTAATAGGTATAAACCGCCCAGGGAGGGGTCGGTTTATACCTATAACGATGACTACTATTGAAGCCCAACGAGACATGGATCATGACGCTTTATTATAGAAGACTAGAGATTCAAGGCCCAAGAGGTGTTAGGGCCCATAAGTATAAACCGCCATACGGCGTATAACTTGTGTTGTAAGATAGGAAAGATAGAGACCGAGCCAGGCACATTTATGAGCCGGCCTCGGGATTCTATAATGCGGCCTGGGCGTCACCCTGTGTATATAAAGGGACGACCCGGCGACGGTTCAAGGAGAGAGGGCAGCAACTCGAGACACAGGCAAAGCGAACTTCTCCCTGGTCATTGAAACCCTTGTAATATTACACCAAACTAGATGTAGGCTTTTACCTTCATCGAAGGGGCCAAACTAGTATAAAAATCCCTTGCGTCCTTGTCCGCTTTAACCCCTTTAAGCTAACCCGTAGCGATGGCTCCACGACTAAGTCCTTCTGCTAGGACATCTACCGTGACAAAAACACGATTGTTGGCGCCCACCATGGGGCTATCGCGCGATGGTTTCGAGTTCTTGAAGGGCAGCTTTGAAGGACTCAAGGGCTACGCAGTGGGCCGGATGACTAAGAGTCGTCGCGGCAAGATCTACATTGACGATGCAGGCTGGGGTCCCAAGGCCGATTCGATCAAATACGGGTACCGGGTCCCCTTCGGCGGCGTCCATGTCTTCATCGGCAAGATCGGCGAACCGGGCCCTGAGCCGGACATCTGCCCCAACATCGTCGAGCCGGCTCAGCATGCGAGACCTGCCCGGATTCGGCCCGCCATGAAGCATGTCTTCGTGGGAGCGGTTCATGGAGCATAAGCTGAGGAGGGATCAGAATCCGGTGGCGAGACCGTCGTTTATTCCGGTGATGAGTCATCCACTGGAGAAACCGAGTCTTTATATCTACTGCAGGATGGCCGGTCTAGGGGTTGTTCCGATGGTGACAGTATTCCGGACACCCTTGATCAGCCAAGCCGGGTCGCCGTCTTCATGGCCGGTTCACAATGAGTGCAACAATCTTCGACTGGGACGGCATTAACGTCCGACGCGGCGGCGGCTACGGCCGCCCGGGCAGGAGGCCCGGTTCAGCCACCGGCTCAAGTTCTGAATGCTTTAGTTGATACTTTGACAGTGTTGCTAACCGGGGAGGTTGGCCAGGCTGAGAAGGAACAACACGACGTGGAAGTTGCTAAGGTGAGGGGCCAAATAGATCAAGCTAAATTGGACCTGGCTGCTGAGAACTCTAGGTTGACCGCAAGGCGGGCCGAGCTAAATGCTCAGGCCTATCGTCTTCTGCTGGATCAAACGGCATCAAACAACATAATGAGGAGAAGGCGCCAGTCTCGCCTACCGCCGGTTTACGAAGCGAGGAACCTCTTCAGTATGCCAGGAGCGGGAACCAGCAACCAGCCAGGGGTAAACCGGGGAGAAGTGCCTGGCACAGGGGCATCGGTCCAGCCATAGGCCATAGAGCCAACCCGGCAGGTCGTTCCGTCATAGCACGCGCCCACCCCTCCTGGTCACTACTCCAACCCTTTGGATAACATAGTTGCCGCCGCTTCACGATTGGCAGCCCTTCCCATTGAAGGGGGATCCCCTATAGCAGTGGAGGCGCGGCGAGCTAGGGAGATCCTGGAGACGGCTTTAACTCAGCAGCAGGCTTATTCCCACAGCCGCGAGAGGATTCATTCCACCCCCCGCCCAAGCCGGAGCTATAGCAGGCACCTGGAAGAACTGGCCGTGTCGAGTAGCGCGCGAAATTGTAACCCGCCACGGAGGGATAACCCGGCGGGAGGAGGTGTAGACGCACAAGATGTGGTGGATCAAGGCAGACAGCGCCGAGAGGCCGAATTAGCAGCACATTATGAAGCCCGTCAGCCTACGCTGGTTCTTCCATCTACCACGATCGAGCCAGGGGTTACTTCCAGCTCCTTGGGAGTACCGTGCCTTACGCCCGCTTTACGCAATGTAAGACTGCCTAAGGACTTCAAAGGACCGCGCAAGGTGCCCAATTATACCGCGGATCTGTCCCCTGAAGCCTGGGTTGAAAGCTACGAGATGGCAATGGAGATGTTGGATGTGGATGATGCGGCGTGCGTGAAGTACTTCACCATGATGCTGGAGGGCATGGCTCGCACCTGGCTAAAAGGGTTACCACAGAACTCCATCGGATCATGGGCCGAGTTACGGCGCCGGTTTATTAATAACTTCAAGGATACATGCAAGCAGCCCATGTCCATTGTAGACTTGGCGGCCTGTGTTCAAGGTGAAAACGAATCAACAAGTCATTGGGTGCACCGGGTGTCAGAGATCTTACATTCCTCAGACCGCATCAATTCGAACACAGCAGTGGTGACATTGGAAGGCAACTGTTGGTTTGAACCTCTGAAATTGAAGTTAGGACGGCTCAAGCGTCATTGTCATGACATGGGAACACTCATGGGGGCCCTGGCGAAGTATGCAGATTCAGATAGTGCCAAATATCCAGAGTCTGATGATGAGAAGTCAGGAAAAGGAAAGAATAATGGTAAAGCACCAAAATATAATCCGACGAATCAGGGATATAGCGTTAAGCGTAAAGCGGATAATGGTTCAGATTTCATAGCTAACACCAATGTATAGGAGGATGGCCAGCGCCATAAAGGTAGACCGCCCCCGCGGGGCGGAGGACAAAATATCAATTTGGAGCGCCAGTTGAATGTGCCTTGTCCCAGGCACGGCACAAGGAAAAGCCAGCCACACACCTTTGGAAGGTCTGCTTCATAATGAGGGAGTTCAGAAACCGGTTCCAATATGATCACGGATCGTCCGGCGGTTCAGGCCCTGGTTTTCACGGGCCGGGTTATCAAGGCGGTGGTTCCGGTCCAGGATTCGAAAGTAACCAGGGTGGCCACAGAATCAGAATGGGCACAACCAGCAGAATGGTTAGGGTGGCTATAATAATCAGAGCAGTCATCAGTAGCAACAGCAATCAGGCTATCAGAGCAACCCGAAGCAGCTGAGCAGTGGGCAATATCATGTCTTCACCACAAGTTTATGTAAGGGTGATCATAAGGTTTACAAGAGGGCAGTACACTCTGTTGAACCGGTAGTGCCTCATTATTTACGCTGGTCAGAACAGCCCATTGTGTGGAGTCGAGAGGATCATCCGCCCCGGGTTGATAATCCGGGTCAGATGGCTCTGGTGGTGGTGCCTCAGGTTGGGGGCTATAAGTTCACCAAGGTGGTCATGGAAGGAGGAAGCAGCATCAATATCTTATATTATGAGACCTTTCGTCGCATGGGGTTGACAGACAAGAAGCTCAAACAACCCAACAGTGTTTTTCATGGTGTGGTACCTGGTAAATCGGCGTATCCAGTCGGTAAGATAGACCTAGAGGTCACCTTTGGAGATGAGCATGATTCAAGGTTGGAAACTTTGACCTTTGAAGTGGTAAAGATCAAGAGCCCGTATCACTCCTTGTTCGGGCGGCCAGTTTATGCTAAATTCATGGCGAGGCCTTGTTATGTTTATCTGCAGCTCAAGATGCCTGGTCATAAAGGAACTATTATGGTCCATGGGAGCCGTAAGATTGCTTTGGAGTGCGAGGAAGGTGATGCAGCCTATGTTGAGGCGGTTTGTGCAACAGAAGAATTGAAATTTTAAAAGGATAATGTTGATCCGGCAGACATGTCTCCGTTGTAAAAGCCAACTACGGAGCATGATCCGGCCTTGAAGTTCAAATCAGCTGATGAGACCAAGCAGGTTGACTTTGTTCCTCGCGATTCATCCAAGCAGTTTACCATCAGTGCTAACCTGGATCCGAAATAGCAAGGCGCGCTCATCGAGTTCATCCGTGAGAATTGGGACATCTTTGCATGGAAACCTTCTAATATGCTAGGTGTACCAAGGCAACTCGATGAGCACACTCTTAATGTTGATCCCAAGTTTAAACCAGTTAAACAGTTTCTCCGCCGCTTCAATGAAGAGAGACGCAAAGCTATTGGTGAAGAGGTGGCCAGGCTCTTGGCAGCAGGATTTATAGTGGAGGTGTTTCACCCTGAGTGGTTGGCTAATCCGGTGCTGGTGCTTAAAAAGAACGGCACTTGGCGAATGTATGTTGATTACACAGATCTGAATAAAGCTTGCCCAGCTGATCCTTTTTCCCTCCCCCGTATTGATCAAATTATTGATGCTACGGCGGGTTCTGAGCGCTTAAGTTTTCTGGATGCATATTCCGGTTATCATCAGATCAAGATGGCAGTTAAGGACCAGGAGAAAACAGCCTTTATAACTCCCTTTGGAGCCTTCTGCTATGTATCCATGCCTTTTGGGCTCAAAAGTGCCCAGGCGACCTATCAGCATTGTGTGTAGAATTGTCTTCATGGACAGATTGGGCGGAACATGCATGCATATGTAGATGACATCGTGGTAAAGTCCAGGAAGGAAGAGACGTTGATAACAGACTTGAAGGAAACCTTTGATAATCTTCGGGTTTACAAGATGATGCTTAATCCGGCCAAGTGCGTTTTTGGTGTACCAGCAGGCAAGCTCCTGGGGTTCTTGGTGTCAAACAGGGGAATTGAAGCTAATCCGGAGAAGATCAAGGCTATTACATCCTTGGCTAAACCGGCGTGCATCAACGATGTCCAACGCTTGGCGGGCCGTATTGCGGCACTAAGCCGGTTTATCAGCCGTTTGGGAGAGAAGGCCATCCCCGCTTTATCAGATGATGAAAAAGACAGACCGCTTTGTCTGGAGCGATGCTGCTGATGCTACGTTCGAGGACTTAAAGAAGCAGTTAGCAGAGCCACCCATCCTTGCCGCACCAGTTTATAATGAGCCGCTATTGTTATATGTGGCTGCTAATGCTCGAGCAGTAAGCGTTGCCATTGTGGTGGAGCGCAAGGAGGCAGGAAAGGAATATCCGGTTCAACCGTCGGTTTACTATATCAGCGAGGTGCTCATCGAGTCGAACCAGAGATAACCGCATTGGCAGAACCTGGTATATGGAGTCTTCATGGCAAACAGGAAGCTTAAGCAATATTTTCAGGGCCATCCGATCACCGTGGTCAGTTCAGCCCCTCTAGGAGATATAATCCAGAACAGAGAAGCAACTGGCCGGGTTGCGAAGTGGGCCATTGAACTTAGTCCCCACGGGTTAAAATATGTGCCTCGTACTGCAATCAAATCTCAGGCACTGGTGGACTTCATCAACGATTTGACGGAGTTGCAGGCGCCAGAAGAAAAGCCGAATCACACGTACTGGACTATTCACTTTGATGGATCCAGGCAATTGGAGGGCTCGGGGGCTGGAGTCGTGTTGACTTCCCCACGAGGTGATAAATTCGGTTATGTCCTCCGTTTGATGTTCCCTTGTACTACCAATGTAGCTGACTATGAAGCTCTCCTCCATGGCCTGTGAATGGCTAAGGAGATGAATTTAAGCCGGGTTAAGTGTTTCGGCGATTCGGACCTGGTAGCACAACAATTATCAGGTACTTGGGACTCCAAGGACCCACTTATGGCGGCATATTGTCGAGAGGTGGACGCTGTCGCTGGACACTTCAAGGGTTATCAGGTGGACCATGTGGACCGGCGAAAAAATGAAGCGGCCGACGCATTAAGCCGGCTAGGTTCTCAGCGTAAACCGGTTCCACATAATGTCTTACTGGACGTATTGCATAATCCATCAGTGAGATTACCTTCAGAAGAGGATTTAGCCGTTCCGGATCCGGAGGCTCAATTGGTGGCGGCTCTTCATGCTATTCCGAATTGGACGGTCCCGTACCTAGCGTACATGAACCGAGGTGAGTTACCAGAGGATGAAGTCTTGGCTAGACAGATAGTCCGGCGGTCCAAATCAATGACTATTGTCAATGGAGAGCTGCCTCATTGTAGCATATCTGGGGCGTTTCAACGTTGTGTGTCACCAGACGAAGTCCGAGATATTCTTCGAGAGATCCACGAAGGAGATTGTGGTCACCACGCCGGTTCAAAATCTTTGGTGGCTAAAGCTTTTCTTCATGGGTTTTATTGGTTGACGGCTCACGCTGATACAGAGGACTTGGTCAAAAAGTGTGATGCTTGCCAGAAATTCTCACGGTGTGCTCATATACCGCTCAAGATTTGAGGATGATTCCAATTACTTGGCCGTTCGCGACTTGGGGGCTAGACATGGTTGGGCCCTTTAAAAGATCTCCAGATAAGAAGACCCACCTTCTGGTCGCGGTAGATAAGTTTTGTAACATCCCAAAATTTTCCAAATTTTGGAATGTCAATAACAGGATACTATTGATTGAATTTCTATGGTTTTTAGGAGAAACGAAAACTTTCTAAGTCCTTGTTTAAACTTTTTCACACCATGTTGGATAACATTTCCATCCAATAAGAAAACTACAGTTGAAAAGTTTATTCAGGAATTTAAAGGGGCATTCATTTCTTTTGACCCATTTAAAATATTTTGAAACCACACTCGGATAGACGAGTGAGAATAAAATGACTTTCTCAATTGTGGTGTAAAAATATTTCCCAAAGAATTTATTTGATATTTGGAGGTTCTCTTCGAAGTTGAGACTTATTTGCTTTTAGAGATTATTTAAATATTTGCAGTAATTATGAGGGGAGATAATATGACTTCTCCAAAACTATTATTGGAAATATTTGATATTCCTTGTTTGGAATTTTGGGCATTCATAAGATCCTAAGGAATATGTTGGTAAAATTATGAAGCCCATAATGCATTGTTAAACCATGTACCTATATAAAATTATGCTTATTTATTAATCAAATCACTTTTCCTAGGATATATTAAGAGGAAAAGTGAACATTTTTCCTCAAGTCTAAATAATAATTCTGAGACACCTAACATTTTTTTTACCTTTATTATTCTAGTCTAATTTTTTTAGTTGTGCTTTAATCAAAGGAAAATCATTTTCCCCCTCTCAATCAGGCTATGACCTTCCTGGCCCATCTGTTTTCTTCCCTTTACATCTCTCTATTATTTTCCTAACATTCTTTCTACATGGGCCGACCGAACAGGCCCAAACCAGGCCGAAGCTGCGCTCGTCTTCCTCCTCCAGCTCACGTACACAGAATGTACACGCACATAAACATAAACGCCATGGCTGCAGTTTTCTTCTCTTGCCCATCAATTCTTTCATTGTTTCAATTTGTGTTCAATACAAGAGTTATTCTCCATGAAACGACGGATCCGTTTAGGGAATTGAAACCACAAATGAATGCCTTAAGTTTTCAGAAACTCAAGCCGCCATTAATGTCCACGTTCAGCGCAGTTGATCTACCTGTACCGGCCTCCCCTGCTCCTATAAAGGCAGCCCAGGAGAGCCTCGAAGCCCCTCACTCCCACACGCGAAACCCCTCTCCAAATTTCTCTCCTGCCCTGGCAATTGCTCGCTGGAGTTTGCCCTCCGCTGACCGCTTCCGACGAAGCTTGTACGGCCTCTGGTGAGCCACTCGTCCCTCCACTTTTTCCTATGGATGAGTCTTGCTAGTGCGAACCTCCATGACCACTTGAACTTCACGAATCACCAGTTGGAGCTCACAAACGGCGACGATCACTTCCAACAAGAAACTCCGGCGAACTCCAGAGGGTTCACACGGCCTTCCGAGGACGAATTGTTCGTCTCCGAAGACATCACCTCCTTCTCCGCGTCGTTAGCTTCACCGTCCGCCACTCCTACTCGCCGGAGCACGCCCGAGCCACCGACTTCTTCGTCGCGGGCGACCAACTCTAGTGAACTCTCTCTCTCTCTCTCTCTCTCTCTCTCTCTCTCTCTCCTGTACATACTCTCATCCACCAATCATGACGCGCCATGTGGTAGCTCATATTAAAATCCCGTAATTGATTTTCAGAAAATTGCCCAATCTTGGAAATTCATATCTCCAAAACAGTATGACAGATCTTAACAAATAAGATATCACCGGATTCGTTAGGACCTGTAGTTTTTTATAAAATCATAAAGTTTCACTTTTGGGAAAATTAATATTTAGTTTTGATTTAAATGGTAAATGGAGTATTTTTGCTATATCTTCTAATCTATAAATCTTACGAAAATATTTTGTATATGAAAATTGGCCTTTGTAACCATACCAATCTGCTAGAACTCATAGAATAATTATTCGGTAAGTTTTAGTTACTATTTTACCCCAATACTCTAGTTTTGACTTCTTTGATCATCGACTAATAAACTCATTAAACTATAATTTGTTTCATTGTTAAAAACCATTAGATTTATCCGTAGAAAACATCTCTGGTTAGTTGTTGTGATCATGAAAAATTAGAGTTAGAAAATTATTAATTAGTTTATTAACATGAACTATATTCCATTCGCAAGAACCGAACAAATTGTGTAAACTCAAATCATATGGATATTCTTGCTAGGGTTGTTTGGCATGACTTGTGTGTTGGATGGTTTTGCTTGAGCACTTTTTATATGGATGCTTGATGTGTGGAGTGTCTTACTTAAGTAACTTTATTGCGTTAGATTGTGACGAGTGCGACGGCGAATTCTACGCGGAGGTAGAACTGTGTTACCGAGAATCCAAAGGCAAGTTGCAATTTGATCATGACCTGACCTATATTTTTATATTATGCATAACTCTTTACATTTAATACTATGCATGTTTTACAAAAGTTTTGCAAAATATTATTACTAGCTAGACAATTAGGTTCAAGACTTACGACCATGCTTGGCCGCGCTTGCATAAACGGGTGGGTTGAAAATCAAACCAGTTTTAAACAAATAAACTTGCCATCTTTTGAGGCAACGTTTTGTGAAAACTTTTGAAAAACAAAACTATATATTATTTTATTTCTACTCTCTGGGTGGTATGGTGTTGACGGGAGCGTCTACAAGTGACTGCGCCCATCGGGGTCTTGAAGTGAATGCGCCCGACTGGGGTCTTGCACACAGGTTTTAGGTGGGGACCGCCGTCCAGGGAAATGAGATCTTCCAAGTACAGTTTGATGTAGCTTCCAGTACAGCCACATGCTACTATGGGCTCTGGCTTAGCTTAGTACTAACGGGAAACCCTACCCCAGGACCGCCATCGGAGAGAGGCCTTCGTGCCGAAGTTGCGGGCGGCTTGGCGGTATAGGGGGTTGTTACGGAAAGGCTTCGTCACAATCTCCTTCTAGTCGTACACCCAAGTGTGTAACGATAAACAGGGTTGGTTCTGTCATGTGGGGAACGTGTACGACCTCCGCAGAGGGTTAACCTAATCGATTAGCCGTGCCCCCGGTTACGGGCAATTTGAGCAACTGAAGACTTGGACTGAAGAAGAATATCCCCTCTCTTTTCTAAACATCTGTTTTAAGGGTTAAAGTTGAGGAATGAGCACAGTGAATGTGTTTCACTTCAACCATATTTATGTTTTACTAAAATTTGGAGAATGAGCACTGGTGCGTATATCCAAGTGTCTCACTCCTACCTTTTAAAATTAAAAAACTATTTATTTCAAAGAAAGTTTGCAAAATTTAGTATAGGAGAAAACTGGCTTTATGCAAAGGAAACCTCCACCAATATTTACCATGCATATAAATTCTGTTAAACTTTTCTTTGCAACTTGCGAGTACATTCCACGTGCTCATCTGCACCTGTCATGTGCAGATGTCGACCAATTAAGAGGCAATAGGGTTATGGTCTACACTCAACGAGCCCAGTGGCGTTGATGAAGCCCTAACTTAGCGATTACATATAATTCCGCTGTGTAATGTGCCAGCTTGAGCTGTGACTAAGGTATGATTTATATATATATATATATATATATATATATATATATATATATATATATATATATATATATATATATATATATATATATATATATATATATATGGATCTACCGTTGTAGTAGAATGATGTATGTCTTACTGAAAATCATTTTTGTTACTGTGCGTGCTAGCTATGATCCAGGGATAGCACAGTAAGCACAGAGACTTGGATTCTACCAAATCCGGGTCGTGACAAGTTTACCAACTGGGTCGAGGCGGAGCCAGTCAGCAAGTGTGATGCAGCAACGGCGGTTCAATTCCTCAAGAAGGTGATTTTCCGGTTTGGCTTTCCACAGAGTATTATAACTGATAATGGTACCAATTTATCCAAGGGGGCCATGGAGGAATTTTGTCAACAAGAGCACATCCGGCTTGGCGTATCTTCAGTGGCTCACCCCCAGTCCAATGGTCAAGCTGAGAGAGCCAATCAAGAGATCTTGGGAGGCATCAAACCACGGCTGATGGTCCCTTTGCAGAGGACGCCGGGTTGTTGGGTAGAGGAATTACCATCTGTGTTATGGAACATCAACACCACACCGAACAGGTCTATGGGTTACACGCCTTTCTTCATGGTATACGGAGTTAAAGCGGTCCTCCCTAGTGACATCGGTCATGATTCGCCTCGGGTGGCGGCTTACATTGAAACTGATAACGAGAAGGCACGGCAAGACGCGTTAGACCGGCTGGATGAGGAGCATGACATGGCAGCAGCTCGATCGGCGATTTATCAGCAGGATCTGCGTCGATACCACAGTAGGCGATTTAGTGCTTCGGCTCATCCAAGACCAAACAGACATGCAAAAGCTATCCCCGCCTTGGGAAGGACCCTTTGTGGTCATCAAGAATCTACATAATGGATCATACTACCTCGTCGATGTTCGAGAACACAAGGACTCACGCACCGCGGAGGAGGAGACCCGACGGCCGTGGAATATTGCTCATCTTCGGCCTTACTACACCTGAGCCATAGGCTCTGCTTTATGTACATATATTCGCAATGTATATACTATGATCAATATAATAAACTGTCATCCCCGTTAAAGTGGGGTATCTGCTGCCTTTTTCAAAAGAGTTTGTCACATGGGGGCTTCTGTATGTAGAGAAGGAGTTCCTATGGCCCTCTTAGACCGGCTATTAAGCCAATATCATCATAAGAGCACAACTCTGGTTGCTTCAGTAATCCGGCTATCAAGCCAACATGATGGTAAGGGGCAAAAGAGAGTTAGATCCATGGCACAACTCAAACATTGGCACCCGATGAGCACAGCTCACAATGCTACCTGGGGGCTCCCGTCGCACAGCGGCAACGAGTTTCTAAGACCCTTGTAGTAAGCTATCAAGCCACGGCTTGGAAGCCTGGTGTATACACCTAAAACCCCGGGTTAACCTACGTGCATCAAGTAAGTCACTCCGCCCAGGTAAACCTGGTATGACCCTTCGAACGTTTGACAAGTCAATCTTATCACAAACCCTGAACTTGTCAATGTTAAATTGACGATTGGTTAAGGATTGAGGACCATCTTAACAGGCTTTGTGAAATGGTTCAACTCAGTGGCCTGGCAGCCCATGAAAAGCCTTGAATTTGGAGCCTGGCAGCTTGTAAAAAGCCTCGACTACAGGATTTTATTTCGACAACTGTTTCTTTGTTTTTTGGCCAAGTTTCTTATCTTTTGAGATCATTGGTATTTATCCGAAATCTATTGATTTGGCGGAGTGATTGACTATAAGTTGCCACCATAATAAACCAGTATTCACAGAACCTGGTCTGGTTTGATTACAAAACGCCAGTACTATTTACAGCTAAACCGGTGTTTATCACAACCCGGCACGGTTTCATCATGAACCAGCAAATATTCAAGGAGTCATCAATACTCACAAATTGGGATCATTGCCCTTACTGCAAAATATTGGTTAAGGCCAATGACACAAATTTCTATCACAGAAACAGGTGGAATAAAACTGTTAAAGCATCATAAGCAAAAAAATATGAAGATGCCAGATGGAGCAATGTTATGTGAAGGGAATACACATGAGGACATAACCAAATGTTTCAGCTACCCTATTACAAGGCGTTTTACAGCCCAAAAGAATATTTGTTCCTGGCTAAAGTACTGCGGCACAATAAATGATAAAACGACACCGCTTCATGGTTCTGCATCAGCCCGGTTAGATGGCTGCGGATCATCCTGCGTCGTCTCTTCATCGTCCTCATCCAGCAGCTGGAAGTCAACGGTTGCCCAATTGATCTTTGTCAGCGCTTCGAAAATAGCTTCATCGCTTATGAGTTCAGACGGTTCAACATCAGGGGCGTAGGTGTGCTTACGGACAGGCGGGATGAGATCTTTTACTTCATAGACTGGGGTATTAACCCGGCGATTGTCAGCATTGTAACCTGCCTGATGGCGGGACAGATCAGCTTCATCAGCTAATTTGCTGGCCAAGGGCCGCATTTCTCTTGTTAGAGCCCGCAAGTCTGTGTCTGTGAACTCTGATCCGTCCTCCTTCATGCTGGGATAGCCATTCATCGCGTCTGCCGGATCAAGATCAGGCACCCAAGCCTTCGCTCGAGTTAATGCCATTAAAGCGCCCACCCTGGCAGCTGATTTCTTGAGCTCTCCAAACCGGGCGGGTAACACTGATAACTTCTCCAAAGTGCCTTTGATCAACGTGGGAGCCGGTTTGTTATGAGAAGCAGTGCAAACGATCCTTTGGGCGCTGGTATATAACTGCCTTATAAGAGTATATGCGGCCTTCAACTTCTTATGCATGTCAATGCCAAGATGAGCAGTACGTTTTCCTGCATCAATAGAGCTTGAGTTAAACCGGAAGAGTGTAGAATTATCATATTCGGAACTATGTTAAGTATACTTACCAAAGACAGCACTAGGCATGGCATTTATCTGCTGCTTTAAGCCAGTCAGTTCTTCTGACAATTGATTGAGAGCGGTTTCTGCATCAACTGCCGTTTTTTCCAAAGAGGCTCTTTCGGCATCCCAATCCGCCGTTCCTTCTGGAAGTCTTTCTTCAATTTCTCCGGGCTGGCTAAAGCGAGAGTCAGCTCATCTTTGGCCTTGGAAGCGGCGAATTGTTGGAATTTCAGGTTATCTTGAAGCTCAGACATTTGAGAGTCTTTCCGGTTTAGATCAGCCTGCCAAGAGAAGAACACATTATACATTGGTAAAGCATATTGGAAGTCCCAAGCACATAACAAGTTATCCACTTGGCACTTGGGGGCTAGTGCATATTTGCAGTTATCAGGCATTTTTAGTAAAGTCCCAAGCACATAACAGGTTATACACTTGGCACTTGCGGTCTAATGCGTCATTGTTCAAAGAGGGTTACAAATTAAAAAAGTCCTGGTTCATCCTGAAGAGATAAGCCGGCCCTTGGGGACTACACATGAAAAATTATATAATGGGCATTCTGAAGTCCCGGTTCATCCTGAAGGAGTAAACCGGCCCTTGGGGGCTACGGTGGAGTAAAGGCAAGCTACAAGACTTAAGCAGGAATAAAGTTAAAGGAAGTTGAGCAGAAGTTTACCTCATAGCTTTCCTTCATCAGATTCACTAAACCGGCTTCATGATCACGGCTTGTATACAGCCAGTTCAGATAGCCGGAATGAAGATCTTGGGCAATAAGTTGAGCATAGTTGGACAAATCAGCATTCCGTTTGCCTTTGTCCTTTCCAGAGACCTCATCTTTTGCAGTGTGTTTGGACAAGGCAACGGGTTCACTAGGAGCAGTATAACCGAAGCCAGTAATTTGAACATCCTCTATTGAAGAGGCAACGGGTCTAACAGGGCTAGCAGGAGTATTGCTAGCCCAGACTGGACTGGTCGGATTATCACCAAGGTCCATTGGTGCAACTTCTTGTTCAATAAAGACTTCATGATCCATTGGAGGAGGATCATCATGCAAGGCATCAACATTTTCTTTGGTGGGCTCGGGATTCTTTTCCAGTTCAGGAATTACATCATGCCTGCCGGTTTATTCAGTTTAGCCTTCTTGCTAGGCTTAGGCTTACTGCGAAATTTAAAGGTGAAGATAGTCAGTGGAGTGGAAGAAATAGGTTAACAGAAAAATTAAAAACTTACCCATGGACAGTTTTGAGAGGAGGAAGCTGCGTAGCTGTTGACTCGCCGGATGACGAACGAGGAGTATCCTGATAATTTGAATCAGACGGATTAATAGGCTGGCGAATATGACCCGCTTTGGGATAAAGAGCATCTGGAGTACGTAAAACCTCTGATCGACGTCTCCGGGCTGGTGTTTGTGGTAAACCGGTGGACTCAATAACTTGGCCACGGTGCCGCGTTGTGCGGCGAGCTTCATGTTGTTGTTTCTTGAAAATAAAGTTTGGGTCCAAGTAAGCGAAAGGGTGAGAAAATTGTACTTTCCGGCTTGCTCGACGAATTTTTGGTGTTGGCAGAGGATCTGAACCGGAAGAAATGGTAATTACCTCGACATCATCAGCCTTGCTGCCTTCAGCGTTTCCCTGAGTACAATCATTGTTAATAAGATGCAAGAAAAAGGAGCTAAGGGAGTCAAGTGATACCTCTGAGGCCGATTCATCATCTTGAAGATTGGATTCAGAGGCTTCGGTGTTTTTCTTCTTCATAGTTTTCTTAACAGCCTTGGTTTTCTAGCGGGCTGCCTTTGCCGGTTTATCCTGGATTTTCCTCTTCCAAAACGGATCATTACCCTAATAAAAGATTGTGAGGTTGTTCAAAAAGAATATTAAAAACAAATTGAAATAAAGCAAGAGATATAAGAGGACTCACCGACGGTGGTTTATTCAACTCACAGAAAGGGGCCAGCCCGGTTTTGCTGCAGGCATCCACCGGTTCATTCAGTGGTTTCTTAACAGCTTCAGTGACCTAATTCTCTAACAGCACAGCTTTAGTATGGCGTAGAGGATCTTTGGGGTTTCCGGTATATTCACAGATTAAACCAGAGCGCCGGCTTAGCGGGAGAATACTCCAAGAAATCCAACAGCGAACGAAATCAATGCATGTTAAACCGTTTGCGGTGAAGGCTCTGAGCTTTGAAAGCTGCGGGGCATATTGGGCTCGTTCTTGGGCACTCAGCCGTTGAGGAAATGGATGGTACTCAGAAAGCCGATGAGAACGGTAACCCGGCAGAGGATTTTCATCTTCCGGAGAAGTATCTAGACAATAAAACCAGGTTTGATTCCAATCTTTAGGATGGCTGTGGTGATTGGCATGAGGAAAACTAACATACTTTCTCTTCTGGATGGACATTCCTCCAAGTTCAGTGTTAGGACCGTCAGAAAACTCTGTGCAACGGTTTAAATGGAAGAAATCCCTAAATAGTTCAACTGAAGGCTCCTCTTGCAAATAAGCTTCACAAAATACTTGAAAATTGCACATGTTGGACACAGAATTGGGCCCAATATCTTGAGGATGGAGCTGAAAGTCAGCCAACACATCACGAAAGAACTTTGATCCGGGAGGACTGATTCCTCGGGCTAGATGGTCAAGAAATACAATAACATCTCCATCTTTTGTCTCTGGAGGACATTCCGGTCCAGGAACTCTCCAACGGAGGACATCCTTCTGGCCTAAAGCGCCAATCTTAGCCCGGTTCTGCAGTTCCTCTTCGGTAACCCGAGACTGGACCCAGTTGCAGGAAGTAAACTGTTGGCTTGCTTTGCCATTTTGAAGGGAAAATCTAAAAATATAGTGAAGGACCGATTTATGATTTGTGCAATGTTAAACCGGCAGTTTTTCAAAGGTAATTACAGATGGTGGTTTAAGCAGGGCCTAATGGCATCTACCGATTTATGATTTTTCTCTAAAGTTAAACCGCCAAGGAGAATATGAAAGGTACAGATCTAAAGTTATGGAAGAACAAGTTTTGCAGAATCAGCAACAAGATTATGGATCTGTGGCATGCTAGAAATTCGGAAATATTCGGGATCAATATTCAAGCGGATACAGTAATGGTTCAAACAAACTTAGTTTGGGCTAGTACTTTCGGGAAAAATGAGGAACACTAAGGAAGCGGCATTATTACTACAGTCGCACGTAGGGGGATCAGATCTACACTAGTTATCAGAGCCACGATGAAGAACTACGAAGAACAGCGCACTAGCTATGAACTCGCAGGAGAAAACCCGAATGAGATCTATATAAGGGATAAGGGAGGAACTTACCGGAACCAACGGGTGCAGAGGCGCGCTGACGAGTTTTCTGATCCGAACAGGTTGATGCAGCGGCCTGAGTTGACGAAGATGCGAGGGTCAATGGCGGCGGCTTTGTTTGAGCACGAGCGAGCGCAAGGAAGAAGAAGGGGCAAAGGAGCAAGGGGGGAAAAGAGATGCCCTTCTGCCCTATTTATAAGCCGGAAGGTGAAACGGCAGGCGCGGGAATCAAGGAGCCAGAAAAGTGGATATGGGACGATACTGTCGCCTCGATCTTCAGAGTTTTAATAGGTAAAAAATAAAACAGGTACAAGTATTAAATGAGCAGATGACGTCACGGCGGTTCAAGGTGATCCAGGAAGATGACACAATGGCAATTTATGAAATATTTGAAGCCACGTAGGGCCAAAGTTTTACAAAGGCGTTGAAGATTGACATGAACCAGTTCAAATCAATCTGGGGCCTAATGTCAGGGATATAACTACTAGGTATAAACCACCCAGGGAGGGGCCGGTTTATAACTATAAGGATGACTACTATTGAAGCCCAGCGAGACATGGAGCATGACGCTTTATTATAGAAGACTAGAGATTCAAGGCCCAAGAGGTGTTAGGGCCCATAAGTGTAAACCGCCATACGGCGTATAACTTGTGTTGTAAGATAGGAAAGACAGAGACCGAGCCGGGCACGTTTATGAGCCGGCCTCGGGCTTCTGTAAACCGGCCTAGGCGTCACCCTGTGTATATAAAGGGACGACCCGGCGACGGTTCAAGGAGAGAGGGCAGCAACTCGAGACACAGGCAAAGCGAATTGCTCCCTGGTCATCGAAACCCTAGTAATATTACACCAAACTAGATGTAGGCTTTTACCTTCATCGAAGGGGCCGAACTAGTATAAAAATCCCTTGCGTCCTTGTCCGCTTTAACCCCTTTAAGCTAACCCGTAGCAATGGCTCCACGACTAAGTCCTTCTGCTAGGACATCTGCCGTGACAAAACCACGACACCACATGATATGTGTTTTGCTTGGAGCGTCATGTATGATTTGAGTCTTTGCTTTTTAGTTTGGCACAATCATCCTTGATGTACACACCATTTGAGAGAGATAAATATGATTTAGAATTTGTTAGAATACTCTATGTGCTTCACTTATATCTTTTGAGCTAGATAGTTCTGCTCTAGTGCTTCACTTATATCGTTAGAAATTATTGATATCTCATGCTTCACTTATATATTTTTGAGAGTCTTTTAGAACAACATGGTAATGTGCTTTGGTTATAAAACTAGTCCTAATATGATAGGCATCCAAGATGAGTATAGTAAAAACTTTCACATAAAGTGCATTGAGTACTATGAGAAGTTTGATACTTGATGATTGTTTTGAGATATGAGGATGGTGATATTAGAAACATGCTAGTGGAGTAATTGTGAATTTGAGAAACACTTGTGTTAAAGTTTGTGATTCCCGTAGCATGCACGTATGGTGAACCGTTATGTGATAAAGTTGGAGCATGATTTATTTATTGAGTGTCATCCGTTGTGGGGAGGTTGGGATTGCGCGATGGTTAACTCCTACCAACCCTTCCCCTAGGAGCATGCATTGAATACTTTGTTTTGGTAACTCGTAGATTTTGGCAATAAGTATATGAGTTCTTTATGACTAATGTTGAGTCCATGGATTATACGCACTCTCACCTTTCCACCGTTGCTAGCCTCTCTTGTATCACGCAACTTTCGTCGGTACCATACACCCACCATATATCTTCCTTAAAACAGCCACCATACCTACCTATCATGGTATTTTCCATAGCCATTCCGAGAGATACTGGCATGTAACTTTCCACCGTCTCGTTCATATGACACGCTTTATCATTATCATTCACATAGAGTCATATTTTCTTATATCTTCGAGTTGTAAGTAAATAAAAGTGTGATGATCATCATTATTAGTGCATTGTCCCAGTGAGGAAAGGATGATGGAGACTATGATTCCCCCACAAGTCGGGATGAGACTCCGGATGAAAAATAAAAAAAATAAAAAGAAAAAGGAGTCCATAAAAAAGAGAGAAAAAAGGCCCAAAAGAAAGAAAGAAAAAGGAAAATCAGAGAAAAAGAGAGAAGGGACAATGTTACTATCCTTTTTCCACACTTGTGCTTCAAAGTAGCACCATGATCTTAATCATAGAGAGTATCTTATTTTGTCACTTTCATATACTAGTGGGAATTTTCATTATAGAACTTGGCGTGTATATTCCGATGATGGGCTTCCTCAAAATGTCGTAGGTCTTCATGAGCAAGCAAGTTCGATGCACACCCACTTAGTTTCTTTTGTTGAGCTTTCATGCACTTATAGATCTAGTACATTCGTTGCATGGCAATCCCTACTCACTCACATTGATATCTATTTATGGGCATCTCCATAGCTCATCGATACGCCGAGTTGATGTGAGACTATCTTCCTCTTTTGTCTTCTCCACAACCACCACTCTATTCCACATAGTGCTATATCCATGGCTCACGCTCATGTATTGCATGAAAGTTGAAAGGTTTGAAAGAATTGAATTATGAAACAATTGCTTGGCTGAAACCGGGCACTACAACAGGAACCCCCCTTCAGCAATGTATCAATGCGTTATCTTATGCCCGTATAAGTGTTGCTAAGGTCTACACCAATGGATTAATATGTATTGCCTTTGGTGGCGTTGCAATGGTCTACAACAATGTATATCCATCCATTGGTAAACTACGTGAATATGCGTTGTAAGATAGCAATGTATGTAGTTACAACCCAACAACACATCACATGCGTTGGTGGTTACCGGCCCAAATGATTATTTCAATGCCTACTACACTACATAAAGAACTAATGGTATTCTATATAGCACCATCCAGAATTATTTGGTCAAAGCCGATAGGCATAGGAGACGGATGCAGTATAATAAACAGAAATGCATCATATATTGAATCAGCATGGTTGCATTACAAGAACACGATACAAAGAGTAGAAAGATGTGAAACTAATAGTAGTCTGATTCTTGACCTTGCAATCAACGTCTCAGCCACTCTGAAACATAATGATTGAAACTTCGACACGAAAAATGACATTCTAAAACACAATGTGAAACTATCTAGTAGCACCCCCATTCTTGACCTTGCAATCAACATCTGAGCCATGCATCATCTGGGCCAAAGTTTTACTGTATCTCGCTGCAAAGAGTCTTATCTCACAAAAGCACTATAACCATTTTCACATGCAAGAAAAGTGTTCTATTTTATAAATTCAGTGCAAAATATATAACCATGTACTTGATAATAAAAATATATTCGAATAATGCTATTAATAATGCAAACAAATCAATTTTAACTGGTGAAGAATCACTCGCACAATAAAGATTTACTATAAGAAAATACCTCATAGGCAATGCAACAACACCGACACGAGCAACCAGTTTTAGTGACCTGCTGATTCCGCATATGGGTTGGTAATCTATATTCAGTTTTGCGCACAGAATCAATCGCAACAAAATAGCCAAACACATGTGCTTGAAAAAACTTTAGCGTACTACTCTTTACTCTTTTGTAACAAACATACATGACATTGTTTTTTTAGGGAAAAACTCTTACACCACCAGGATCCATGACTATGACCTGCTATACATGGCGAAACAACTTAAATCTATTCTAACTTGGCATCTAAAATGACTCAGACTGGAGCGTCCTTTTCAAAGACATACCTGACAGTCGTCGTACCTGATTGCGTAGCCATCTGCTTAATGATTGCTAGTATCGTCCCGGCACCGTAGTTTTCCCTGCGTGTGCGGGAAACAAAGTGCATAAGAGGACTAATTTTGATGTTCATATTCTCGGATGAACCAACAAGTACAAGGTCATTGTGATAACGGTTTGAGGAGAACAGATCACAAACAAGATAAGATATGAGAGGCACATGGTCAAAAAATTGCGTGTTGACCAGTCATGCATCATTCTAGTGTTTGATAACGTGTGTGGCTCCCCGCAAATTAGAAAATTAGCACAAAGATTGTAGTAATTCAGAAGTATATATATTTCAAAATGAAAAAGGAACTACGATAAACTCAATTTAGAGGTGAGATTTCAAGAATATGTGTCATATACATATTACGAGAATATCAAGGTTATGATTTTCTTGTATCTCACCTTAATTTTTATCAATTATATATAACAGTTTATATTGCATAACATGTGTAAGAATTAGTTCCATCTCGGTTCAGTGTGCAGATTTCACTAGATATGAAGTTGAAACAAATATTACATTTTCTTGGGGAAAACAAATATTATATCGACCAAAAAAATACTAAGCTAGAAATTTAAATTTTCCTTACTGTAAAATGAACTAGTGAAAGAGTCCTCATCCTGTTATACACACAATGGCTTACATAATTCTCAGTGCTTCTTCTACATATTCATGGGTTTCTCCTAGTTGCAATGAATAAGTGTTGTAGATCAACCTGTTAAGAGATAGCATAAGCACACGCATGTTGACTGAAGTAAAAGACAATTTAAGAACCTTTGGGTGTAGATGGTAAAAACGATTAAGTAGAATAAACACAAATATTGGCACGGATCAACATAGGAACAAGAAAATCTCAGCCTAAAGCATGATAAGGTATGCACAAACTATTCATCCAAAATTAGTATAGGGTATGCACATGCTGCTCATCCAGAAGTACTATAGATCGACACATAGTGAATCACATCTAATCAATAAACACCAGAATCAGACACGGACACGAGAGATGTAGGCAACAATTGGCGAAGAAGATGGTTGGGCATCCAAAGAAATCACTATCATCACGGCGTTGTCTAGTCATAATGGACAGAGTAATACGGCGCAGAAACCTTAAGCGGAGTACCGTCAATGTCGGAGTCAAGGTAGCAGCGGCGGAATGCCATCGTCAAGCCCGGACTGGCAGCCGCACTCATAAGGAAATGCATGGGTAGTGGGCTAGCGGATCGGAGCCGCGGAGCCGCACCATCGACTGGGGTTGTTGCAGGGCGCAGAGGATGTCACGGGGAAAGAGGATCTGAGGAGAATGCTAAGGGAGTGGGGCTCGATAGCGAGCAGTGGGATTGGAGTGCGCCGGAGCTTTCTGGATAGGAGTTGGCGGTGGCAGCGTTGAGATGGGGAGAGAAAGAGGAATCAGGGGAGAGAGAGGTGACAGAGACATTTTTTTGTTTGCAATACTCGGTTGTGTGATATTGCGAGGAGGAGGTTGAGAAAAGGTGGAGGTGGCAGGTGGGTACGAGGTGGTTCCACTTCGTGGGCAGGTGGGGTGGATGAACCCAATAACATATCCTATCACATCGTTGGTACAGATGCGTTGGTGTTGGGGGGAGTTTGTTGTAGTGAACGTTGTGCATGATTTAAATATTTTGTGTGATGATGATAGAGCATAGCCAGACTATATGACTTTGTAGGGATAACTTTCTTTGGCCATGTTATTTTGAGAAGACATGATTGCTTTGTTAGTGTGCTTGAAGTATTATAATTCTTATGTCAATATAGACTTTTGTCTTGAATCTTTCGGATCTGAACATTCATGCCACAATAAATAGAATTACATTGAGAACTATGTTGGTTAGCATTACACATCAAAAATTCTGTTTTTATCATTTACCTACTCGAGGACGAGCAGGAATTAAGCTTGGGGATGCTTGATACGTCTCCAACGTATCTATAATTTTTGATTGTTCCATGCTATTATATATTCCATTTCGGATGTTTAATGGGCTTTATTATACACTTTTATATTATTTTTGGGACTAACCTACTAACCCAAGGCCGAGTGCAAATTGCTGTTTTTAGCCTATTTCAGTGTTTTGCAGAAAAGGAATATCAAACGGAGTCCAAACGGAATGAAACCTTCGGGGGAGTTATTTTTGGAACGATACCTTCACGAGAGACTTGGAGTACAAGTCAGAGAAGAAACGAGGTGCCCACGAGGGGGCAGGGCATGCCCAGGGGGTAGGCGCGCCCCCCACCCTCGTGAGCCCCATGCTGCTCCACCGACGTACTTTTTCCTCCTATATATACCCATATACCCTGAAAACATCGAGGAGCACGAAGAAACCTGTAGCGACCACGATCCGAATGGACCGATGTCTCTGTGTTTCAGTGTCATCCCTGGATCGGTAATGCTGACACACACAGTACTGAAAGGATTTATAACAGAGTGGCAATCACACACTTATTACATCGAATGTCTCCAATGAGAACTTATTACAAAATCTATGGCTTAAGGCCATCTAACAAAATAACAGCGGAAGGCTTGGAAGATAAGTGAGTCCATCAACTCCAACGGCATAGCTGAGTGCATGACAAACGACCTAGAACGTCTTATTCCTCGTCTGAAAAGTATAATATGTTGCAGCCCGAAAACGGGCCAGCACATGGAATATGCTGGCAAGATAACACAGAAGATGCAAGTAACAGAATAAAGGCTATACTATATGCATATTTGGCTGGTGGAGGCTCTAAGGTTAAAGTTTTTGCGTAAAGCCAATTTTTCCCTACAACAAAGGAATAGATTTTATTTTAACTATCATGTTGGTTGAAAATCATTGAGAAGGTACCTCCAACTCAATCCCAAATTAAAAGTTCATCATTAACCCAACAAATTAAATTATAGAGTGATGAGATCAACCAATAATTCAAGTACCAGATACTCAAGATGTCCATAACCGGGGACACAGCTAATCATGATCAGTTTGTACACTCTGCAGAGGTTTGTGCACTTTTCCCACAAGACTCGATCGCCTCCGTTTGGTTTCTCACACTGCATGGTGTTTGAGAAACGGATGACCGAGACACAGTCTTTCCGAAGAGGTCCCCTTAACCGGATAGATAGGCCGGTACACCTACAATCCCTCTACATCTGCTAGCCCATCACGGAAAGGTTTCCCACAACTTACTCAACTATGCCAGAGCCCATATTGGCATGTGGCTGCACACGGAAGTTTCTAGCATGAATAGTTTTATGATCCCTTTGAACCTGGGTGGCATTCCATAGGAAAAATCACACGGAACCCCGGGATTTCCTAGGACAACACTGGATTCCCCAGGTGCCCTGTAACCAATCCACCCAGATGTGTATTCAAGTAGCCACCTTAAGTTGAATCCTTAATTAACAACTCACATCTGTCATGGATTTCACTCAAACCCAAACCACGTCTACGAGCATAGCATAGCAATCTAAGCAAACGTAGAGGTAACTCCCATGGGTTTGAAAATAATGCAGGTAATAGGTTCTACCTCAATCTACTTCCCAGTCCCACAAGTTAAGAGATCCTACTCATGCAATGTATGAGGGTTTGATCTAATGCATAAAAACTGGGTAATACAAGGTATGATCAAAGTGTTACTTGCCTTGCTGACGATTCGCAAAACCTAGAGACTCGTAGTAGCACGCTTCACAGTCCGGGTATTCTATCGCAAGCAAATAATAGCATACATAAGCAAACAAGCAATGGTGCACAAACAAAACTCCAAAAGATCAGATCTAACCAGAAAGTTCAACTTAAGAACTCTGGTTTGCAAAAAGAATCAAATCGAAAGAAGCAACGAAACTCAAACTGCGAAAGAAACGAGCTCCGGTTACTAATTGGTCTAAATTCAAATTTTACAGTAGCCAAAACTTTGTTCAAGTTGGTTAAACGGAAAGAGGGCATCGAGACGAAGATCTGGGATTTTGAATCACCTGATTCCGACTCTCGAGCGAAAAGAAAAACGAAAAACAAGATCAGGGCAGAAATCGCGATCGGAATAATCGCGGATAAAAACCCCGAAAAAGAAAACTGACGAACAGGCTAACGAACGAACGTTCGCTGTCTGCGACTAACAGACAAAAAGCGTTCGTTAAAACGAACGTACGGACGAGCGTCCGCTAAATAGCTAAACCGAAGAAAATCCAAACCGATCTAAACCTAATAAAAAAACGAATCTACGGTTTACGAAAAACCGGTCGGTTTTAAAAAATCGATAACTACCTCGTAACGACGAACTCCGGCGAGACGGCGGGTCCGGCGACGGAGGTCCGGCGGCGGAGCGGTGGCGGGCGACGGTGCGGCTGCGGTGGGGCGGCGGTGAGGCGGCGGTGCGACGAGGCGGCGGCGCGGCGCAGGCGGCGAGCGGCGGCGCGGCGGCGGCGATCTGGCGCAGGCGGCGACTGGGGCGGGCTAGAGTTAGGCGGCGGCGGCTGGGCTGGCTTGGTCCGGGGGGCGGCTTATAAAGCCCGAAGTCCTGGGCCAATACGACTCTAAGTCGGTTGCCCCTTTTTTTTCTAAAAGAGTCCTGGCACAGAAAAACTAACGAAAGAAATACTAAACGGACTCCAAAAATTCCGAAATAAAGTTTCACCGTCCTCTAATAATATTTAGGACAAAGTGAACATTTTTCCTGGACCTAAATGCAATTTTGAAAATGCGCATTTTTTCAATGCAAATAAAATCGCAAATAAATCCAGAAAAATACCAAAAGTGATTTTAACATTTTTCCTCCAATATTTCCGTTATTTCGGAGAAGTCATATTATCTCCACTCATATATTGTATTTACAAATATTTTTAGGGAGAGAAAAATAATTAAAATCACACTGTCCTCATACCGGTATTCGAGTAAACTCAAATACGAAAACGGTAAAATTCCCAACTCTCTCCGTAGGTCCTTGAGTTGCTTAGAATTTCGAGGAACGCCAGAAACAAAAATTCAAAGAGCATGCAATGCAGTATGATCTATGTATAACATTGCAAATTGAAAATTTGGGATGTTACAAAACCCTAATTCCACCGCTGTAACCTTCTGTACCCGTGAGATCCCATCTTGGGGCCTGTTCCGGAGCTCAGCGGGAGGGGGTATCGATCACGGAGGGCTTCTACATCAACACCATAGCCCCTCTGATGAGTTGTGAGTAGTTTACCACAGACCTTCAGGTCCATAGTTATTAGCTAGATGGCTTCTTCTCTCTCTTTGGATCTCAATACAAAGTTCTCCTCGATCTTGGAGGTGATCTATTCGATGTAATCTTTTTGCGGTGTGTTTGTCGAGATCCGACGAATTGTGGGTTTATGATCAAGATTATCTATGAAAAATATTGGATTCTTTTTTAAAATCTTTTATGTATGATTATAATATCCTTGCAAGTCTCTTCGAATTATCAGTTTGGTTTGGCCTACTAGATCTATAGTTCTTGCAATGGGAGAAGTGATTGGCTTTGGGTTCAATCTTGCGGTGTCCTTTCCCAGTGACAGTAGGGGCATCAAGGCACGTATAGTATTGTTGCCATCGAGGATAAAAAATGGGGTTTATATCATATTGCTTGAGTTTATCCCTCTACATAATGTCATCTTGCTTCAGGAGTTACTATGTTCTTATGAACTTAATACTCTAGATGCATGCTGGATCAATGTGTAGAGTAATAGTAGTAGATGCATAATCATTTCGGTCTACTTGTCATAGACGTGATGCCTATATACAATGATCATGCCTATATATTATCATAACTATGTGCTTTTCTATCAATTGCTCGACAGTAATTTGTTCACCCACCGTAGAATTCTGCTATCATGAGAGAAGCCACTACTGAAACCTATGGCCCCAGGTCTATTCTCAGCATATTAATCTTCCATCTACTTTACTTTTCTTTATTTACTTTTTGTTCCTATACCAAAAATACCAAATATGTTATCTATCACATCTCACTCTCGTAAGTGACCGGGAAGGGATTGACAACCCCTTATTGCGTTGGCTGCGAGGTTCTTATTTGTTTGTGCAGGTGCGAGGGACTCGCGCGTGGTCTCCTACAGGATTGATACCTTGGTTCTCAAAAACTGAGGGAAATACTTATGCTACTGTGTTGCATCACCCTTTCCTCTTCGAGGGAATACAACGCAAGCTCGAGAAGTAGCATGAACCAGAAGTGATTCTCTGGGAAGGGCCAACTACTGTCAATCTCGAGACCAACGCAGGACTGATCATCCAGGCTGAAGCGGCCTATGTCAGGACCCATACTGGGACGGTAAGGAAGCATAGCAATGTTCGAGGTATAGATACAGTTGCTTCTCATAAATAGTAATAATGTTGTGTCAACAGCAGCTGGATTGCCTTCCACCATCATTGGATAGTTTTGTCCAAGGAAGAGTGAGTTTCCTCCAATACTTTCAATACCGAACAAGGGAGAAGGTGTTGGCGCTAGTACACTAGTATCCATCCTGAATACCCTGCAGCGGATGTTGGAGTAGGTCCAGAGACTGCGACCATGCGAGACAACACATGCTTCCTTAGTAACATCAGCAGTGCCCTGTATACAGATAAGAAGATGTGATCCATCAGAATAAGTTGCCAGGCGCCACTATGTATATGGGTCCTTCTTGTCCTCATGCTCGTGATCATCAGCATCGTCATCTCCCCCTTGGTTATAATTTTTTTCAAGTATATGTGGTGGAATGTTCACACGACCTTGGAAACACAAGAAGGTTAATTTCGTAAAGGGAAACTAGCTAACCCGCATGCATGTGGATGAAACAATTATAATTATGGTGGAAGACAAATGTACCGAAAGCATCAGGATTCCATGCAAAAACAGTGCCACGAGTGGTGGCAGCAAACACAAGACCCTCGTATTGAATTGCATCACAGTACTCATCCGTGTACATAAATTGAGTTTTTAGCAATATCCATCGAGGCGCGCAAGTAAGGACGGCAACAAGCTTGTCGAAGATAGCAACAACTTAATAGTTCGTGTAATCCCAAGAGCGGTTGGGAACTCGACAAATTGCTATCTTCCGTAGACGACAGTCACCATAATCGTATTTGAACTCACGTAGAATACCGGTGTACTCAACCTCTGGGCAGTCGTCTGAGATTTTTGGAAGTGGAACCCGGTGATGAGTATAGACATTCACAAGTTCCCACTCGCAGTTGTACCCAATATAAACAACCCAATCTCCATTTGCGCCTTCCCAAGCCTTGCCCTCAAGAGATGGCATCTTAACATCATACGTATCATTATCAAGTGGCATCAACTTGCACAAGGCAAGGCTTCCCTCGTCCCCGCGCCAGTCAGCAGGGTCACGACAAAGAAGATAGGGCAGATCAAACCGCTCTTGGACCCTTGGGTTCCTTGTAACGATGTTATTAGTTGAGTCGAGAATGTTCTTGAACGAACCTTGTTCGGGAACGCAGTATTTCAAAAAAAATCTACGATCACGCAAGATCTATCTACTAGATGCATAGCACCGAGAGGGGAGAGTGTGTCTGCGTACCCTCGTAGAACGAGAGCGGAAGCGTCTAGTGACGCGGTTGATGTAGTCGAACTTCTTTGCGATCCAACCGATCAAGCACCGAACGTACGGAGCCTCCGCGTTCAGCACACGTTCAGCTTGATGATGTCCCACGAGCTCTTGATCTAGTAGAGCTTCGCGGGAGAGTTTCGTCAGAACGACGGCGTGGTGACGGAGATGATGAAGCTACCGGTGCAGGGCTTCACCTAAGCGCTGCAACGGTATGACCGAGGTGTGTTTCTGTGGAGGGGGGCACCGCACACGGTTGGGAGAGATCAGCTGATAAACTTGCGTCTCTATGGGGTGCCCCCCACCCTCGTATATAAAGGAGTGGAGGAGGAGGAGGGCCGGCCCTCTACTATGGTGTGCCCTGGGGAGTCCTACTCCCATCGGGAGTAGGATTCCCCCTTTCCTAGTAGAACTAGGAGCCCTTCCAAGTAGTAGGAGTAGGAGAGAAGGAAAGGGAAAAGAGAAGAGAAGGAAGGAGGGGGCGCTGACCCTCCCCCTAGTCCAATTCGGACTAAGCCTTGGGGGCGCGCAGCCTCCTCTCTCTCTCTCTCTCTCTTTCCCTTAAAGCCCAATAAGGCCCATATGCTCCTCGGCGAATTCACGTAACTCTCCGGTACTCCGAAAAATACCCGAATCACTCGGAACCTTTCCGATGTCCGAATATAGTCGTCCAATATATCGATCGTTACATCTCGGACATTCCAAGACTCCTCGTCATGTCCGTGATCTCATCCGGGACTCCGAACTAGCTTCGGTACATCAAAACTCATAAACTCATAATATCGATCGTCATCAAACGTTAAGCGTGCGGACCCTACGGGTTCGAGAACTATGTAGACATGACCGAGACACATCTCCGATCAATAACTAATAGCGGAACCTGGATGCTCATATTGGTTCCTACATATTCTACGAAGATCTTTATCGGTCAAACCGCATAACAACATATGTTGTTCCCTTTGTCATCGGTATGTTACTTGCCCAAGATTCAATCATCGGTATCACCATACCTAGTTAATCTCGTTACTGCAAGTCTCTTTACTCATTTCGTAATACATCATCTTGTGACTAACTCATTAGTCATTTGCTTGCAAGGCTTATTATGATGCGTATTACCGAGAGGGCCCAGAGATACCTCTCCGACACTCGGAGTGACAAATCCTATTCTTGATCTATCCCAACACCACGAACACCTTCGGAGACACCTGTAGAGCATCTTTATAATCACCCAGTTACGTTGTGACATTTGATAGAACACAAGGTGTTCCTCCGGTGTTCGGGAGTTGCATAATCTCATAGTCATAGGAACATGTATAAGTCATGAAGAAAGCAATAGCAGTAAAACTAAACGATCATTGTGCTAAGCTAACGGATGGGTCTTGTCCATCACATAATTCTCCTAATGATGTGATCATGTTGATCAAATGATAACTCATGTCTATGGCTAGGAAATATAACCATCTTTGATCAATGAGCTAGTCTAGTAGAGGAATAATAGGGACACTTTGTTTTGTCTATGTATTCACACATGTACTAGTTTCCGGTTAATACAATTCTAGCATGAATAATAAACATTTATCGTGATATAAGGTAATATAAACAACAATTTTATTATTGCCTCTAGGGCATATTTCCTTCAGTCTCCCACTTGCACTAGAGTCAATAATCTGGTTCACATCGCCATGTGATTTAATACCGATAGTTCACATCGTTATGTGAATTAACACCCATAGTTTACATCGCCATGTGACCACTACCCAAAGGGTTTACTAGAGTCAACAATCTAGTTCACATCGTCATGTGATTAACACACAAAGAGTACTAAGGTGTGATCATGTTTTGCTTCGTGAGAGAAATATAGTTAGCAGGTCTGTTACATTGAGACCAGTATGTATTTTTGCAAATTTCTATGTCTACAATGCTCTGCACGGAGCTACTTTAGCTAATTGCTCCCACTTTCAATATGTATCCAGATCGAGACTCAGAGTCATCCAGATCGGTGTTAAAGCTTGCATCGACGTAACTCTTTACGACGAACTCTTTATCACCTCCATAACCGAGAAATATTTCCTTAGTCCTCTAAGGATAATTTTGACCGTTGTCTAGTGATCTACTCCTAGATAAAAAATTGTACTCCCTTGCCAAAATCAGCGCAGGGCATACAATAGGTCTGGTATACAGCATGGCATACTTTATATAACCTATGGCTGAGGCATAGGGAATGACTTTCATTTTACCTTCTGCAGTGGTCGGGCATTGAGTCTTACTCAACTTGACACCTTGCAACACAGGCAAGAACTCTTTCTTTGACTGTTCCATTTTAAACTACTTCAAAATCTTGTCAAGGTATGTACTCATTGAAAAAACTTATCAAGCGTCTTGATCTATCTCTATAGATCTTGATGCTCAATATGTAAGCAGCTTTACCAAGGTTTTTCTTTGAAAAAACTCCTTTCTAACAGTCCTTTATGCTTTCTAGAAAATTCTACATCATTTCTGATCGAGAATATGTCATTCACATATACTTATTGTCAGGACCCCGATCCTAAGTCACACAGGTCTAGCATGTAACACATCATATCACTTTGCGGCCTCACGCACGGTATCCCCATGGGTGCCACCTTACCTGGCCCGGGACCGTTTGCGCATTTTGGCACACGTATATGATAATGTCGCTAGCATCCATATGACATAGAACCCAAGCCCACATGACTAGTTATAAACCAAAAGTGGCGCTAAAATACAGAGACAGGCATACATGACCCAGCAACGAACGTGTTGGTCATCAACGTATGAACCCAAGTCGTAGCAAGCTACAAGGACTTAAAGCAACAACACGTGACATTTCCCCTAAGGGACAGACACAGGAATGAAGGACACATGCCGGCCAGACTAAGTGTTCCGGAGCAGTAGCAAGCTACCAAGGTTCAGTGGAAGCACTAGGAGACATTTCCCTGTAAGATAGGCTACCAAGGGTAAACACCTAGGTGTCGGATCCCACACGTAGCAATACACATTACATGTACGCATAACATGCAAGTATGTGATGTACAACATGGCATCACAACATAACTCAACGACTCATATAGATAAGGCCCAGAAGAGCCATCAGCATTTATTACAAGCAGTGGGTCTCATCACCCAACATACAGAGCATACAGGCAACGGAAGCACAACATGTCTGGGTACAGACAACTATAAATGAAAAAGGCTGTGAAGCCTGACTATCTACAAGACCCTCCCAAGGGTACAAGAACATAGCTGAGGTAACAAGCTAAACGTCGAAGTCCACGCAGAACCACTAGTGAGACTGAAGTCTTTCTGCAAAACTGTAACATCCCAAAATTTCAATTTGGAATGATATACATAGATCATAATTGCATTTTGTGTTTTTGCATTTTGTTCGTGGAGTTCCTCGAAATTCTAAGCAACTCAAGGACCTACGGAGAGAGTTGGGGATTTTACCATTTTCGTATTTGAGTTCGCTCGAATACCGGTATGAGGACAGTGTGATTCTAATTATTTTTCTCTCCTAAAAATATTTCTAAATAAAATATATGAGTGGAGATAATATGACTTCTCCAAAATAACAGAAATATTGGAGGAAAAATGTTAAAATCACTTTTGGAATTTTTCTGGATTTATTCGCGGATTTATTTGCATAGGAAAAATACGCGTTTTTCAAAATTGCATTTAGGTCCGGGAAAAATATTCACTTTGTCCTAAATATTCTTAGAGGATGGTGAAAATTTATTTCGGGAGTTTTGGAGTCCGTTTGGTATTTCTTTCGTTAGTTTTTCTGCGTCGGGACTCTTTTAGAAAAAAATAACAGAAACCGACTAGGACTAGTAAAGGACCAGGACTCTGGGCTTTAAATAGTGCCAGAGCTGGCCCGTTTACGCCCAGCCCGCAGCGCCCCCTCGCGCCGAACCCTAGCCGTCGCCGCCGCCGCCGTGCATGGCCGCTGCCCCGCGCCGCAGCGCCGCCGCACCCCGCCGCCGCCGGAGCCGCCGCCGCACCGCCGCCCCGCCCGCCGGAGTACCCGCCGCCCGCCGCCGGAGTCGCCGGAGTTCGTCGAGGTAGTTTTTTTTAGAAAACCGATCGGTTTAGAAATAAACCAGTAGATTCGTTTTTTTAGATTAGATCGGTTCGGTTTTTTTATTTTCCGCCGGTTTAGTTAAATAACGAACGTTCGTCCGTACGTTTGTTTTAACGAACGGTTTTCGTTAGTTAACCGCAGAGAGCGAACGTTCGTTCGTTAGCCTGTTCGTCGTTTTTTCTTTTTCGGGGTATTTAAACCGCGATTTTTCCGATCGCGATTTCTGCCCGGATCTTGTTTTTCGTTTTTCTTTTCGCTCGAGAGTCGGAATCAGGTGATTCAAAATCCCAGATCTTCGTCTCGAAGCCCTCTTTACGTTAGATCAACTTGAACAAAGTTTTGGCTACTGTAAAATTTGATTTTTAGGCCAACTAGTAATTCGGAGCTCGTTTCTTTTGCAGTTTAAGTTTCGTTGCTTCTTTCGAGTTGATTCTTTTTGCAAACAGGAGTTCTTAAGTTGAACTTTCTGGTTAGATCTCTTATTTGAGTTTTACCTGTGCATTAGTTAAGTACTTATTGTATGCTTGTTTGTTTGATTGCGATAGAGTACCCGGAGTGCGCCGCTTGCTACTTTGAGTCTCTAGGTTTTGCGGATCATCAGCAAGGCAAGTAACACTTTAATCATGCTTTCCAATTACCCAGTTTTCATTGCATTAGTCCAACCCTCACACATTGCATGAGTAGGATCAATTAACTTGTGGGATTGGGAAGTAGTTTGAGGTAGTACCTATTCCCAGCATTACATTCAAACCCTTGGGAGTTACTTCTACGTTTGATGTTAGGACATGCTATGCTCGTAGACGTGGATTGGGTGAGTGAAATCCATGACAGATGTGAGTTGTTAATTAATGGTTCAACTTAAGGTGGCAACAATAATACACATCTGGGTGGATTGAGGCATCTGGGTATTCCAGTGATTGCCTGTTTTTCTTTTGGACCGCCACCCAGGCTCAAAGGGGTCATGAGATTTTTCATACTACAAACTTCCGTGTGCAGCCAAATGCCAGTATGGGCTCTGGCATAGTTGAGTAAGTTGTGGGAAACCTTTCCATGATGGGCTAGTAGATGTAGTTGGGTTTTGTAGGTGTACCGGCCTATCTATCTGGTTAAGGGGACCTCATCGGAAAGACTGTGTCTCGGTCATCCGTTTCTCAAACAGCATGCAGTGCGAGAAACCAAACGGAGGCGATCGAGTCTTGTGGGGAAAGTGCACAAACCTCTGCAGAGTTTACAAACTGATCATGATTAGCCGTGTCCCCGGCTATGGACGTCTTGAGTATCTGGTACTTGGATTATCATGTGCATCTCAACATGTTACTTTAATTTAATTTTGTTGGGTTTAATGATTACTTTCAATTGGGGTTGAGAGGATGTCTATCTTCTCAACGATGTTTCAACTACCATGATAGTTAATTAAAATACATTCCTTTGAAGTAGGGAAAAATTGGCTTTACGCAAAAACTTAACCATAGAGCTTTCCACCAGCCATATTGCATATAGTATAGCCTTACTTTCATTGCATTCTCTTATGTTACCTTGCCAGCATATTCCATGTGCTGACCCGTTTTCGGGCTGCAACGTTTCATGTTGCAGACTTTTCAGACGACGAGTAAGATGCCCTTTTAGGTCGTGGTTCTATACTCAGTGATGCCGCTAGAGTTGATGGACTCACTTATCTTCCAAGCCTTCCGCTGTTATCGTGGTAGATGGCCTTCAGCCATATTATTTGTAATAAATTCATCGTTGGACTATCGATGTAATAAGTGTGTGATTGCTACTCTGTTATAAATCCTTCAAGTACCGTGTGTGTCAGCATTACTAATCCAGGGATGACACTGATGCACGGAGATCAGACTGTTTGAGGTCTGGTCGCTACAAGATGGTATCAGAGCACACGCTGACTGTAGGACACGACCACTAAGACAAGCCCTAGAACACAATCCACTCTTCTCTCTTCTGACTCCTCGTCTTTTATATTCTTTAGGATGGTGGAAGCAAAGCACAAGTTCATGCAACCGGATGATGATACACCCTTTGGACGACACCTGAAGGTAGTCACCAGATATCTACACATTGGATTACCAAGTTTCACTGGAACCTACAATGCCACTCTACCAGAGGAGGAGCGTTGGTTGATTCAAGCTCAAGTTCCAGGAAGGACGTTCGCACTCGTCACCTCACTCATAGCATTTTCCTTTAATGCACCTACATGGAGCCTAGGAAGGAGCATGGCAGCCCACATTGCTATGGGAAGGATTGGAGAAGTCTACCAGCAGGAGCTATAGGACACCATCTACCAGATTTGTGGACGCCGAGATGAGAACTGGGATATGATCAGCACTCGGAAGGGTATATCCATTGCAGCATTCATCCAGGAGTTGAACCACCACATTCGTCGCCAAGAGCACCAGATGTGTGCTGGGATGATAGATTTGAAGAAGGCCCTAAATAGGAATTTGGAGCTAGAAGAAGAACTCAAGTCTACACGCGACGGTTATGAGGAGGAGATGAAGATACTTGTGGAGAAGAATGATGATTTGACACGGAAGTTAGGGATACTCATGGGAGAAGAAGACGAGGAAGAATAACCCAAGGAGTTTCCACCAGAAGATTATATCATCATAGATGACACAGATTCGGAAGCTGAGGATAGCAAGGATGAAGACTATGAAGATGAAGCTGGGGCAGATATTATGGAATCCTCTGCCGATCAATATTTTTAGATGACCACCCTGTGACTAGTAGTTTACCTCCATATATTAGATTTAGAGCACCTTTGTAACGATTGTTAGATTTGTAAGACCTTGTTTGAAATTGATTGGTGTGATATGATTGTGTGTTTGTCTCATGTGCATATGGGTAGTGATTTTCCCTTAGACCTCTTTTCTATTCTAATCTATTCCCTCTACACCCATCAGATGCCTCCAAGACGTGAATTCGAGTTTCCCCCTGAGCTCACCCAGTTGATCCAGCAGCAGAACACCCTGATGCAACTTCTTGTCTAGAACACTCAGAACAACCAGAAAAACAACAACAACAACAACAACAACCCTCCACCACCACCACCCGTGGACAACCTGACACGTTTCTTAAGGTTGCAACCACCCGTGTTTGCTAGCAGCATCGAACCAATTGTGGCTGATGACTGGCTACGCAAGATTGGAAGGGATTTGACCACCGCCAATTGCCCGGATGCTGAGAAGGTGCGATTTGCCGCACACTAGTTGTCTGGACCAGCCGCAGCAAGGTGGGAGAATTACACAGCCACTTACCCCGTAGCCAATGTGACTTGGGATCAGTTTCAACAAGCTTTTCGTACTGCCCATGTCTCGACTGGAGCCATGAGTATGAAGAAGCAGGAGTTTCGCAATTTGCACCAAGGGAACCGTACTGTGGCTCAGTACATGGATGAGTTTAGTACCCTATCTCGTTATGCCCCAGATGATGTGGCCACAGATGCCAAGAAGCAGGAGAGATTTATGGAAGGGCTGAATGATGAGATGAGTGTACAGCTGATGGTGGCAACTTTCAATAACTATCAGGAGTTGGTTGACCGCGCCCTGATGATTGAAAGGAAGCATCAACAGATTGAGAGTCGCAAGAGGAAGTATGGGCAAGGAAAGTATAACTCTGGAGCTCAGCAGAAGCCTCGCTTTACCCCTAAAGCAGTAGGACAGTTTCAGCATACCCATGGAGGAAGTAGCTCACACAACCACAATGGCACCAAGAATGGCAATGGTAATGGGAATGGGAATGGAGCCAATGGAAACCACAACCGCCCTGCACCGTCCACACCCACCAAGAGGGATTTTAGCCATGTCACTTGTTACAAGTGTGGGAAGACTGGACATTATGCCAATGAATGCCCAGAAGTTAAGAATGTGAACGGCAATGGAAGCGCCGGGAAGAAGCCCAACCCGTTCAACAAAGGACAAGTGAACCACGTGACCGTGGAGGAGGTAGAAGAGCAACCAGATACTGTTGTCGGTAAGTTTTTGGTTAAGACATTTACCGCAATAGTTCTTTTCGATACTGGTGCATCGCATTCATACATTTCAAGGGGATTCGTAAATAGACATAGGATGTCCACCCGAGTTCTTAAGGCCCCCATGTTAGTAAGTTCACCTGGAGCAGATTATATGGCACACCAAGGATGTTTTTAGACGCCATTGATCATAGGACACCATACTTTCCCCTCTGACCTAATAGTTCCGGAGTCACAAGGATTGGATGTGATATTAGGTATGGATTGGCTATCGAAGTATGGAGGTAACATTGACTGTGCCAGTAAGTCTATTTTGCTCACCACCCTGGAGGGAAAAAGGATTAAGTATGTATCTAGGCATACGCCCACAAGGACTCAAGTATATTCTCTCGCGGGAGTTGTCCAGGAGGAAGTGCCAGTAGTGAAGGATTATCCGGATGTGTTTCCAGAGGAGTTACCTGGCATGCCATCGGATAGAGATATAGAGTTTTTGATTGAACTTTTGCCAGGCACCGGGCCAATTTCTAAGAGACCATATAGGATGCCCGCAAAAGATTTGGAGGAGATAAAGAAGCAGATTAAGGAGTTACTGGATAAAGGATTCATACGCCCAAGTTCTTCGCCTTGGGGTTCGCCGGTACTTCTAGTGGAGAAGAAGGATGGATCGTTAAGAATGGTTGTTGATTACCGAGGATTGAATGAAGTAACGATCAAGAATAAGTACCCATTGCCAATGATCAACGATCTGTTCGATAGATTGCAAAGAGCTAAGGTATTTTCTAAGATCGATCTACGATCAGGGTACCAACAATTGAAGATTCGAGAGCAAGATATCCCTAAGACGGCCTTTACCACTAGGTATGGGTTGTACGAGTATACCGTTATGTCGTTTGGTCTGACAAACGCACCGGCATACTTTATGAACCTGATGAACAAAGTGTTTATGGAGTATCTGGATAAGTTCGTCGTAGTGTTCATAGATGATATATTGATCTTCTCGAAGGATGAAGAGGAGCATGAAGAGCATTTGCGTTTGGTATTGGAGAAGCTCAGAGAACATCAGTTGTATGCCAAGTTTAGCAAATGTGAGTTTTTGTTGAAGGAAGTCGGATTCCTCGGACATGTTATATCCGGAGAAGGAATAGCAGTAGATCCCGCCAAGGTGGACACTGTGACCAATTGGGAAGCACCGACGACCGTTGGAGAAATCCAAAGTTTTCTTGGACTTGCAGGATACTACCGGAGATTTATCGAGAATTTCTCGACGATTGCAAAGCCAATGACGGAGTTGTTGAAGAAGGACACCAAGTTCAGTTGGACCGAAGAATGTGAGACTAGTTTCCAGGAGTTGAAGAAAAGGTTGGTCTCATCCCCTGTGTTGATTTTGCCAGATCAACATAAGGATTATGAGGTGTATTGCGACGCTTCACGTCGAGGACTTGGAGCAGTTCTTATGCAGGAAGGAAGAGTTGTTTCGTATGCTTCACGACAACTAAAACCTCATGAGATGAACTATGCCACCCACGATTTGGAGTTAGCAGCCATAGTGCATGCATTGAAGACGTGGAGACATTTTCTTATTGGAAACCATTGTGAAGTATATACGGATCATAAGAGTCTGAAGTATATATTCACTCAGAAGGAGTTGAATCTTAGGCAAAGGAGATGGCTGGAACTCATTAAGGATTATGCATGAGATTGCATTATCATCCCGGAAAGGCTAACGTAGTAGCTGATGCGCTAAGCCGTAAGAGCCATGTCAATACCCTAACGAAGGAGGAGTTTTCAAAGGAGTTAGCCGAGGACCTACGAGAACTATGTTTGGAGATAGTTCCGAGAGGCTATGTAGCAACATTAGAAATCCAGTCTACCCTGATGGAAAAAATCAGAGAAGCTCAGAAAGCTGACAAGGAGGTTGTCGCTATAAAGGAGAGGATGAGCGAAGGAAAAGCTAAAGGTTTTCATGAGGATGAACACGACACCCTGTGGTTTGAGGATCGAATCTATGTGCCCAATGACCCGGAGATTAGGAAGTTGATTTTACAGGAGGCTCATGATTCACCATACTCGATTCACCCAGGAAATACTAAGATGTATTTGGATTTGAAGGATATTTTCTGGTGGACCGGTATGAAGAAGGATATTGCGGAGTATGTAGCAGTTTGTGATGTATGCCAGAGAGTAAAGGCAGAACATCAGAAGCCAGCATGATTGTTACAACCTATGCCAATACCCGAATGGAAGTGGGAGAAGCTTGGTACGGATTTTATCACCGGATTGCCCAGGACCAAAGCAGGATATGATTCAATCTGGGTAGTAGTAGACCGATTGACGAAGGTAGCCCACTTTATCCCTGTGAAAACCACATATACCAGTGCAAAGTTGGCAAAGATATACATGACCAGAATTGTATGTCTGCATGGAGTTCCGAGGAGCATTGTATCAGATAGAGGAACCCAGTTTACCTCAAAGTTCTGGAATCAGTTACATGAAACTTTGGGAACCAGGCTAGAGTTTAGCACAGCATTTCACCCACAGACTGATGGACAGACGGAGAGAGTCAATCAGATTCTGGAAGATATGCTAAGAGCATGTGCATTAGATTATGGATCTAGTTGGTATGACAACTTGCCCTATGCGGAGTTCTCATACAACAACAGCTATCAAGCCAGTTTGAAGATGGCACCGTTCGAGGCATTCTATGGAAGGAGATGCCGAACACCGTTGTCATGGGATGAAGTTGGAGACCGACAGTTGTTCGGACCAGACTTAATCAAAGAGTCTGAGGAGAAAGTGAAGTTAATTCGAGATAGACTAAAGGTAGCTCAGTCCAGGCAGAAGAGTTATGCAGACTCGAAGCGCAAGGAGATAACCTATGAGATCGGAGACAGAGCGTACTTGAGGGTATCGCCTCTGCGAGGAGTTAAACGTTTCAGAGTTAAAGGGAAGTTAGCCCCGAGATTTGTGGGACCTTACCGTGTTTTGGAACGCATGGGAGAGGTTGCCTATAAGTTGGATTTGCCCGAAGGATTGTCAGGAGTGCACGACGTATTCCACGTTTCGCAGCTTAAGAAGTGTCATGCGGAGATGGCCGATATACCACTTAGAGACACAGTACCACTGGAAGCAATTCAGTTGGACAGTGATCTGACCTACGAGGAGAAGCCCGTTAAGATTCTCGAGTTTTCAAGAAGAGTTACTCGCAGCAAGGTGATCAAGTTTTGCAAAGTTCAGTGGAGTCACCACACCGAGGAAGAAGCCACCTGGGAACAAGAAGATGATCTACGCACGGACCACCCACACCTGTTCTCTAGCCAAGTCGAATCTCGAGGGCGAGATTCATTCTAAGGGGGGTAGGTTTGTAACATCCATATTTTCAATTTGGAATGTTATACATAGATCATAATTGCATTTTGTGTTTTTGCATTTTTTTCGTGGAGTTCCTCGAAATTCTAAGCAACTCAAGGACCTATGGAGAGAGTTGGGGATTTTACGGTTTTCGTATTTGAGTTTGCTCGAATACCGGTACGAGGACAGTGTGATTCTAATTATTTTTCTCTCCTAAAAATATTTCTAAATAAAATATATGAGCAGAGATAATATGACTTCTCCAAAATAACAGAAATATTGGAGGAAAAATGTTAAAATCACTTTTGGAATTTTTCTGGATTTATTCGCGAATTTATTTGCATAGGAAAAATACGCATTTTTCAAAATTGCATTTAGGTCCGGGAAAAATGTTCACTTTGTCCTAAATATTATTAGAGGACGGTGAAAATTTATTTCGGGAGTTTTGGGGTCCGTTTGGTATTTCTTTCGTTAGTTTTTCTGCGCCGGGACTCTTTTAGAAAAAAAAAACACAAACCGACTAGGACTAGTAAAGGACTAGGACTCTGGGCTTTAAATAGCACCAGAGCCGGCCCGTTTAAGCACAGCCCGCAGCGCCCCCTCGCACCGAACCCTAGCGCCGCCGCCCTCGCGCCACCACCGCCGCCGCCGCCAGCCCGCGCCGCCGCTGCCGCACGCTCGCCCCGTCGCCCCGCGCCGCAGCGCCGCCGCCGTCGCACCCCGCCGCCCCGCGCCGCCGCATGCCGCCGCCGCCGTCGCACCCCGCCGCCCCGCGCCGCCGCATGCCGCCGCCGCCGGAGCCGCCGCCCGCCGCCGGAGTCGCCGGAGTTCGTCGAGGTAGTTTTTTTTAGAAAACCAATCGGTTCAGAAATAAACCAGTAGATTCGGTTTTTTCTAGATTAGATCGGTTCGGTTTTTTTTATTTTCCGCCGGTTTAGTTAAATAGCGGACGTTCGTCCGTACGTTCATTTTAACGAACGGTTTTCGTTAGTTAACCGCAGACAACGAATGTTCGTTCGTTAGCCTGTTCGTCGTTTTTCTTTTTCGGGGTATTTAAACCGCGATTTTTCCGATCGCGATTTCTGCCCTGATCTTGTTTTTCGTTTTTCTTTTCGCTCGAGTCGGAATCAGGTGATTCAAAATCTCAGATCTTTGTCTCGAAGCCCTCTTTACGTTAGATCAACTTGAATAAAGTTTTGGCTACTGTAAAATTTGATTTTAGGCCAACTAGTAATTCGGAGCTCGTTTCTTTTGCAGTTTGAGTTTCGTTGCTTCTTTCAAGTTGATTCTTTTTGTAAACCGGAGTTCTTAAGTTGAACTTTCTGGTTAGATCTCTTATTTGAGATTTACCCGTGCATTAGTTAAGTACTTACTGTATGCTTGTTTGTTTGATTGCGATAGAGTACCCGGAGTGCGCCAATTGCTACTTTGAGTCTCTAGGTTTTGGGGATCATCAGCAAGGCAAGTAACACTTTGATCATGCTTTCCAATTACCCAGTTTTCATTGCATTAGTCCAACCCTCACACATTGCATGAGTAGGATCAATTAACTTATGGGATTGGGAAGTAGTTTGAGGTAGTACATATTACCAGCATTACATTCAAACCCTTGGGAGTTACTTCTACGTTTGCTGTTAGGACATGCTATGCTCGTAGACGTGGATTGGGTGAGTGAAATCCATGACAGATGTGAGTTGTTAATTAATGGTTCATCTTAAGGTGGCAACAATAATACACATCTGGGTGGATTGAGGCATCTGGGTATTCCAGTGATTGCATGTTTTTCTTTTGGACCGCCACCCAGGCTCAAAGGGATCATGAGATTTTTCATACTAGAAACTTCTGTGTGCAGCCACATGCCAATATGGGCTCTGGCATAGTTGAGTAAGTTGTGGGAAACCTTTCCATGATGGGCTAGCAGATGTAGTTGGGTTTTGTAGGTGTACCGGCCTATCTATCTGGTTAAGGGGACCTCTTCGGAAAGACTGTGTCTCGGTCATCCGTTTCTCAAACACCATGCAGTGCGAGAAACCAAACGGAGGCGATCGAGTCTTATGGGGAAAGTGCACAAACCTCTGCAGAGTGTACAAACTGATCATGATTAGCCGTGTCCCTGGTTATGGACGTCTTGAGTATCTGGTACTTGGATTATCATGTGCATCTCAACATGTTACTTTAATTTAATTTTTTTGGGTGTAATGATTACTTTTAATTGGGGTTGAGAGGATGTCTATCTTCTCAACGATGTTTCAACTACCATGATAGTTAATTAAAATACATTCCTTTGAAGTAGGGAAAAATTGGCTTTACGCAAAAACTTAACCATAGAGCTTTCCACCAGCCATATTGCATATAGTATAGCCTTACTTTCATTGCATTCTCTTATGTTACCTTGCCAGCATATTCCATGTGCTGACCCGTTTTCGGGCTGCAACGTTTCATGTTGCAGACTTTTCAGACGACGAGTAAGATGCCCTTTTAGGTCGTGGTTCTATACTCAGTGATGCCGCTGGAGTTGATGGACTCACTTATCTTCCAAGCCTTCCGTTGTTATCGTGTTAGATGGCCATCAGCCATATTATTTGTAATAAATTCATCGTTGGACTATCGATGTAATAAGTGTGTGATTGCTATTCTGTTATAAATCCTTCAAGTACCGTGCGTGTCAGCATTACTGATCCAGGGATGACACTGATGCACGGAGATCAGACTGTTTGAGGTCTGGTCGCTACAAAAACATAAATTACGCAAACGTGAGTACAAAGGTACTCAGCAAGACTTACATCAGAACTAGCTACTTGTGCATCAGTATCAACAAGGGGTGGTGGAGTTTGACTGCAGCAAGTTAGCTTTGACTCAGTGGCTATCCTGAACTAAGGCTGCAAGTAACTCTTTGAGGTGGCGCACATGACTCCACATATTCACCAATCAATACACCACTATGGATCCGCTCCCGTCTCCCTACAAAAAGGCCATCCATAGCACTCACGCTTATCTTGCGCATTTTAGAGTATCCACTTTCACTTGTCTATGAACTGTACAGGTAACCCAGAAGTCCTTTACCGCGGACATGGCTATTCGAATAGATGATGTTAACCCTGCAGGGGTGTACTTCTTCACACACGCTCTCACCACGTATCGCCGTTTACACGACATGTACTCGGCAACCTTCAAGCGGAAGCCCAGCGAGGGTGTCGGCCACGACCTGACTAACCACACAAGTCCCTAGTCCAGGTTTATCACCTATTCAGGTTCCATCCGCAGCGAGTCCGGCGGAGGTTTCCACATACGGCCCCGAACGATGTGTACAGGGTTCCCGAGGCACCAAATGGGCGTCCCGGTACACCGTGCCACGTACCTACCACATCACAGCCCACCCCGCGGGTCAGCGCTGCGTACGGCCTCCAGTATGCTACAAACACCAGAAACTAATTGAAACTCCAGGACAGAGGACAAGGGCGGTTAATAAGTTTAGAGGGTCCATTGGTTTCGGTCCCAATGCATGGTAGTAACTCAAGATGGCAATGGGGCCCCGAAACCCGCGTCCCCGCGGGTTTTTACCCTATTAGGGGACGGGGATGGGTGACTTTCTATCCCCGCGGGGCTGCTCGTGGGTACATTATAAGACCCGGCATGTTTCGCGGGTTTAAACCCGTTTGAGTACTACCCGAACCCGAAACCCGACAAAACCCGTCAAAATACGTTATTTAGCATGCACCGATCCATCTTGACTCAAGTGGCCCAAAGCCACAGTGCCCGAGCAACCGAGCCTCACGGCATCGAGGCCCTGGAGTACAAACCAACCCCACACTCAGTCGCTACAGTGTTGCTCCCTCTTCAGGCCTCTCTCTCCTGCACAACACAACACCTAAACCTAAACCTAGGTCCCCGGCCGTCGCCTGCTGTTGTAACATGCTCATATTTTTTCTTTCAAATGTTGTTGTTATCATTGACTGCTTGTGGGGATGGGTTCCCCGCGGGTATTGAAAACCCGACGGGTTAGGGGACGGGCAAAAATTTAACCCCGCGCACGTTGATGGGGACGGGGACGGATTTGTGATTTTCTCGTGGGGATGGGTTTGGGCAAGCAAAACCCGGTGGGTTTCGTCCCCGTTGCCATCTTGAGTAGTAACTGGTCATGGATCACAAACACAGAACTCAGTTCCTGAGGACGGCTGCAATGAGACAATCCACCATGTACTCCTACATGGCCTCTCATCGCTACCTTTACCAAATCGTGTTCACACACTTAGCTCTCAACAGTAGGACATGTTCACCATATTCCAATACATCCCCGATGAATCAGACCTGACACAACAATAAGAAATAGCAGGCATAACCAGAAAGCATGAATCAGTAGGCACAACATGGCTCAAACAACTCCTACTCATGCTAGTGGGTTTCAACTATTTACTGTGGCAATGCCAGGTCATGCACAGGAAAAGGGGTTCAGCTACCGCAGCAAAAAGCAGTTGAAATGTTGTTGTCCTAATGCAGTAAAAGAGAGCAAGAGCGAGAAAGTGGGATTGTATCGGAATGCTCAATGGGATTTTGCTTGCCTAGCACTTCTGAAGATAGCACTGTGTCTTCATCAGTGTCATCGTTCACATCGTCGGAACAGCGTCTACTGAGAGGGGACAAACACCGACAAACAAGAGAGAACACAATCAATGCAATGCGACAATATGATGGATGATCATGACATGGCAATATGCTGTTGATTGAGCTAATGCAACTAGCAACCATATTAAATGAAGTTGGTTTGAACCAAAGGTGCAAATTCAAACTCCATATGTGATTATTCAAATGCCATTTATTCAAATTGTCCTAAACAGTGGTGTAAGTTATTCAAACATGCATGAAAATGCCGTAAACATATTCCTTGAATTTTTTTTGATCATTTTTCACATATATAACTTATTTTCATTGGAGTTATAGATTATTTTCTGTAATTTTTAGAAGTTTTGGATATTTTCCGAAATAAAAAAATCATTTCTGATTTATTTAAAATCCCTGAAAATACTCAATGTGTCAGCATGACTTCATGCTGGCGTCAGCAGGTCAATAGGGACTGGTCTAGGTCAAACCTGACGTGTGGGGTCCACACGTCAGTGGCTCTGCTAATTAACAGGGTTAATTAGCACTAATTAAATCCTAAACTATACTTAGACAGGGCAGGGCCCACACGTCAGTGACACGATACGCCTCCAACATATCTATAATTTTTTAATGTTCCATGCTATTATTTATGAAGTCTTGGATGTTTAATGGGCTTTATCATTAACTTTTATATCATTTTTGGGACTAACCTACTAACCCAAAGGCCCAGTCCAGATTGTTGTTTTTTCCCTGTTTCAGGGTTTTGCAGAAAAAGAATATCAAACGGAGTCCAAACGGAATGAAACCTTCGCGAGATATTTTTTTGGAGGAAATCACGCACGAAGAACTTGAGAACGACGTCAGAAGAGCCACGAGGGTGGGTGCACGCCCCCCTTCCCAGGGCGCGCCCCCTGCCTCGTGGAGCCCCCGTGACTCCCCTGATGCCCTCCTTCATCCTATATAAGTCTACGTACCCCAGAAACTCCGTGGACAGAGAGAAAACCCTAATTCCACCGCTGTACCTTCTGTTCCCGTGGAGATCCCGTCTTGGAGCCTATTCCGGAGCTCCACCGGAGGGGGATCCTGTTGGAAATATGCCCTAGAGGCAATAATAAAAGGATTATTATTATATTTCCCTGTTCATGATAATTGTCTGTTATTCATGCTTGAATTGTATTGTACGGAAACAGCAATACATGTGTGAATACATAGACCACAACGTGTCCCTGGTAAGCCTCTAGTTACTAGCTCATTGATCAAACAAAAGGTCACGGTTTCCTGACCATGGACATAGGATGTCATTGATAACGGGATCACATCATTAGGAGAATGATGTGATGGACAAGACCCAATCCTAAGCCTAGCACGAGATCGTTTAGTTCGTAATGCTTAAAGCTTTTCCAGTGTCAAGTATTTATTCCTTAGACCATGAGGTTGTACAACTCCTGGATACCATAGGAATACTTTGGGTGTACCAAACGTCACAACGTAACTGGGTGGCTATAAAGGTACGCAACGGGTATCTCCGAAAGTGTCTGTTGAGTTGGTACGAACGGAGACTGGGATATTGTCACTCCATATGACGGAGAGGTACCTCTGGGCCCTCTCGGTAAGACATCATCATAATGAGCTCAAAGTGACTAAGGAGTTAGTCACAGGATGGTGGATTACGGAACGAGTAAAGAGACTTGCCATGACGAGATTGAACAAGGTATCGGGCATACCGACGATCGAATCTCGGGCAAGTACCGTACCGATAGACAAAGGGAATGACATACGGGATTGAGTGAATCCTTGACACAGTGGTTCATCCGATGAGATCATCGAGGAACACGTGGGAACCAACATGGGTATCCAGATCCCGCTGTTGGTTATTGACTGGAGAGTCGTCACGGTCATGTCTGTGTGTCTACCGAACCCGTAGGGTCTATATACTTAAGTTTCGGTGACGCTAGGGTTGTAGGGATACATGCAAATGGAAACCCGAATGTTGTTCGGAGTCTCGGATGAGATCCCGGACGTCACGAGGAGTTCCGGAATGGTCCGGAGGTAAAGAATGATATATAGGAAGTCCAGTTTCGGCCATCGGGTGAATTCCGGGGGTCACCGGGAGTGTCCCGGGACCACCGGAAGGGTCCCGGGGGTCCACCGGGTGGGGCCACCCATCCCGGAGGGCTCCGTAGGCCGCAAGGGGAAGGGGGGCAGCCCCTGGTGGGCTGGCGCACCCACATGGGCCCCCCTCCATGCGCCTAGGGTTGAAACCCTAGGGGGAGGGGGCGCCCCCTATGCCTTGGGGGGCAAGTTTCCCCCCTCTGGCCGCCGCCCCCCTAGGAGATTGGATCTCCTAGGGCCGGCGCGCCCCCTGGCCCCTATGTATAGTGGGGGGAGAGGGCAGCCGCACCCCAAGCCTCTGGCGCCTCTCCCCCTCCCGTCACACTTCCTACTCCTCTCGCAGGGCGCCGGCGAAGCCCTGCAGCTTTTCCTGCTGCATCCACCACCACGCCGTTGTGCTGCTGGATCTCCGTCAACCTCTCCTCCCCCCTTGCTAGATCAAGAAGGAGGAGACGTCACTGTACCGTACGTGTGTTGAACGTGGAGGTGTCGTCCGTTCGGCGCTAGGATCATCGGTGACGAGGATCACGAAGAGTACGACTACTTCATCCACGTTCCTTCGAACGCTTCCGCTCGCGATCTACAAAGGGTATGTAGATGCACTCCTTTATGCTCGTTGCTAGATGACTCCTTAGATTGATCTTGGTGAGGCGTAGGAAAATTTTTGAATTCTGCTACGTTCCCCAACAGTGGCATCATGAGCTAGGTCTTTGTGTAGCATCTTGCACGAGTAGAACACAAAGTAGTTGTGGGCGTGGATTTGTCAATTTACTTGCCGTTACTAGTCTTATCTTGATTCGGCGGCATCGTGGGATGAAGCGGCCCGGACCGACCTTACACGTACTCTTACGTGAGACAGGTTCCACCGACTGACAGGCACTAGTTGCATAAGGTGGCTAGCGGGTGTCTGTCTCTCCCACTTTAGTCAGATCGGATTCGATGAAAAGGGTCCTTATGAAGGGTAAATAGAAATTGGCATATCACGTTGTGGTTTTGGCATAGGTAAGAAACGTTCTTGCTAGAAACCTATAGCATCCACGTAAAAAACTTGCAACAACAATTAGAGGACGTCTAACTTGTTCTTGCAGCATGTGCCGTGTGATGTGATATGGCCAAAAGGATGTGATGAATGATATATATGTGATGTATGAGATTAATCATGTTCTTGTAATAGGAATCACGACTAGCATGTCGATGAGAATGACAACCGGCAGGAGCCATAGGAGTTGTCTTATTTATTGTATGACCTGCATGTCACTGAATAACGCCATGTAATTACTTTACTTTATTGCTAAATGTTAGCCATAGTAGTAGAAGTAATGTTTGGCGAGACGACTTCATGAAGACACGATGATGGAGATCATGATGATGGAGATCATGGTGTCATGCCGGTGACGATGATGATCATGGAGCCCCGAAGATGAAGATCAAAAGGAGCAAAATGATATTGGCCATATCATGTCACTATTTGATTGCATGTGATGTTTATCATGTTTTACATCTTATTTGCTTAGAACGACGGTAGTGAATAAGATGATCTCTCACTAAAATTTCAAGAATTGTGTTCCCCCTAACTGTGCACCGTTGCTAAGGTTCGTTGTTCCGAAGCACCACGTGATGATCGGGTGTGATAGGTTCTAACGTTCGCATACAACAGGTGTAAGCCAGATTTACACACGCGATACACTTAGGGTTGACTTGACGAGCCTAGCATGTACAGACATGGCCTCGGAACACAGAAGACTGAAAGGTCGAACATGAGTCGTATAGAAGATACGATCAACATGTAGATGTTCACCGTTGATGACTAGTCCGTCTCACGTGATGATCGGACACGGCCTAGTTGATTCGGATCATGTATCACTTAGATGACTAGAGATATGTCTATCTGAGTGGGAGTTCATTGGATGAACTTAGTTCTCATGAACAATAGTCTAAGTTGTCTTCGCAAATTATGTTGTAGACCAATAACTGTGTTGTAGCTCCCTGTTTAATACGATCCTAGAGAAAGACTAAGTTGAAAGATATTGTAAGCAATGATGCGGACTGGGTCCGTAGTCCGAGGAGTGTCCTCACTACTATACAGAAAGCTTACGTCTTTGATGCATCGCTCGATGTGCAGACCCCTACAACGTTGTCTGTGGATGTTGTGAACACCTGACAGACACGTCCTGATGACTACTTGATAGTTTAGTGCACCATACTTTATGGCTTAGAATCGGGATTCCAATGACGTTTTGAACGCCATAGTACATATGAGATGTTCTAAGAGCTGAAATTGGGATTTCAGGCTCATGCCCGTGTTGAGAGGTATGAGACCTCTGACAAGTTATTTTGCCAAAAAGATGGCGGAGAATAGCTCAACTAGTGAGCATGTCCTCAGAATGTCTGGGTGCTAGAATCACTTGAACCAAGTGGGTGTTAATCTTCCAGGTGACATAGTGGTTGACGGAATTCTCTAGACACTATCACCAAGCTACTAGAACTTCGTGATGAACTATGACATGCAAAGGATGGAGATGATCCCGGAGCTATTAGCGGTGCTTAAGACCGCAAAAGTAGAAATTAAGAAGGAGCATCAAGTGTTGATGGTTTGACAAGACCACTGGTTTCAAAAGGGGCAAGGGCTAGAAGGGAAACTTCATGAATGGCAAACCAGTTGTCGCTCTAATGAAGGAACCCAAGGTTGAACCCAAACCTCGAGACTAAGTGCATCTATTGTAAGGGGAACGGTCACATGGTAGCGGAACTACCCCAAATACATGGTAGATATGATAGCTGGCAACTTCAACAAATTATATTTGATATACGTGTTATTGATGTGTACCTTACTAGTACTCCTTGTAGCACCTGGGTATTGGATACCGGTTCAGTTGCTATTATTAGTGACTTGAAGCAAAAGCTACGGACTGAACGGAGACTAGCTAAGGGCGAGGTGACGATGTGTGTTGGAAGTGTTTCCAAGGTTGATAAGATCACCATCGCACGCTCCCTCTATTTTCAAGATTAGTGTTGAACCTAGATAAATGTTATCAGGTGTCTACGTAGAGCATGAATATGATTAGATCATGTTCATTGCAATACGGTTATTCATTTAAGTCAGAGAATAATGGTTATTCTGTTTACATGAATAATACCTTTATGGTCATGCGCCCAATGGTTTGTTGAATCTCGATCATAGTAATACACATGATGATAATATTAATGCCAAAAGATGTAGAGTTGATAATGATAGTACCACTTTCTTGTGGCACTGCCGCTTAGGTCATTTTGGCATAAAATGCATGAAGAAACTCCATGCTGATGGATGTTTGGAGTCACTTGATTTTTAATCGCTTGACACATGCGAGCCATGCCTCATGGGAAGGATGACTAAGATCCCGTTTTCAGGTACAATGAAACGGGCAAGTGACTTGTTGGAAATCATACATGCTGATGTGTGTGATCCAATGAGAATTAAGGCGTGTGGTGGATATCGTTATTTTCTCATCTTCACCGAAGATTTGAGTAGATATGGGTATATTTACTCAATGAAGCAAAAGTCTGAAGCGTTTGAAAAGTTCAAGCAATTTCAGAGTGAAGTTAAGAATCATCATAACAAGAAGATCATGTTCCTACGATCTGATCAAGGGGAGATTTTCTGAGTTGTGAGTTTGGCAATCACTTAAGACATTGTGGAATTGTTTCGTAGTTGAAGCCACCTGGAACACCACAGCGTGATGGTGAGTCCGGACGTCGTAGTCGAACCTTATGAGATACGGTACGATCTATGATGTCTCTTACCGATCTACCGCTATTATTTGAGGTTATGCATTAGAGACAGTTGCACTCACTTTAGATAGGGCACCATCTAAGTCCGTTGAGACGACGCCGTATGGACTATGGTTTGGCAAGAAACCAAAGTTGTCGTTTCTCAATGTTTGGGGCTGCGATGCTTATGGCTTCAGCCGGAAAAAGCTCGAACCCAAAGCGGACAAATACATCTTCATAGGATACCCAAAGGTAGCAGTTGGGTGTACCTTCTATCTCAGATCCAAGGGAAAAAATGTTTGTCGCTAACAACGGGTCCTTTCTCGAGAAGGAGTTTCTCTCGAAAGAATTGAGTGGGAGGAAGATAGAACTTGATGAGGTTGTCGAACCCTCACTTCAACCGGAGAGTAGTGCAACACAGAAATATGTTTCTGTGGAACCTATGAATGTTGAAGAGGAAACTAATGATAGTGACCATGAAGCTTCGGATCAAGTTGCTATCGAACCTCGTAGGTCGACAAGGATATGTACTACTCCTGAGTGGTATGGTGATCCTGTCTTAGAGGTCATGTTGTTGGACAACGATGAACCTACGAACTATGGAGAAGCGATGGTGGGCCCATATTCCGACAAATGGTTAGAAACCGAGAAATCCGAGATAGGATCCATGTATCAAAACAAAGTATGGACTTTAGTGGATTTGCCCAATGATCGGCAAGCCATTGAGATAAATGGATCTTTAAGAAGAAGACGGATGTGGACGGTAATGTCACCGTCTATGAAGCTCGACTTGTGGCGAAGAGTTTTTCACAAGTTCAAGGAGTTGACTACGATGAGATTTTCTCACCCGTAGCGATGCTTAAGTCCGTCGGAATCATGTTAGCATTAGCTGCATTTATGAAATCTGGCTGATGGATGTCAAACAAGTTTCCTTACCAGTTTTCGTAAGGAAAGGTTGTATGTGATACAATCAGAAAGGTTTTGTCGATCCTAAGGATGCTAAAAGGTATGCTAGCTCCAGCGAGCCTTCCATGGACTGGAGCAAGCATCTCGGAGTCGGAATATACGCTTTGATGGAGTGATCAAAGTTTTCGGGTATACAAAGTTTGTTAGAAACTTGTATTTACAATAAAGTGAGTGGGAGCACTACAACATTTCTGATAAGTATATGTGAATGACATATTGTTGATCCGAAATGATGTAGAATTTCTGGAAAGCATAAAGGGTTGTTTGAAAGGAGTTTTTCAAAGGAAGACCTGGATAAAGCTGCTTATATAATTGGGCATCAAGATCTATAGAGATAGATCAAGACGCCTGATGATACTTTCAAAAGGAACACACACCTTTGACATGATTTTGAAGGAGTTCAAAATAGATTAGTCAAAGAAGGAGTTCTTACCTGAGTTATAAGGTGGGAAGTTGAGTAAGACTCAAAACTTGACCACAGCAGAAGAAAGAGGAAGGACGAAGGTCGTCCCCTATGTTTTTGTCATAGGATCTATACAGTATGCCATGCTGAGTACCGCACCTGATGTGTGCCTTGCCACATGTCTGGCAAAAGGGTACAAAGGTGATCCAGGAGTGAATCACTAGATAGTGGTCAAAATTATCCTTAGAGGAATAAGGAAATGTTTCTCGGTTATGGAGGTGATAAAGAGTTCGACGTAAAGAGTTACGTCGATGCAAGCTTAACACCTATCCGGATAACTCTGAGTAGAGATACCGGATACGTATAATGGAACAATAGTTTGGAATAGCTCCAAGGGGAATGTGGTAGCAGCATCTATGATATGACATAAAGTTTTGCGAAGTACATAGGGATCTGAATGTTGCAGACCCATTGACTACAACCTCTCTCACAAGCATAACATGATCAAACCCAGAACTCATTGAGTGTTAATCACATATTGATGTGAACTAGATTACTGACTCTAGTAAACTCTTTGGATGTTGGTCACATGGTGATGTGACCTGTGAGTGTTAATCACATGGCGATGTGAACTAGATTATTGATTCTAGTGCAAGTGGAAGACTGTTGGAAATATGGCCTAGAGGCAATAATAAAAGGATTATTATTATATTTCCTTTTTCATGATAATTGTCTGTTATTCATGCTTGAATTGTATTGTACGGAAACAGCGATACATGTGTGAATACATAGACCACAACGTGTCCCTGGTAAGCCTCTAGTTACTAGCTCGTTGATCAAACAGATGGTCACGGTTTCCTGACCATGGACATAGGATGTCATTGATAACGGGATCACATCATTAGGAGAATGATGTGATGGACAAGACCCAATCCTAAGCCTAACACGAGATCGTTTAGTTCGTAATGCTTAAAGCTTTTCCAGTGTCAAGTATTTATTCCTTAGACCATGAGGTTGTACAACTCCCGGATACCGTAGGAATACTTTGGGTGTACCAAACGTCACAACGTAACTGGGTGGCTATAAAGGTACGCAACGGGTATCTCCGAAAGTGTCTGTTGAGTTGGTACAAACCGAGACTGGGATATTGTCACTCTGTATGACGGAGAGGTACCTCTGGGCCCTCTCTATAAGACATCATCATATTGAGCTCAAAGTGACTAAGGAGTTAGTCACGGGATGATGGATTATGGAACGAGTAAAGAGACTTGCCATGACGAGATTGAACAAGGTATCGGGCATACCGACGATCGAATCTCGGGCAAGTACCGTACCGATAGACAAAGGGAATGACATACGGGATTGAGTGAATCCTTGACACAGTGGTTCATCCAATGAGATCATCGAGGAACACGTGGGAACCAACATGGGTATCCAGATCCCGCTGTTGGTTATTGACCGGAGAGTCGTCTCGGTCATGTCTGCGTGTCTCCCGAACCCGTAGGGTCTACACACTTAAGTTTCGGTGACGCTAGGGTTGTAGAGATACATGCACATGGAAACCCAAATGTTGTTGGAGTCCTGGATGAGATCCCGGACGTCACGAGGAGTTCCGGAATGGTCCAGACGTAAAGAATGATATATAGGAAGTCCAGTTTCGGCCATCGGGTGAATTCCGGGGGTCACCCGGAGTGTCCCGGGACCACCGGAAGGGTCCCGGGGGTCCACCGGGTGAGGCCAACCATCCTGGAGGGCCCCGTAGGCCGCAAGGGGAAGGGGATCAGCCCCTGGTGGGCTGGCGCACCCACATGGGCCCCCCTCCATGCGCCTAGGGTTGAAACCCTAGGGGGAGGGGGCGCCCCCTATGCCTTGGGGGGCAAGTTTTCCCCCTCTGGCCGCCGCCCCCCTAGGAGATTGGATCTCCTAGGGCCGGCGCCCCCCCTGGCCCCTATATATAGTGGGGGGGAGAGGGCAGCCGCACCCCAAGCCTCTGGCGCCTCTCCCCCTCCCGTCACACTTCCTACTCCTCTCGCAGGGCGCCGGTGAAGCCCTGCAGCTTATCCTGTTGCATCCACCACCACGCCGTTGTGCTGCTGGATCTCCGTCAACCTCTCCTCCCCCCTTGCTGGATCAAGAAGGAGGAGACGTCGCTGTACCGTACGTGTGTTGAACGCGGAGGTGCCGTCCGTTCGGCGATGGGATCATCGGTGACAAGGATCACGAAGAGTACGACTACTTCATCCACGTTCCTTCAAACGCTTCCGCTCGCGATCTACAAAGGGTATGTAGATGCACTCCTTTATTCTCGTTGCTAGATGACTCCTTAGATTGATCTTGGTGAAGCGTAGGAAAATTTTTTGAATTCTGCTACGTTCCCCAAAAGATCCATCACAGAGGCCTTCATCATCATCATCATCATCGCCCTCACCATGATTTGTGAGTAGTTTACCACAGACCTTCGGCTCCATAGCTAGTATCTAGATGGCTTCTTCTATCTCTTTGGATCTCAATACAAAGTTCTCCTCGGTCTTCGAGGAGATCTATTCGATGTAATCCCTTTTTGCGGTGTGTTTGTCGAGATCCGAAGAATTGTGAGTTTATGATCAAGGTTATCTATGAAATATATTTGGTTCTTCTCTGAACTTTTTGTGTGTGCTCATAATATCCTTGCAAGTCTCTTCGAATTATTGGTTTGGTTTGGCCTACTAGATCTATAGTTCTTGCAATGGGAGAAGTGCTTGGCTTTGGGTTCAATCTTGCGGTGTCCTTTCCGAGTGACAGTAGGGGCAGCAAGGCACGTATTGTATTGTTGCCATCGAGGATAAAAAGATGGGGTATATATCATATTGCTTGAGTTTATCCCTCTACATCATGTCATCTTGCTTAAGGCGTTACTCTGTTCTTCTGAACTCAATACACTAGATGCATGCTGGATACCGGTCAATGTGTGGAGTAATAGAAGTAGATGCAGGCAGGAGTCGGTCTACTTGTCTCGGACGTGATGCCTATATACAATGATCATGCCTAGATAGTCTCATAATTATTCGCTTTTCTATCCATTGCTCGACAGTAATTTGTTTACCCGCCGTAGAATATCGCTATCATGAGAGAAGCCACTAGAGAAAACTATGGCCCCCGGGTCTATTCTCAACATATCAATCTACATCTACTTTACTTTTATCGCTTTTATTTGCTTTTCTATTAAACTAAAAATACCAAAAATATAAACTATCATCTCTATCAGATCTCACTTTCGTATGTGTCCGTAAATGGATTGACAACCCCTTATCGTGTTGGCTGCGAAGTTCTTATTTGTTTGTGCAGGTGCGAGGGACTCGCGCGTGGTCTCCTACTGGATTGATACCTTGGTTCTCAAAAACTGAGGGAAATACTTACGCTACTGTGTTGCATCTCCCTTTCCTCTTCGAGGGAATACAACGCAAGTTCAAGAGGTAGCAAGAAGAATTTCTAGCGCCGTTGCCGGGGAGACTTACGCAAAAGTCATATACCAAGTACCTAACACAAACCCTTATCCTTCGCATTACATTTATTTGCCTCTCATTTTCCTCTCCCCCACTTCACCCTTGCCGTTTTATTTGCCCTTCTTCCATCGAGTGTTTATCGTTTGCTTGCTTCTTGTTTGCTTGTGTGTGTTGCATTGCTTGCTTGTCGCTATGGCTCAGAACAATACCAAATTGTGTGACTTCTCCAATACCAACAACAATGATTTTATTAGCACTCCGATTGCTCCTATTACCGATGCTAAATCTTGTGAGATCAATGCTGCTTTGTTGAATCTTGTCATGAAAGATCAATTCTCCGACCTTCCTAGTGAAGATGCCGCTACCCATCTAAACAACTTTGTTGATTTGTGTGATATGCAAAAGAAAAGGGATACGGATAAAGATATTGTGAAATTGAAGTTATTTCCAGTTTCACTTAGAGATCGTGCTAAAACTTGGTTTTCCTCTTTGCCTAGAAATAGTATTGATTCGTGGAATAAGTGCAAAGATGTTTTTATCTCTAATTATTTCCCTCCTGCTAAGATCATCTCTCTTAGAAACGATATTATGAATTTTAAGCAACTAGATCATGAGCATGTTGCACAAGCTTGGGAGAGAATGAAATTGATGATACGTAATAGCCCTACACATGGTTTGAATCTATGGATGATTATTCAGAACTTTTATGCTGGCTTGAATTTCGCTTCTAGAAATCTTTTAGATTCTGCCGCCGGAGGCACTTTCATGGAAACCACCTTAGGAGAAGCTACCAAATCCTAGATAATATTATGGTTAATTATTCTCAATGGCACACCGAAAGATCTACTAGTAAAAAAGTCCTGCTATTGAAGAAATTAGTGTTTTGAGTGGAAAGATGGATGAACTTATGAAATTATTTGCTGTTAAGAGTGCTTCTTCTGATCCTAATGATATGCCTTTGTCCACTTTGATTGAGAATAACAATGAATCTTTGGATGTGAATTTTGTTGTTAGGAATAATTTTGGTAATAATGCTTATAGAGGTAATTTTAATCCTAGGCCTTTTCCTAGTAATTCCTCTAATAATTTTGGTAATTCCTACAACAACTCTTATGGAAAGATGCCTTCTGAATATGAAACTAGTGTTACGGAGTTCATGATCTCGCAAAAGAATTTCAATGCTTTGCTTGAAGAGAAATTGCTTAAGATTGATGAATTGGCTAGAAGTGTGGATAGAATTACACTTGATGTTGATTCTTTGAAACTTAGATCTATCCCACCAAAGCATGATATCAATGAGTCTCTCAAAGCCATGAGAATTTCCATTGATGAATGCAAGGAAAGAACCGCTAGGATGCGTGCTAACAGAGAAGATTATATTAAATCATGTTCTTCTAGTTATCATGAAAATAAAGATGAAGATCTGAAAGTTATTGATGTATATCCTATTAGATCCTTGTTTTCTAGTATTAATCTTGATTAAAATAGGATTGGAGATGATTCTGCTTTAAGGTGTCCCAATGATTCGGAGTTTTTAGATCTTGATGCTAAAATTTCTAAAAGTGGGAGTGAAGAGATTAAAACTTTGCATAGTGATGAACCCACTACTTTGGATTTCAAGGGATTCAATTATGATAATTGCTCTTTGATTGATTGTATTTCCTTGTTGCAATCCGTGCTAAATTCTCCGCGTGCTTATAGTCAAAATAAAGCTTTCACCAAACACATAGTTGATGCTTTGATGCAATCTTATGAAGAACAACTTGAGTTAGAAGTTTCTATCCCTAGAAAGCTTTATGATGAATGGGAACCTACTATAAAAATAAAAATAAAAGATCATGAATGTTATGCTTTGTGTGATTTGGGTGCAAGTGTCTCCACTATCCCAAAAACATTGTGTGATTTGCTAGGGTTCCATGAGCTTGAGATTGTTCTTTAAATTTGCATCTTGCGGATTCCACTATTAAGAAACCTATGGGAAGATTTAATGTTTTTCTTATTGTTGCCAATAGGAATTATGTGCCCGTAGATTTCATTGTTCTTGATATAGATTGCAATCCTTCATGTCCTATTATTCTTGGTAGACCTTTCCTTAGAGCGATTGGTGCAATTATTGATATGAAGGAAGGAAATATTAGATTCCAATTTCTGTTAAGGAAAGGAATGGAACACTTTCCTAGAAAGAAAATCAAATTGCCATATGAATCTATCATGAGAGCCACTTATGGATTGCCTTCCAAAGATGGCAATACCTAGATTTATCTTGTATCGTGCCTAGCTAGGGGCGTAAAACGATAGTGCTTGTTGGGAGGCAACAACTTTATATTTTGTTTTTGTTTTTGTTGCTATAGGGAATAAATATTGCATCTAGCCTCTTATTAGACGTGGTTTCATGTTTTGTTTAGTGTTTGTGCCAAGTAGAACCTTTGGGAAGACTTGTGTGAAGTTTATGTGATCTTGCTGTGAAAAACAGAATCATTAGCGCTCGCTAAAGTGGTCGGCAGATTCTACTGGGGCGTGATACTTAGTTGATTCTTTTTGCAGATGATTAGTAGACAAATTCTGCAAATTTAACAATTTAGTTTGAATTTGTTGGAGTTCAGAAGTAGGCGAAACCTGCAGATTACTACAGACTGTTCTGTTTTTGATAGATTCTGTTTTTCGTGTGTTGTTTGCTTATTTCAATGCATCTGTGAGTAATATTTGGAGGTATGAACTATACAGAAGTTGGAATACAGTAGGTTTAACCCAATATAAACAAAGAATGAATTCATTGCAGTACCTTTGAGTATTGGTTTGCTTTCTTATACTAATGGAGCTCACGAGAATTTTTGTCTAAGTTTTGTGTTGTGAAGTTTTCAAGTTTTGGGTATTGCTTTGATGGACCATGGAACAAAGAGTAGGAAAGGCCTAAGCTTGGGTATGCCCATGGAAACCCAAGGAATTCAAGTAAAAGCAAAATCCTAAGCTTGGGGATGCCCCTGGAAGGCATCCCCTCTTTCGTCTTCATCCATCGGTAACTATACTTGGAGCTATATTTTTATTCGCCACATGATATGTGTTTTGCTTGGAGCGTCTTGTATAATTTGAGTATTTGCTTGTTAGTTTGCCACAATCATCCTTGCTGGACACACCTATTTGATAGAGTTAAATATGGCCTAGAAATTGTTAGAACACTCTATGTGCTTCACTTATATCTTTTGAGTTGAATAGTTTTGCTCTAGTGCTTCAGTTATATCTTTTAGAGCACAGTGGTGGTAATATTTGTTGAAATTGTTGAACTCTCATGCTTCACTTATATCCTTTTGAGAGTCTATTAAAACTGCATGGTAATGTGTTTAGGCTAAAGAAACTAGTCTTCACATGATAGACATCCAATGTCAATGTAGTAAAAAAATTCACACCAAGTGCATTGAATAGAATGAGATGTTGGATGCTTGATAATTGTTTTTATATATGAGGATAGTGATATTAGAGTCATGCTAGTGGAGTTATTATGAAATTGAGAAATACTTGTGTTAAAGTTAGTAATTTCCGTAGCATGCACGTATGGTGAACCGCTATGTGACGAAGTTAGAGCATGAGGTATTTGTAAAGTGTCAACCTTTGTGTGGAGGTCGGGGGCGCACGATGGTTAAATCCTACCAACCTCCCCCCTAGGATCATGCATTGATTGCTTTGTTTTGATGACTCATAGATTTTTGCAATAAGTATATGAGTTCTTATGACTAATGTTGAGTCCATGGATTATACGCACTCTCACCCTTCCACCATTGCTAGCCTCTCTTGTACCGCTAAACTTTCGCCGGTACCATAAACCCACTATATATTGTTCCTCAAAACAGCCACCATATTGTTCCTCAAAACAGCCACCATACCTACCTATCATGGCATTTTCATAGCCATTCCGAAATATATTGCCATGCAACTTTCCACCGTTCCGTTCATATGACACGCATCATATTTTCATATTGCAATTGCATGATCATGTTGTTGACATCGTATTTGTGGCAAAGCCACCAGGCATAATTTTTTATACATGTCACTCTTGTTTCATTGCACATACCAATACACCGCCGGAGGCATTCATATAGAGTCATATTTTGTTGTTGTAGTATCAAGTTGTAATATCGAGTTGTAATGAAGGTGTGATGATCATCATTATTAGAGCATTGTCCCATGGGAGGGAAGGCTAAATCTATAAATCCCCTCCGCAAAAAAAGAGAAAGGCCAAAGAAAAAAAGGAAGGCCCAAAAAAAGAAAGAAAAAGAAAAGAAAAGGTACAATTGCTACTATCTTCTTTTTCCACACTTGTGCTTCAAAGTAGCACCATGTTCTTCATTGTAGAGAGTCTCATGTTTGGTCACTTTCATATACTAGTGGGAATTTTCATTATAGAACTTGGCTTGTATATTCCAACGATGGGCTTCCTCAACTGCCCTAGGTCTTCGTGAGCAAGCAAGTTGGATGCACGCCCACTAGTTTATTTTGTTGAGCTTTCATTCATATTTAGCTCTAGTGCATCCGCCGCATGGCAATCCCTACTCACTCACATTGATATCTATTGATGGGCATCTCCATAGCCCATTGATACGCCTAGTTGATGTGAGACGATCTCCCTCCTTTTTGTCTTCTCCACAACCACCTCTATTCCACCCATAGTTCTAAGTCCATGGCTCACGCTCATGTATTGCGTGAAAGTTGAAAAGATAGAGTATGAAAACAAATGCTTGGCTGAAATCGGGGTTGTGCATGATATGACTATTTTGTGTGATGAAGAGGGAGCATAGCCAGACTATATGATTTTGTAGGGATAACTTTCTTTAGCCATAGTATTTTGAGCAGACATGATTGCTTTGTTAGTATGCTTGAAGTATTGTTATTTCTTATGTCAATATAGACTTTTATCTTGAATCTTTCAGATCTGAACATTCATGCCACAATTAAGAGAATTACATTGAAAAACTATGTTGGTTAGCATTCCACATCAAAAATTATTTCTTTATCTTTTACCTACTCGAGGACTAGCAGGAATTAAGCTTGGGGATGCTTGATACGTCTCCAACGTATCTATAATTTTTTATTGTTCCATGCTATTATTTATGAAGTCTTGGATGTTTGATGGCCTTATCATTCACTTTTATATCATTTTTGGGACTAACCTACTAACCCAAAGGCCCAGTCCAGATTGTTGTTTTTTGCCTGTTTCAGGGTTTTGCAGAAATAGAATATCAAACGGAGTCCAAACGGAATGAAATCTTTGCGAGAGATATTTTTGGAGGAAATCACGCACGAAGAACTTGAGAACCACGTGAGAAAAGTCACGAGGGGCCCACGAGGGTGGAGGCGCGCCCCTGCCTCGTAGAGCCCCCGTGACTCCCCTGGTGCCCTCCTTCTTCCTATATAAGTCTACGTACCCAGAAACTCTATGGACAGAGAGAAAACCCTAATTCCACCGCCGTACCTTCTGTTCCCGTGGAGATCCCATCTTGGAGCCTGTTCTGGAGCTCCACCGGAGGGGGATCCATCACGGAGGCCTTCATCATCATCATCATCATCACCCTCACCGTGAGTTGTGAGTAGTTTACCACAAACCTTCGGGTCCATAGCTAGTATCTAGAGGGCTTCTTCTCTCTCTCTCCGGATCTCAATACAAAGTTCTCCTCGGTCTTCGAGGAGATCTATTCGATGTAATCCCTTTTTGCGGTGTGTTTGTCGAGATCCGATGAATTGTGAGTTTATGATCAAGGTTATCTATGAAAGATATTTGGTTCTTCTCTGAACTTTTTATGTGTGCTCATAATATCCTTGCAAGTCTCTTCGAATTATTGGTTTGGTTTGGCCTACTAGATCTATAGTTCTTGCAATGGGAGAAGTGCTTGGCTTTGGGCTCAATCTTGCGGTGTCCTTTCCCAGTGACAATAGGGGCAGCAAGGCACGTATTGCATTGTTGCCATCGAGGATAAAAAGATGGGGTTTATATCGCATTGCTTGAGCTTATCCCTCTACATCATATCATCTTGCTTAAGGCGTTACTCTGTTCTTCTGAACTCAATACACTAGATGCATGCTGGATAGCGGTCGATGTGTGGAGTAATAGTAGTAGATGCAGGCAGGAGTCGGTCTACTTGTCTCGGACGTGATGCCTATATACAATGATCATGCCTAGATTGTCTCATAATTATTCTCTTTTCTATCAATTGCTCGACAGTAATTTGCTTACCCGCCGTAGAATATCGCTATCATGAGAGAAGCCACTAGAGAAAACTATGGCCCCCGGGTCTATTCTCAACATATCAATCTACATCTACTTTACTTTTATCGCTTTTATTTGTTGTTCTACTAAACTAAAAATACCAAAAATTTAAACTATCATCTCTATTAGATCTCACTTCCGTAAGTGACCGTAAAGGGATTTACAACCCCTTATCGCGTTGGCTGCAAAGTTCTTATTTGTTTGTGCAGGTGCGAGGGACTCGCGCGTGGTCTCCTACTGGATTGATACCTTGGTTCTCAAAAACTAAGGGAAATACTTACGCTACTGTGTTGCATCTCCCTTTCCTCTTCGAGGGAATACAACGCAAGCTCAAGAGGTTGCATGACACAACTAACTAATAGGATTAGTTAGCTTTAAGTTAGTACTAACTAAACTGTCAATGGGGCCAGGCCCACTAGTCGGTGACCCAGGGGGTCATTAGGTTAGTGCTAACCGGTGATTAGCCGGAGTTAAGGCCGCCGGCGAGGCCAGCCACGGCGGGGGTCATCGGAAAACCTCCCCCGGCGACCAAATGACGCGCGAGAGGTCGTGTTCGGAAGCTGGAAGTGCGGTGCATCTAACAGTGGTGTTAGCTCCACCGGAGACGATCTAAGTCGACGGCGGCGAGCTCAAAGGGGGCGGCCGGAGTTCGGGCACCGACGGGTTAGGTGCTACGGTGCACAGCAGGAGCAACAGGAGGGGGTTTTGGGCTTCTGGCGTTGCGTTGAGCTCGGCTGTGTGCTCGGTTGCAGCTCTTGGTGATGGTGGCCACGGCGGCGACATGGCCGACGGCGAGGAAGTATCTCCTCCAGTGGAATCGGCGGCTACAAGGTGCAAACGAGCAAAGGGGAAGAGGGGATCAAAGGAGAAGCTCACGGCGAGTGCAGCGGTGGCCTCGGCGAGCTTAGGGAAGCAACGGAGCGGGCGCACGATCTCTGGCGATCTCGGCGTCAAAAGGTTGAAGACGAGCTCGGTGTCGTCGTTACAGAGCTCTCGGCGGTGCCTGGCTTGGTGCAAAGGATGAGGAGGTAGAGGCGGAGCTCCTGGGCAAGTCGGGTTAGCGAGAGGAGCACGATGGCTACGGCGAGCGGCGTCGGTGGCGACGAGCTCCGCTCGGTGGTGCTCGAAAGAGAGGGCAGGAGAGGGAGAGACACGGGAGAGAGAGGAAGAGTGGTCAGGGGGTATCGTGTCATGTTCAGTGTCGTCCAGGGCGAAGGGGAGGCAACCAAGCAGGGTGGAGGTGGTCGGTGTGCGGCGGCCACGCGCCGGGCACGTGCGCTCATCCTCCAGGCAAGGAGGAAGACGACATGAGGGGGTGGTCAGGTGGGTTGGGCCAACAGTGCTGGGCCGCAGCTGGGCCGCCGAGTAAACTATCTCTCTCTCGCTGTCTTACTTTTTCTGTTTTGTTTTCTAGTTTTTTGACATTTGTTTTGGCTTTATTAAAAATGCTAAAGCACTTTCATAAATCATGAAACTACTCATGCCCACTGTATATAATATAACCAACAGGGAACATTTTGGTTTATGATTATTTGGGCATTTAAAATATTTTATAACATTTAAATGCCCAAATGCAAATAACATATGATTTAAACCAATGACGTTAGGATGTCCTAGAAAATTGTGCACCATTTTTGTCACAGGTTTAAGACCAAGGCAAAGATGATGAACATTTTAGAAGGGCATTTTGGGTACATTGAAAATTATTTTATTAAACCCTAGTTGAGTTCTTTTTAGTGCTAGGGTTTGATCAATCCCCATTTCAACTTTCTGAAAACTTAAACATGATGCAAGCAAGATGCAAACACTAGGCAGTACCAGAAGCTAGGGATGTGACAACTCACCCCCACTAAACAAGAATCTCGTCCCGAGATTCAAGCGTAGGGTAAGCTGAAGGGGGGACGCAAACTAACACAACCTTCACGGTCCAGGTTGCACTTCATAAGAACGTTGATTGCCTACACCATGTTGATCTTGACATCCTTGCTTTCGAGGTCTTTGTCCATCACAGTGGCGACAAAAGAAACTCTACAGTACTTGATCTTCTGAAAGATCGAGCAACTCAAGATCAACTCATGGAGTGAGACTATGAAACATCTCTTGAGCTAAGACACGGAACACACATCCAGAGGGATGGAGTGAAACAAATGATGAAGGTTCACTTGGTAGGCAATAATTCCACACCTAAGAAGATGGTGATCGATGTCACGAGACGGGGCACCTTAGAGAAGGTGACTCATAGAATTATCCCCTTAAGTGGCAAAAAGTATTACTTTTGATATAGAGATCATTGAATTCTCTATACCAGCCTAAGGCAATCACAAACGATCATTTGACGGAGTTCGAGAGAATGACATACTTCGGCTAGCATGGATGATGTGGACTATCTTGTCGATAACAACACAAAGGTTGATTTTTCTTATCATCGGAAATGGATGGGACCCATGGTAGGACCACTATTGAAGATGATCCTGAAAAACAGGTGCTAAGGTGCAAGCTGAGAACAAAATGCAAATGTTGGAAATGTTCCAACCATCATATCTGCCTGAGATTCAGATTTGGTTGGTAACAGGATATTTTAGACAACATGTCTGGGAAAGGGAAGGTAGCAACACAACCGACGAGATGACGTAGCGAGATTCTCGGGAAATGAACTATGATAGCAAGCTCCAAAACATGAGCTGGTTCTGCTACAAACCTGTGAACACGCTGTCCAAGACAAGCATGACCACATGGTAGTCTTACAACAAAACACTACCGAGTTTAGGTTAGGAATCATCATCGAGGTATCGAAGTCCTTACATAAGTCTAACTCTTAAGAAGGAACTTCTTCTTCTTGAACAAGTCAATCAGTGGCTTGGTGTGCTACGAAATTCATATAGAACGAAGATGATTAGTCTAACAGACCACATAATACTTGGCATGTGCATGGTTGACTTGGAATGATTCTAGAGGAGACAAAACAAGCTTTCTCAAATTCACGGCGGCAACTTACATCAAGTGTACGTGAATTAGAGGAAGTCACTTCTTTCGTCCAAACATATGCTTCATGAATAGGACATGAAGATAATGCTTATAAAAGTTTCCAACACTAGTTGGATGCTCAACGAAATCATGGAGAAGATAAGGATGTTGTCGATGGGCTCAACAATAATCATCCAAGTTTCCACATAGATGGAATTCCATGACAACGTGAACAAGTGATAGCGTTGGTCAGACCAATAGATGTAATGGTGTATGCTCGAGGGATCAACCACGAGTAAGACAACATTACGAACATCGTTGGTTCTGATTTGATTTGATGATAACCCATACCCAAATCGAAGGTTGGATAAGAAGATAGGTCCAGTAACTGAACACGAAGATCAATTGATGAAAATACCATCCTTCTTCAGCACACACACAAAGATATCCCTTCAACATGAACTAAGTTAGATCAAGCTTTTATCTTCCAACTCTCCAAGTTGTTGTTTAGCTTAACCAACTAGCTCAGGATATCTAACACAGATTTCTTGGAGAAGGGGTGTTTTATAAGTAAACCATCTTGATCACGAGCTCAACATAATGATCAGGGAACAACCTGGTAATACTTCTGAGAAGATATTCAGAAAATCACGAACTACCGATATGTTTTGAAGCTCGAGAACAATCTTGCTTTTCAGGGCAAGACGATATGACCAAAAGAGCGAGGGATTGACACAATCCTAACTCAATGATCGAAAAGTGCACCAGAAAAATGGACTAGGTAGCACGATCATTCTTAGAATGATGATTCAGTAATCAGCATTCTAAGAATGAGATTATCGTCTATTAACTACCAGGGAATGGAGTTGCTAGGAGTATTAATTTCACACATCACGATTCACTTCTCAGTATTCCGGTTACAACAACATAGAGACCGAGAAATGAACGATGATGGCGAGAAGTATCACCGTATCAAGAGTTCATAGGAGGTGGTGCAATTCCCATGACATTCTTGACATAAAGATGGTAATACTCCTAGGTAGAATAGGTTAGAAGCTTGATTGACAGTCTAATATGCGGAGTACAACTACTTTGACCCGGTCCTGGATATGGATAAGGTACCGAAGTTTGTTTCTCCTAGTCATTCTGAAATAGAATGGATTGACGGACCATAAGAATAATAGGCATCGATAACACGAATGCACAACTACTCTGGACTATCAACTGATAGACGAGGGTCATAATACAACTAAAGGAAGAAAACGCAAGAGCACATATGAATTTCTCAGTTGTGGATGCATAGATTAGTATGTTCAATTAGTTCAGCATTTTTTCTTCCGGATAACCCATGAAGAAAGGTAGAATTGGCAGAGTCACAATGTAGAATGGAGAACTCTTCAAGAACCCAGGAATAGAATGCCTACTAACTAAATGGCATCATGGGATGCTTTCGAGAATGATGGCCAGAATAATCACACTAAGAACACAAAACTTGGCTAAATTACTAGGTGACTCCCCAAAACACCTAGGGTCATAATAATAACTCCAACATATATGTTGGGGGAACAGAGTACCTCAACACACTGGTCAGTGTGGTTGATCTGGCCCAAAGGAACATCGGGAACATGAAGGAAAGATTTGCAAATGCATCATATTGTTTAGAAACCTGGGAAGACTCGGACTGCATAACGGCTATAAATGCTCACAAAGATTTGGAGATCCAAGCAAAAAGGTAGCATAACCACTCCACATCATAATGGCAAGGTTCTGAGACCAACTGTTCAACACACTGAAGTGGTAGAAACTGAACTGAAACTTGAATCCACCATAAATGTGATCCTAATAAGTAGAAGACAATCCTAGTTCTTAATCCTCGTAGAAGAATAGGGTGACTCAGATCAGAAGGGCATAGGGTAAAGGAGTAAAAAGAGCCTTACGTTCCCTTCCACAATCAACTCCCTTATTATAACTAAAGAGTTTCTAGACACGACTTTGACCAGTTTTGCTTGGTAATCCTACAGGCAGTCAGGCTCTGATACCAAAGCTGTCAGGACCCCGATCCTAAGTCACACAGGTCTAGCATGTAACACATCATATCACTTTGCGGCCTCACGCACGGTATCCCCACGGGTGCCACCTTACCTGGCCCGGGACCGTTTGAGCATTTTGGCACACGTATATGATAGTGTCGCTAGCATCCATATAACATAGAACCCAAGACGACATGGCTAGTTATAAACCAAAAGTGGCGCTAAAATACAGAGACAGGCATACATGACCCAGCAACGAACGTGTTGGTCATCAAGGTATGAACCCAAGTCGTAGCAAGCTACAAGGACTTAAACCAACAACGCGTGACATTTCCCCTAAGGGACAGACACGGGAACGAAGAAGGACACATGTCGGCCATCCTAAGTGTTTCGGAGCAGTAGCAAGCTACCAAGGCTCAGTGGAAGCACCAGGAGACATTTCCCTGTAAGATAGGCTACCAAGGGTAAACAACTAGGTGTCGGATCCCACACATAGCAATACACATTACACGTATGCAAGTATGTGTTGTACAACATGGCATGACAACATAACTCAACGACTCATATAGATAAGGCCCAGAAGAGCCATCAGCATTTATTACAAGCAGTGGGTCTCATGACCCAACATACATAGCATACAGGCAACGAAAACACAACATGTCTGGGTACAGACAACTATAAATAAAAAGGCTGTGAAGCCTGAATATCTACAAGACCCTCCCAAGGGTACAAGATAATAGCTGAGGTAACAAGCTAAACGTCGAAGTCCACGCAAAACCACTAGTGAGACTGAAGTCTCTCTGCAAAACGTAAATTAAGCAAACGTGAGTACAAAGGTACTCAGCAAGACTTACATCAGAACTAGCTACTTATGCATCAGTATCAACAAGGGGTGGTGGAGTTTGACTGCAGCAAGCCAGCTTTGACTCAGTGGCTATCCTGAACTAAGATTGCAAGTAACTCTTTGAGGTGGCGCACACGAGCCCACATATTCACCAATCAATACACCACTATGGATCTGCTCCCGTCTCCCTATGAAAACGCCATCCATAGCACTCACGCTTATCTTGCGCATTTTAGAGTATCCACTTTCACTTGTCTATGAACTATATAGGTAACCCAGAAGTCCTTTACCGCTGACACGGCTATTCGAATAGATGATGTTAACCCTGCAGGGGTGTACTTCTTCACACACGCTCTCACCACTTATCGTTGTTTACACGACATGTACTCGGCAACCTTCAAGCGGAAGCCCAGCGAGGGTGTCGGCCACGACCTGACTAACCACACAAGTCCCTAGTCCAGGTTTATCGTCTATTCAGGTTCCATCCGCAGGGAGTCTGATACGTCCAAAACGTATCTATAATTTATGCTTGCTCCATGCCTCTTTTGGGTGATATTGCTATTATATTTATACACTTCCATACACTTTTGATCATATTTGGACTAACCTATTAACTCAGTGCACCCCAGTGCCAGTTTCTGTTTTCTGCTGTTTTTGTATTTCAGGTTTTCCCATCACGTAAACTGCCAGAAAAATCCCGGAAAAATTATATAAAAAATCAGCGTTCCAGAAGCTTCCCGGCAGCCAAAGTAGAGCCGGAGGGGGGCCACCAGGGCTCCAGGCGCCCTGGTGGCGCGCCCCCCCTCCTGGCCGCGCCGGGGGGGCGCCTGGGCCCCCCAAGCCTCCGCTGATGCCCCCCTTTGGCATATATTTAACACGCGTCCTGAAACCCTCGAGACGGGAACCCTTTTTCGCGATCTCATCTATGTTCCACCGCCGCCGCGCTTCCAAGATCGGGAGCACCAGGAGAACTCTTCCCGGCACCCTGCCGGAGGGGAGGATCACCACCGGGAGCCTCTCCACCACCATGGACGCCTCCCGGATGAGTTGTGAGTAGTCCCCTTGGACCATGGGTCCATGACCAGTAGCTATGTGATGTTCTCCTCCCCTTCTTGTGCTTCACTAATTAGACCTCGTGAGCTACCCTACATGATCGAGGCACATATGTAATCCTTATGCTGTTGCTATGATGAGTTTGCTGGGATCCGATGGATTGTGAGATTATGTTCAGATTGTGTTTGAGTAATATATTTGATTTACCTCTTTTATATTTATGTTCGTAAGTAATTCTTGCATGTTCTCTGTTGCTATTTATTGCTTTGGCCAAGTAGTAGGTAGTGACTCCAAAAGGGAACGTTATGCTCGATTGTGGGTTCATGCCCCTCGATGACTAGCTTGAGTGACAGAAACATGAGTCTAGGGGATGTGTTGTTGCCACAAGGGGGAAAACAACGGTGCTTGTGCCCGCGGGTGCAAGGATTGTTTACTTTACGCAAAGTTCTTTTAATGCAGTTGTCTGTTGCTTTGAGTTTACACTATGGGTGGGACTCGCAACTTAATACCAGCGAGATGTTTTGGATAGATATCTCAAGGTGGATGATTAGTAGTAGATGCAGATGGATTTCGGTCTACTTGCCTTGGCGTACCGCCCATGCTTTGTACCTCTACCTTTCTTGCAACATAGTTAGCATTGGTTTGCGCACATAATTCTGTCAATTGCCCAGCTGTAATTCGTTTACCTCACATAGCTATTTTATCGTCTTTTGGGAGAGAGACATCACTAGTGAACATCATGGGACCCCGGTCCATATTACCATCATTGATCACATCCGCTATTTACTTTCTGCTTTTTACTTACTATATGCAATTATACCTATCACTATTATCACTTGCGTTTGATCCTTTGTAAACGACAAGGCCGGAGGGATTGACAACCTCTCTGTACTCGTTGGGAGCAAAGTTATTTGTATCTGTGTGCAGGTCCATGTTGATTGCTAATATATGGCGCCGTTAGCAGTTGACACCTTCTTGTTGAAACTGGGAGTCTCAGGGGAAATCGATCCTTGGTATCTTTGCCAAGGGAAAACTTCCGCTACACTGCATCTCAAACCTTCCACTTGGGGTAACTAACGAGGGGCGAGAAGCCATCAGAGTCTGTCCGAGGTTTCCACATACGGCCCCGAACGATGTGTACAGGGTTCCCGAGGCACCAAACGGGTGTCCCGGTACATCGTGCAATGTACCTACCGCATCACAGCCCACCCCGCGGGTCAGCACTGCGTACGGCCTCCAGTATGCTACAAACACCAGAAACTAATTGCAACTCCTGGACCGATGACAAGGGCGGTTAATAAGTCGAGAGGGTCCATTGGTTTCGGGCCCAATGCATGGTAGTAACTGGTCATGGATCACAAACACAGAACTCAGTTCCTGAGGACGGTTGTAATGAGACAATCCACCATGTACTCCTACGTGGCCTCTCATCGCTACCTTTACCAAATCGTGTGCACACACTTAGCTCTAAATAGTAGGACATGTTCACCACATTCCAATTCATCCCCGATGAATCAGACCTGAAACAACTCTAAGCAATAGCAGGCATAACCAGAAAGCATGAATGAGTAGGCACAACGTGGCTCAAACAACTCCTATTCATGCTAGTGAGTTTAAACTATTTATTGTGGCAATGACAGGTCATGTAGAGGAAAAGGGGTTCAGCTACCGCAGCAAAAAGCAGTTTAAACGTTGTTGTCCTAATGCAGTAAAAGAGAACAAGAGCAAGAGAGTGGGGTTGTATTGGAATGCTCAATGTGATTTTGCTTGCCTGGCACTTCTGAAGATAGCAATGTGTCTTCATCAGTGTCATCGATCACATCGTCGGAATAACGTCTACTCAGAGGGGACAAACACCGGCAAACAAGCGAGAACACAATCAATGCAATGCGACAATATGATGCATGATCATGACATGGCAATATCATGTTGATTGAGCTAATGCAACTAGCAACCATATTAAATGAAGTTGGTTTGAACCAAAGGTTCAAATTCAAACTCCATATGTGATTATTCAAATGCCATTTATACAAATTGTCCTAAACAGTGGTTGTAAGTTATTCAAACATGCATGAAAATGCCATAAACAGATTCCTTGAATTTTTCTGATCATTTTTCATATATAACTTATTTTCATTGGAGTTATAGGTTATTTTCTGGGATTTTTAGAAGTTTCAGATATTTTCTGAAATAAATAAATTATTTTCGATTTATTTAAAATCCCAGAAAATACTTACTGCGTTAGCATGACTTCATGCTGATGTCAGCAGGTCAACAAGGATTGGTCCAGGTCAAAACCGACGTGTGGGGTCCACACGTCAGTGGCTCTGCTAATTAACATGGTTAATTAGCACTAATTAAATCCTAAACTATACTTAGACAGGGCAAGGCCCACACGTCAGTGACACAACTAACTAATAGGATTAGTTAGCTTTAAGTAAGTACTAACTAAATTGTCAGTGGGGCCGGGCCCACTAGTCAGTGACCCAGGGGGTCATTAAGTTAGTGCTAATCGGTGTTTAGCCGGAGTTAAGGCCGCCGGCGAGGCCAGCCGCGGCGGAGGTCGTCAGAAAACCTCCCCCGGCGACCAAACGACGCGCGAGAGGTCGCGTTCGGAAGCTGGAAGTGCGACGCATCTAACAGTGGCGTTAGCTCCGCCGGAGACGTCCTAAGTCGACGGCGGCGAGCTCAAAGGCAGCGGCCGGAGTTCGAGCACCGACGGGTTAGGTGCTACGGTGCACAGCAGGGGCAACGGGAGGGGGTTTTGGGCTTCTGGCGTTGCGTTGAGCTCGGCTGTGTGCTCGGTTGCAGCTCTAGGTGACGGTGGCCACGGCGGCGACATGGCCGGCGGCGAGGAGCTATCGGCTCCAGTGGAATCGGCGGCTACAAGGTGCAAATGTGCAAAGGGGAAGAGGGGATCGAAGGAGAAGCTCAAGGCGAGTGCAGCGGTGGTCTCAGCAAGCTTGGGGAAGCAATGGAGCGGGCGCACGGTCGCCGGCGATCTCGGTGTCGAAAGGTTTAAGATGAGCTCGGTGTCGTTGTCACAGAGCTCTCGACGGCTCCTGGCTTGTTGCAGAGGATGAGGAGGTAGAGGCGGAGCTCCTGGGCAAGTCGGGGCGGCGAGAGGAGCACGGTGACTACGGCGAACGGTGTCGGTGGCAACGAGCTCCGCTCGGTGGTGCTTGAAAGAGAGGGCAATCGAGGGAGAGACACGGGAGAGAGAGGGAGAGTGGCCAGGGGGTATCGTGTCCTGTCCAGAGCCATCCAGGGCGAAGGGAGGCAACCAGGTAGGGTGGAGGTGGCCGACGTGTGGCGGCCACGCGCCGGGCACATGCGCTCATCCTCCTGGCAAGGAGGAAGACGATAGGAGGGGGTGGTCAGGTGGGTTGGGCCAACAGTGCTAGGCCGCAGCTGGGCCGCCAGGTAAACTATCTCTCTCTCTCTCTCTCTCTCTTACTTTTTCTGTTTTGTTTTCTTTTTTTTGACATTTGTTTTGGCTTTATTAAAAATGCTAAAGCTCTTTCATAAATCATGAAACTACTCATGCCCACTGTATATAATATAACCAATAGGGAACATTTTGGTTTATGATTATTTGGGCATTTAAAATATTTTATAACATTTAAATGCCCAAATGCAAATAACATATGATTTAAACCAATGACCTTAGGATGTCCTAGAAAATAGTGCACCATTTTTGTCAGAGGTTTAAGACCAAGGCAAAGATGATGAACTTTTTAGAAGGGCATTTTGGGTATATTGAAAAATATTCTAGTAAACCCTAGTTGAGTTCTTTTTGGTGCTAGGGTTTGATCAATCCCGATTTCAACTTTCTGAAAACTTAAACATGATGCAAGCAAGATGCTAAAACTAGGCAGTACCAGATGCTAGGGATGTGACACTTATCAGAAAGGCTGTAGTGCTCCCACTCACTTTCTTGTAAATACAGGCTTCACCGCAAGTCTGTAGAAAACTATATGCTTTGATCAACTATCAAAGTGTATATTCCAACTCTGAGATGCTTGCACCAGTCCATAGATGGATTGCTGGAGCTTGCATATTTTGTTAGCACCTTTAGGATTGACAAAACCTTCTGGCTGCATCATATACAACTCTTCTTTAATAAATCCATTAAAGAATGCAGTTTTGTTATCCATTTGCCAGATTTCATAAAATGCGGCAATTTCTAACATGATTCGGACAGACTTAAGCATCGCTACGGGTGAGAAAGTCTCATCGTAGTCAACTCCTTAAACTTGTCGAAAACCTTTCGCAGCAAGTCGAGCTTTGTAGACAGTAACATTACCATCAGCGTCGGTCTTCCTCTTGAAGATCCATTTATTTTCAATGGCTTGCCAATCATCGGGCAAGTCAACCAAAGTCCACATTTTGTTCTCATACATGGATCCCATCTCAGATTTTATGGCCTCAAGCCATTTTGCGGAATCTGGGCTCATCATTGCTTCCTCATAGTTCGTAGGTTCATCATGGTCTAGTAACTTGACTTCCAGAACTGGGTTGCCGTACCACTCTGGCGCGGAACGTACTCTGGTTGATCTACAAAGTTTAGCAGTAACTTGATCCGAAGTTTTATGATCATCATCATGAGCTTCCTCACTAATTGGTGTAGAAATCACTAGAACTAGTTTATGTAATGTATTACTATCCAATTCGGGAGAAGGTACAATTACCTCATCAAGTTCCACTTTCCTCCCACTCACTTCTTTTGAGAGAAACTCCTTCTCTAGAAAGGATCCATTCTTAGCAGTGAATATCTTGCCTTCGGATCTGTGATAGAAGGTGTACCCAACAGTTTCCTTTGGGTATCCTATGAAGACACATTTCTCCAACTTGGGTTCGAGCTTATCAGGTTGAAGCTTTTTCACATAAGCATCGCAGCCCCAAACTTTAATGACGACAACTTTGGTTTCTTGCCAAACCACAGTTTATAAGGTGTCGTCTCAACGGATTTAGATGTTGCCCTATTTAACGTGAATGTAGCTGTCTCTGATGCATAACCCAAAACGATAGTGGTAAATCCTTAAGAGACATCATGGACTGCACCATATCTAATAAAGTACGGTTATGATGTTCAGACACACCATTACACTGTGGTGTTCTAGGTGGCGTGAGTTGTGAAACTATTCCACATTGTTTCAAATGAAGACCAAACTCTTAACTCAAATATTCACCTCCATGATTGATACGTCTCCCTCGTATCTATAATTTTTGATTGTTCCATGCCAATATTCTACAACTTTCATATACTTTTGGCAGCTTTTTATACTATTTTTTGGGACTAACATATTGATCCAGTGCCCAGTGCCAGTTCCTATTTGTTGCCTGTTTTTTGTTTCGCAGAATATCCATATCAAACGGAGTCCAAACAGAATAAAAACGGACGAAGATTTTTTTGGAATATATGTGAATTTTGGGAAGCGGAACCAACATGAGACGATGCCCGAGTGGGCCACGAGGCAGGGGGCGCGCCCACCAGGGGCAGGTTATACGTCTCCAACGTATCTATAATTTTTTATTGTTCCATGCTATTATTTATGAAGTCTTGGATGTTTAATGGGCTTTATCATACACTTTTATATCATTTTTGGGACTAACCTACTAACCCAACGGCCCAGTCCAGATTGCTGTTTTTTGCCTGTTTCAGGGTTATGCAGAAAAAGAATATCAAACGGAGTCCAAACGGAATGAAACCTTCGCCAAAGATATTTTTGGAGGAAATCATGCACAAGGAACTTGAGAACCATGTCAGGGGAGCATCGAGGCGCCCACGAGGGTGGGGGGCGCGCCCCCCTGCCCAAGGCGCACCCCTACCTCGTGGGCCCCTCGAGCATCCCCCGGTGTCCTCCTTCCTCCTATATAAGTCTATGTACCCCAAAACCTTCGACAATAGAGAGAAAACCCTAATTCCACCGCCATAACCTTCTGTTCCCGTGAGATCCCATCTTGGAGCCTGTTCCGGAGCTCCACCGGAGAGGGATCCATCACGGAGTTCGTCATCATCATCATCATCGCCCTCACCATGAGTTGTGAGTAGTTTACCACAGACCTTCGGGTCCATAGCTAGTATCTAGATGGCTTCTTCTCTCCCTCTGGATCTCAATACAAAGTTCTCCTTGGTCTTCGAGGAGATCTATTCGACGTAATCTCTTTTTGCGGTGTGTTTGTCGAGATCCGATGAATTGTGAGTTTATGATCAAGATTATCTATGAAAGATATTTGGTTCTTCTCTGAACTTTTTATGTGTGCTCATAATATCCTTGCAAGTCTCTTCGAATTATTGGTTTGGTTTGGCCTACTAGATCTATAGTTCTTGCAATGGGAGAAGTGCTTGGCTTTGGGTTCAATCTTACGGTGTCCTTTCCGAGTGATAGTAGGGGCAGCAAGGCACGTATTGTATTGTTGCCATCGAGGATAAAAAGATGGGGTTTATATCATATTGCTTGAGTTTATCCCTCTACATCATGTCATCTTGCTTAAGGTGTTACTCTGTTCGTATGAACTCAATACACTAGATGCATGTTGGATAGCGGTCGATGTGTGGAGTAATAGTAGTAGATGCAGGCAGGAGTCGGTCTACTTGTCTTGGACGTGATGCCTATATACAATGATGATGCCTAGATAGTCTCATAATTATTCGCTTTTTTATCAATTGCTCGACAGTAATTTGTTTACCCGTCGTAGAATATCGCTATCATGACAGAATCCACTAGAGAACACTATGGCCCCCGGGTCTATTCTCAACATATCAATCTACATCTACTTTACTTTTATTGCTTTTATTTTCTGTTCTTATAAACCAAAATACCAAAAATATAAACTATCATCTCTATCAGATCTCACTTTCGTAAGTGACCGTAAAGGGATTGACAACCCCTTATCGCGTTGGCTGCGAAGTTCTTATTTGTTTGTGCAGGTGCGAGGGACTCGCGCGTGGTCTCCTACTGGATTGATACCTTGGTTCTCAAAAACTGAGGGAAATACTTACGCTACTGTGCTGCATCTTCCTTTCGTCTTCGAGGGAATACAACGCAAGCTCGAGAAGTTGCAAGAAGAATTTCTGGCGCCGTTGCCGGGGAGGCTTACGCAAAAGTCATATACCAAGTACCTATCACAAACCCTTATCCTTCGCATTACATTTATTTGCCTCTAATTTTCCTCTCCCCCACTTCACCCTTGTCGTTTTATTTGCCCTTCTTCCATCGTGTGTTTATCGTTCGCTTGCTTCTTGTTTGCTTGTGTGTGTTGGATTGCTTGCTTGTCACTATGGCTCAGAACAATACCAAATTGTGTGACTTCTCCAATACCACCAACAATGATTTTATTAGCACTCCGATTGCTCCTATTACCGATGTTGAATCTTGTGAGATCAATGCTGCTTTGTTGAATCTTGTCATGAAAGATCAGTTCTCGGGCCTTCCTAGTGAAGATGTCGCTACCCATCTAAACAACTTTGTTGATTTGTGTGACATGCAAAAGAAAAGGGATACGGATATCGATATTGTTAAATTGAAGTTATTTCCGTTTTCACTTAGAGATCGTGCTAAAACTTGGTTTTCCTCTTTGCCTAGAAATAGTATTGATTCGTGGAATAAGTAAAAAGATGCTTTTATCTCTAAGTATTTCCCTCCTGCTAATATCATCTCTCTTAGAAACGATATTATGAATTTTAAGCAACTAGATCATGAGCATGTTGCACAAGCTTGGGAGAGAATGAAATTAATGATACGTAATTGACCTACACATGGTTTGAATCTATGGATGATTATTCAAAACTTTTATGCTGGCTTGAATTTTGATTCTAGAAATCTTTTAGATCCGGCCGCACGAGGCACTTTCATGGAAACCACCTTAGGAGAAGCTACCAAACTCCTAGATAATATTATGGTTAATTATTTTCAATGGCACACCGAAAGATCTACTGCTAAAAAAGTGCATGGTATTGAAGAAATTAGTGTTTTGAGTGTAAAGATGGATGAACTTATGAAATTATTTGCTGCTAAGAGTGCTTCTTCTGATCCTAATGATATGCCTTTGTCCACTATGATTGAAAATAGCAATGAATCTTTGGATGTGAATTTTGTTGGTAGGAATAACTTTGGTAACAATGCTTATAGAGGTAATTTTAATCCTAGGCCTTTTCCTAGTAATTCCTCTAATAATTTTGGTAATTCCTACAACAACTCTTATGGAGAGATGCCTTCTGAATTTGAAACTAGTGTTAAGGAGTTTATGATCTCGCAAAAGAATTTCAATGCTTTGCTTGAAGTGAAATTGCTTAAGGTTGATGAATTGGCTAGAAGTCTGGATAGAATTACTCTTGATGTTGATTCTTTGAAACTTAGATCTATCCCACCTAAGCATGATATCAATGAGTCTCTCAAAGCCATGAGAATTTCCATTGATGAATGCAAGGAAAGAACCGGTAGGATGCGTGCTAAAAGAGAAGATTATATTAAAGCATGTTCTTCTAGTTATCATGAAAATAAAGATGAATATTTGAAAGTTATTGATGTGTCTCCTATTAGATCCTTGTTTTCTAGTATAAATTTTGATGAAGATAGGATTGGAGATGATTCTGCTTTAAAGTGTCCTAATGATTCGGGGTTTTTAGATCTTGATGCTAAAATTGCTAAAAGTGGGAGTGAGGAGATTAAAACTTTGCATAGTGATGAACCCACTATTTTGGATTTCAAGGGATTTAATTATGATAATTGCTCTTTGATTGATTGTATTTCCTTGTTGCAATCTGTACTAAATTCTCTGCATGCTTATAGTCAAAATAAAGCTTTCACCAAACACATAGTTGATGCTTTGATGCAATCTTATGAAAAAAACTTGAGTTGGAAGTTTCTATCCCTAGAAGGCTTTATGATGAGTGGGAACCTACTATAAAAATAAAACTAAAAGATCATGAATGCTATGCTTTGTGTGATTTGGGTGCAAGTGTCTCAACTATCCCAAAAACTTTGTGTGATTTGCTAGGGTTCCATGAGCTTGATGATTGTTAATTAAATTTGCATCTTGCGGATTCCACTAATAAGAAACCTATGGGAAGAATTAATGATGTTCTTATTGTTGCCAATAGGAATTATGAACCCGTAGATTTCATTGTTCTTGATATAGATTGCAATCCTTCATGTCCTATTATTCTTGGTAGACCTTTCCTTAGAACGATTGGTGCAATTATTGATATGAATGAAGGAAATATTAGATTCCAATTTCCGTTAAGGAAAGGAATGGAACACTTTCCTAGAAAGAAAATCAAATTACCATATGAATCTATCATGAGAGCCACTTATGGATTGCCTTCCAGAGATGGCAATACCTAGATTTATCTTGTATCGTGCCTAGCTAGGGGCGTAAAACGATAGCGCTTGTTGGGAGGCAACCCAACTTTATAGTTTTTTTGTTTTTGTTGCTGTAGGGAATAAATATTGCATCTAGCCTCTGATTAGATGTGGTTTCATGTTTTGTTTAGTGTTTGTGCCAAGTAGAACATTTGGTAAGACTTGTGTGAAGTTTATGTGATCTTGGTGTGAAAAACAGAATTCTTAGCGCTCACTAAAGTGGTCGTCAGATTTTACTGGAGCGTGCTATTTAGTTGATTATTTTAGCAGATGATTAGTAGACAAATTCCGCAAATTTAACAATTTAGTTTGAATTTTTTGGAGTCCCAGAAGTAGGCGAAACCTGCATATTACTACAGACTATTCTGTTTTTGACAGATTCTGTTTTTCGTGTGTTGTTTGCTTATTTCAATGCATCTATGAGTAATATTTGAAGGTATGAACCATAGAGAAGTTGGAATACAGTAGGTTTAACACCAATATAAACAAAGAATGAATTCATTGCAGTACCTTTGAGTAGTGGTTTGCTTTCTTATACTAACGGAGCTCACGAGAATTTTTGTCTAAGTTTTGTGTTGTGAAGTTTTCAAGTTTTGAGTATTGCTTTGATGGACCATGGAACAAAGAGTAGAAAAGGCCTAAGCTTGGGGATGCCCATGGCACCACAAGGAATTCAAGGATAATCAAAATCCTAAGCTTGGGGATGCCCCGGGAAGGCATCCCCTCTTTCGTCTTCATCCATCGGTAACTAAACTTGGAGCTATATTTTTATTCGCCACATGATATGTGTTTTGTTTGGAGCGTCTTGTATAATTTGAGTCTTTGCTTGTTAGTTTGTCACAATCATCCTTTCTGGACACACCTATTTGAGAGAGTTAAATATGGCCTAGGAATTGTTAGAACACTCTATGTGATTCACTTATATCTTTTGAGTTGAATAGTTTTTGCTCTAGTGCTTCACTTGTATCTTTTAGAGCACGGTGGTGGTTATATTTTGTAGAAATTGTTGAACTCTCATGCTTCACTTATATCTATTTGAGAGTCTATTAAAACACCATGGTAATGTGTTTAGGCTAAAAAACTAGTCTTCACATGATAGACATCCAACGTCAATGTAGTAAAAAATCACACTAATTGCATTGAATATGATGAGATGTTGGATGCCTGATAATTGTTTTGAGATATGAGGATAGTGATATTAGAGTCATGCTAGTGGAGTTATTATGAAATTGAGAAATACTTGTGTTAAGGTTAGTGATTCCCGTAGCATGCACGTATGGTGAACCGCTATGTGACGAAGTTAGAGCATGAGGTATTAGTAAAGTGCCAACCTTTGTGTGGAGGCCGAGGGCGCGCGATGGTTAACTCCTACCAACCTCCCCCCTAGGAGCATGCGTTGATTGCTTTGTTTTGATGACTCGTAGATTTTTGCAATAAGTATATGAGTTCTTATGACTAATGTTAAGTCCATGGATTATACGCACTCTCACCCTTCCACCATTGCTAGCCTCTCTTGTACCGCGCAACTTTCGCCGGTGCCATAAACCCACTATATATCCTTCCTCAAAATAGCCACCATATTATTCCTCAAAACAGCCACTATACCTACCTATCATGGCATTTCCATAGCCATTCCGAGATATATTGCCATGCAACTTTCCACCGTTCCGTTCATATGACACGCTTCATATTGTCATATTGCCATGCATGATCATGAAGTTGACATCGTATTTCTGGCAAGGCCACCATGCATAATTTTTCATACATGTCACTCTTTTTTCATTGCACATCCCGGTACACCGCCGGAGGCATTCATATAGAGTCATACTTGTTCTAGTATCGAGTTGTAATAATTGAGTTGTCATGAAAAGTGTGATGATCATCATTATTAGAGCATTGTCCCATGGGAGGAAAGGCTAAATCTATAAAGCCCCTCCGCAAAAAAGGCCAAAGAAAAAAGAAAGGCCCAAAAAAAGAGAAAAGAAAAAAGGTACAATGGCTACTATCTTTTTTTTCCACACTTGTGCTTCAAAGTAGCACCATATTCTTCATTGTAGAGAGTCTCATGCTTAGTCACTTTCATATACTAGTGGGAATTTTTCGTTATAGAACTTGGCTTGTATATTCCAACGATGGGCTTCCTCAAATGCCCTAGGTCTTCATGATCAAGCAAGTTGGATGCACACCCACTACTTTCTTTTGTTGAGCTTTCATTCATATTTAGCTCTAGTGCATCCGTTGCATGGCAATCCCTACTCTACATTGATATCTATTGATGGGCATCTCCATAGCCCGTTGATATGCCTAGTTGATGTGAGACTATCTCCCTCTCTTTTGTCTTCTCCACAACCACCTCTATTCCACCCATAGTGCTATGTCCATGGCTCACGCTCAGGTATTGCGTGAAAGTTCAAAGGTTTGAAAAGATAGAGTATGAAAACAAATATTTGGCTGAAATCGGGGTTTGTGCATGATATGAATATTTTGTGTGATGAAGAGGGAGCATAGCCAGACTATATGATTTTGTAGGGATAACTTTCTTTAGCCATAGTATTTTGAGAAGACACGATTGCTTTGTTAGTATGCTTGAAGTATTGTTATTTCTTATGTCAATATAGACTTTTGTATTGAATCTTTAGATCTGAACATTCATGTCACAATTAAGAGAATTACATTGAAAAACTATATTGGTTAGCATTCCAGATCAAAAATTCTTTCTTTATCATTTACCTACTCGAGGACGAGCAGGAATTAAGCTTGGGGATGCTTGATACGTCTCCAACGTATCTATAATTTTTGATTGTTCCATGCTATTATTTATGAAGTCTTGGATGTTTAATGGGCTTTATCATACACTTTTATATCATTTTTGGGACTAACCTACTAACCCAAAGGCCCAGTCCAGATTGCTGTTTTTTTCCTGTTTCGGGGTTTTGCAGAAAAAGAATATCAAACGAAGTCCAAACGGAATGAAACCTTCGCAAGAGATATTTTTGGAGAAAATCACGCATAGGGAACTTGAGAACCACGTCAGGGGAGCATCGAGGCGCCCACGAGGGTGGGGGAGCGCCCCCCTGCCCAGGGCGCGCCCCCTACCTTGTGGGCCCCTCGAGCGTCCCCCGGTGTCCTCCTTCCTCCTATATAAGTCTACGTACCCCGAAACCTTCGACAACAGAGATAAAACCCTAATTCCACCGCCGTAACCTTCTGTTCCCGTGAGATCCCATCTTGGAGCCTGTTCCGCAGCTCCACCGAAGGGGAATCCATCACGGAGTTCTTCATCGTCATCATCATCGCCCTCACCATGAGTTGTGAGTAGTTTACCACAGACCTTCTGTAACGCCCCGGAAACACCCGCCGGTGGTCGTTACTCCTGGCGAGATCTAGACTGGCCTCACATATCAATACTAGTCTTTTCTGCGCACTTTGTCCTCACTCGTGCGCACCCGGGAGCAACTTCCCGGTCGGTCACCCATCCTGAAACTACTCCAAGCTGAGCACGCTTAACTTTGGAGTTCTATCCGAATGGGCTCCCGGAAAAGAAGGAATTCCTTATTGATATGAGTAGTCTATCATCCCTAATAAGCCAGGCCATCACATACACCCTCACTCAGAGGAACCGACGTCCTCGTCGGGCCACAGGAACGTTCCCTCTTGGCACAACCGTCTGTGCTTCCAGGACAGCACATGTGTCATGCCGTGTGCCACGACGGGTCACAAATGTCATGCACAACATGACTGCAAACTGTCCGCAAACATCCGTGTAACCGCGAGGGTCGGCTCTGATACCAACTTGTAACGCCCCGGAAACACCCGCCGGTGGTCGTTACTCCTGGCGAGATCTAGACTGGCCTCACATATCAATACTAGTCTTTTCTGCGCACTTTGTCCTCACTCGTGCGCACCCGGGAGCAACTTCCCGGTCGGTCACCCATCCTGAAACTACTCCAAGTTGAGCACGCTTAACTTTGGAGTTCTATCCGAATGGGCTCCCGGAAAAGAAGGAATTCCTTATTGATATGAGTAGTCTATCATCCCTAATAAGCCAGGCCATCACATACACCCTCACTCAGAGGAACCGACGTCCTCGTCGGGCCACAGGAACGTTCCCTCTTGGCACAACCATCTGTGCTTCCAGGACAGCACATGTGTCATGCCGTGTGCCACGACGGGTCACAAATGTCATGCACAACATGACTGCAAACTGTCCGCAAACATCCGTGTAACCGCGAGGGTCGGCTCTGATACCAACTTGTAACGCCCCGGAAACACCCGCCGGTGGTCGTTACTCCTGGCGAGATCTAGACTGGCCTCACATATCAATACTAGTCTTTTCTGCGCACTTTGTCCTCACTCGTGCGCACCCGGGAGCAACTTCCCGGTCGGTCACCCATCCTGAAACTACTCCAAGCTGAGCACGCTTAACTTTGGAGTTCTATCCGAATGGGCTCCCGGAAAAGAAGGAATTCCTTATTGATATGAGTAGTCTATCATCCCTAATAAGCCAGGCCATCACATACACCCTCACTCAGAGGAACCGACGTCCTCGTCGGGCCACAGGAACGTTCCCTCTTGGCACAACCGTCTGTGCTTCCAGGACAGCACATGTGTCATGCCGTGTGCCACGACGGGTCACAAATGTCATGCACAACATGACTGCAAACTGTCCGCAAACATCCGTGTAACCGCGAGGGTCGGCTCTGATACCAACTTGTAACGCCCCGGAAACACCCGCCGGTGGTCGTTACTCCTGGCGAGATCTAGACTGGCCTCACATATCAATACTAGTCTTTTCTGCGCACTTTGTCCTCACTCGTGCGCACCCGGGAGCAACTTCCCGGTCGGTCACCCATCCTGAAACTACTCCAAGCTGAGCACGCTTAACTCTGGAGTTCTATCCGAATGGGCTCCCGGAAAAGAAGGAATTCCTTATTGATATGAGTAGTCTATCATCCCTAATAAGCCAGGCCATCACACCTTCGGGTCCATAGCTAGTATCTAGATGGCTTCTTCTCTCTCTCTGGATCTCGATAAAAAGTTCTCCTCGGTCTTCGAGGAGATTTATTTGATGTAATCTCGTTTTGCGGTGTGTTTGTCGAGATCCGATGAATTGTGAGTTTATAATCAAGATTATCTATGAAAGATATTTGGTTCTTCTCTGAACTTTTTATGTGTGCTCTTAATATCCTTGCAAGTCTGTTCAAACTATTGGTTTGGTTTGGCCTACTAGATCTATAGTTCTTGCAATGGGAGAAGTGTCGGGACCCCGATCCTAAGCCACACAGGTCTAGCATGTAACACATCATATCACTTTGCGGCCTCACGCACGGTATTCCCACGGGTGCCACCTTACCTGGCCCGGGACTGTTTGCGCATTTTGGCACACGTATATGATAGTGTCGCTAGCATCCATATGATAGAGAACCCGGGCCGACATGACCAGTTATAAACCAAAAGTGGCACTAAATTACAGAGACAGGCATACATGACCCAGCAACGAACGTGTCGGTCATCAACGTATGAACCCAAGTCGTAGCAAGCTACAAGGACTTAAAGGAGCAACGCGTGACATTTCCCCTAAGGGACAGACACATGAACGAAGAAGGACACATGCCGGCCAGCCTAAGTGTTCCGGAGCAGTAGCAAGCTACCAAGGCTCAGTGGAAGCACTAGGAGACATTTCCCTGTAAGATAGGCTACCAAAGGTAAACAACTAGGTGTCAGATCCCACACATAGCAATACACATTACACGTACGCATAACATGCAAGTATGTGTTGTACAACATGGCATCACAACATAACTCAACAACTCATATAGAAAAAGGCCCAGAAGAGCCATCATAGCATTTATTACAATCAGAGGTCACATGACCCAACATACAGAGCATACAGGCAACGGAAGCATAACATGTCTGAGTACAGACAACTACAAATGAAAAAGACTAAGAATCCAGACTATCTACAAGACCCTCCTAAGGGCACAAGACCGTAGCTGAGGTAACAAGCTAAACGTCGAAGTCCACGCGGAATCACTAGCGAGACTGAAATCTCTCTGCAAAACATAAATTAAGCAAACGTGAGTACAAAGGTACTCAGCAAGACTTACATCAGAACTAACTACATATGCAACAGTATCAACAAGGGGGTAGTGGAGTTTGACTGCAGCAAGCCAGCTTTGACTCGTGGCTATCCTGAACTACGACAGCAAGTAACTCTTTTGAGGTGGCGCACACGAGTCCACATATTCACCAATCAATACACCATTATGGATCCGCTCCCGTCTCCCTACGAGAAGGCCATCCATAGTACTCACACTTGTCTTGAGTATTTTAGAGTATCCACTTTCGATTGTCAATGTACCACGTAAGCATCCAAGAAGTCCATATCCGCGGACCCGGCTATTCGAATAGATCATGTTAACCCTGCAGGGGTGTACTTCTTCACACACGCTCTCGCCACTTACTGCCATGTACACGTCGTGTATCTCGGCAACCTTCAAGCGGAAGCCTGGCGAGGGTGTCGGCCACGACCTGACTAACCACACAAGTCTCTCGTCCAGGTTTATTGCCTATTCGGGTTCCATCCATGGGGAGATCCGGCCGGGGTGTCGCTCACGGCCCCAAATGATGTGCGCAGGGTTCCCAAGCCCACCTCGACGGATGGATCTACGCTTGGTACACCGTGCCACGGTGCCTAGTCTGCCCCAAGCCCACATGTACCGTGTGCCACTTGGTAGACTACTAACACTACCTACAAACACCAGAAACTAGTTGCAACTCCTGGACAGAGATCTAGTTGATTAATAAGTCGAGAGGGGTCGAGTTACCGGAACCCAATGTGTGGTAGTAGCTAGTCATTGGACAACTTACACAGAACTCAGTTCTTAAGGACGGTTCCAATGAGACAACCCACCATGTACTCCTACATGGCCTCTCACCGCTACCTTTACCAAATCGTGTTCACACACTTAGCTCTCAATAGTAGGGCATGTTCACCACATTCCAATTCATCCCCGATGAATCAGACCTGACACAACTCTAAGCAATAGCAGGCATAACCAGAAAGCATGAATGAGTAGGCACAACATGGCTCAAACAATTCCTACTCATGCTAGTGGGTTTCAACTATTTACTGTGGCAATGACAGGTCATGCAGAGGAGAGGGGTTCAACTACCGCAGCAATAAGCAGTTCAATCGTTGTTGTTCTAATGCAGTAAAAGAGAGCAGGAGCGAGAGAGTGGGATTGTATCGGAATGAACAAGGGGGTTCTGCTTGCCTGGCACTTCTGAAGATATTAAAAGCCCTTCATCGGTGTCATCGAACTCATCGTCGGAACGCGTCTACTGAGAGGGGACAAAACCGACAAACAGAGAAATAACACAATCAATGCAATGTAACAATATGATGCATGAATGTGACATGGCAATATGATGTTTATTGAGCTAATGCAACTAGCAACACAATTAAATGAAGTTGGTTTGAACCAAAGGTTCAAATTCAAACTCCATATGTGATTATTCAAATGCCATTTATTCAAATTGTCCTAAACAGCAACCATAAGGTGTTCTAACATGCATGAAAATGCCATAAACAGATTCCTTGGATTTTTCTGATCAATTTTCATATATAAATTATTTTCATCTGAGCTACGGTTGATTTTATATGATTTTTAGAAGTTTAAAGCATTTTCTGGAATTTCTAAACCTTTTCTGATTTATTTTAATTCCAGAAAGGCTTTATTGCGTCAGCACTGCGTCACTGTGATGTCAGCAGTCAACAGGGCTGGTCCAGGTCAAACCTGACTAGTGGGTCCCACTGGTCAGTGACTGGGGCTGGTTAGTGTCAATGACATGTGGTCCCAGTCAACAGCCACATCAGCTTGGTCAACTCTGGCACGTGGGGCCCGTTGGGTTAGTTTAAACTAAACAGAAAATAAACTAGGTTAATTAGGTGCGTAGGGCCCATGTGTCAGTGGGCTAGGTGGTTAGTTAGCGGGGTGATTAGCCCCTAAGTAAGCGGCCACGTCGGCGTTAGGCGCCGGCGACCAAAGACACGGCGGTGGCTCGCCGGAGTTGCCCGTCCGGCCAGCTCCGGCAACGGGAGCTCACGCGGCTCGGTGCGTTGGAAAGCTGCTGCGGCGGCGCTTCGGATGGTGGCCGTGGAAAGTGCTGGGGTGGGCGGGAACGGCGGTGGCGACCTCAACGGCGGCGGCCGAAGTTCGGGCATCGGCGACGTATCGCTACGGTGCATAAGAGGACGAGCTGGTGGCGGCGTTGGCTTGCTGCAGAGCTGTTGAGCACGTAGCAAAGCTCGGGCGTGACGGATGCTACCTAAAGCAACGACGACGACTAGTGTGGCGGCGCTGAGTTCTCGGGCACGACGGCCCGATGGGTTAGAGGACAAGAATGACCACGAGAGCAGGGGGACGACGGAGGAGCTCACATCGGTCCAGATGAGAAGCTCAGCCGGCCCGGGGAAGCTCTGGAGCGGCCCAATCGACGTCGACGAGCTTCGGGCACCGGCGGCGAGGACGAGCTCGATGTCGTTGGTGTGGTGCTCCTCAGCCTGTGTTCTTGCCCGTAGAGGTTGCGGAGGATGCTTTGGAGCTGTTGGACACAAAGGTATGATGAGACGACGGCGGTGGCTGCGGTGATCTCGGCGGCACGGCCATGGCGGCTTCGGCCACGAGGGGAGAACGAGAGAAAGGACGAGGGAGAAGGCAGAGAGTGAGGGGAAAGGGCCAGGGGAGGCTCGAGGCGTCTCCAGCGGCGCAGATCAGGGCGAAGGGGCGGCCTCCAGCGCGAAGCAGGAGGTGGAGCTCGGGCGCGCGCGCGTCGACACGCCTCTGCCTACTGGCAGAGGTTGAAGACGGTGGGGAGGCCTGGTGGGCTGGGCCGGCTCAGGAGCTGGGCCTCCTCATGGCCAGCCAGGTAAGAAGGCTCAGGTAGTTTCCTAACTCTATTTTATTTTCTGTGTTGTTTTCTTTTGTTTATTCATTTTGCCACTGATTCAATTTTAAAGTAAATCAAGGCAAGGCAAAACCTTCTGAAAATTTGTATGTTGCCATTCTGGACTTTTCCAAAGGCACATAAATAATTTCAGGGCCTTTTGAAATATATTCTATATAAATGAATATTATTCAAAAGTCAAATACTTATTGATTTAAATCCAAATGCCCAAAATATATATCCCTGAGACTCCAAAAATATTGGTTTGAATTTTAACTCTTTCCAATATTTATAGCTTAACAGGAACATTTTCTTGGGTTTATTTGAAGCAATTTTTAATGTTGATCATTTTTAGAAAAGATCTCTGAGGCTTTCCACTTTCCCCACTTCAAGTTTAAATGGAAATTAAACATGATGCATGGGTGCCACTCACTAATGCAACTAGCTACAAGGCAGAATTCTAGGGCTGTGACAACTCACCCCCACTAAAACAAGAATCTCGTCCCGAGATTCGAGCGTAGGGTAAGAATTCAAAGGGGACACAAGCTAACACAATCTTCACGATCCAATTTTCCTTCTCGGAGATGTTGATTTATTGCATCATATTGATCTTGTCATCCTTGCTTTCAAGCTTCATCCAACACAACAACAAAAGAACGTGAATTCTACAGGATTTGATCTTCTCGAAGATCGAGCAATTCAAGATCAACTTATGGATTGAGACGTCAAAACATCTCTTGAGATGAGACACGGAGTACACCTCCAGGGGAATGGAGTGAAGCAAGCAATGAAGGTCACTTGATAGGCACTAATTACACACCTAAGAAGATGGTGATCAATGTCACCAGATGAGACACCTTGGAGAAGGTGACTCGTAGAGTTATTTCCTTAAGTGGCAAAAAGAATTACTTTTGATATAGAGATCATTGAAATTCCCTATACCAGCCTGAGGCAAACAAAATAGATAGTTTGAAGGAGTTTGAGAGAACGACATACTCCATCTATAATAGATGAGGGGGGACTACCTTGTTGAAGACAACACAACGGATGATTTAGGTTATCATCGGAAATGGATGGGACCCATGGCAAGTGGCACATTGGCGGTGCAAGTTGGGAACAAAATGCAAATGCTGGGAATGATTCTGGTAACTGGGATAAATCCCAACAGTAGAGAGTAAATCTACTCTTTGAGAGGTTATAGCATAACCAGGAACATTGGGAGCAATCCCGGTTAGTGCCGGTGATAACACCTAGTGCTTGTGCGTGCTCTCAAGAACTTGAGCATTCCCATATTCCATCAAGGTTTTACCAATATCCGTGTCAAGGATCCTGGCAACACCACATACTACCTTGATGAATAACGATGGACGATGCAGATGTAAAGGAAGATAACACTTTCTTAGATTTCACCTTAGCGAGGCCAAGGGGCATGATCTGGATGATCGACCGAGAGACATTTAGCACTCCGCTTCTAATGTTCTCCTTGATGTGCTAGCACAACCCATTTATTATAATGGTTTGGTACCTAGAACGTCAAATAAAAGGTCGGACTTCAGGAGCACAAGAATCCATAAGGAACAACTAGGGAGTAAGTCCTACGAAGTCTTTATGGGGAGGTGGCCAACTTCTTCAAACAAGATACTACAACAATAGGTCTTCCGGTTGGGTGTGTTGGCCACGACATCCACTTTACCGGTTATCGAGAGACCAATATTATAGTTCTTGGGAAATGCACCAACCATCATATCTGCCTGAGATTCAGTTCTGATTAGTGTCAGGAAATTCCAGACTCATCGGGTCTAGAAAGAATGAATGTTTGCAACACAAATCGACGAGACGGCGTTGCGAGATTCTCAGGAAATGGACTGCGGTAGTAAGCTCCAAAACATGAGCTAGTTCTGCTACATACACATGAACACGTTGTCCAAGACAAGCATGACCACGTAGAAGTCTTACGATAAAACACTACCGAGTTCGGGTGGGGAACCATCAACAAGGATAGCGAAGTCCTATCATAAGTCATGATTCTTAAGAGGGAACTTCTTCTCCTTGAACAAATCTATCAGTGGCTTGGTGTGCTAGGGATATGTATGGGGTGGAGGTAATTCATCTACCAAACCATAGAATACTTTGTACATATGCATGACCGATTTAGGATGATTCCAGGGGAAGCAAAACAAACCTTTCTCAATTTCATGGCGGCATCTTACATCTAATGCACATGAACTGGGAGAAAGTCACTTCTTTCTTCCGTACATATGCTTCACGAACGGGTCATGAAGATAATGCTTATAAAAGTTTTCCAATACTAGCTAGATGTTCAACATAGATCACGGAGAAGATAACAATGTTGCTGATGGGCTCAACAACAATTCATCCAGGTTTCCAAATAGATGGAATTCCATGACAATGTGAACAAAGTGATAGAATTGGTCAGACCCAAAAGATATAATGGTGTATGCTCAAGGGAACGACCATGAGTAAGACAACATTACGAATATCGTTGGTTCTGATTTGACTTGACGATAACCCATACTCAAATCAAGGTTTAGACAAGACAATAGGTCCACAAATGATCACGGGGATCAATTGAAGAAGATATCATCTATCTTCAATACACACACAAGATATCCCTTTGGAGTGAGCTATATGGGTTAAGCTTTTATCTTCCAACTTTCCAAGTTGTTGTTTAGCTTAACCAACTAGTTCGGGATATCCAACACAGATTCTTGGAGAAAGCTTGGTTTACAAGAGTACCAACTTGATCACAGACTCAACATAGCGGTCAGGTGACAACCTGGTGATACTTCCGAGAAGATATTCGGAAAATCATGAACCACCAATATGTTACTAAGCTCGCAAATAATCTTGCTTTTCAGGGCAAGATGATATGATCACAAGAGTGAGGCAAGTTATGCAATCCTAACTCATTGCTCAAAGAGTGCACCAGAAAAATGGACTAGGTAGCACGATCAATCTTAGAATGGTGATTTAGTAACCAACACACTAAGAATGAAATTGTTGTCCTTTAACCACCAAGCAACGAGATTGCTAGGGGTATTGATTTCACACATCGCAATTCACTTGCCAGTATTCCGGTTACAACAACACGGAGACCGAGGAATGAACGATGATGGCGAGAAGTATCACCTTATCAAAATTCATAGGAGGTGGTGCAATTCCCATGACATTCTTGATATAAAGATGGTAATACTCCAAGGTAGGACAGAACAAAAACCGGATTGTCATTTTGATCTGCGGAGTACAACTTCTTTGACCCGATCCAGGATATGGATAAGGTACTGGAGTTTGTTTCTCATAGTCATTCCAGAATAGAATGGCTTGACGGACCACAAGAGCAAAAGGCATCGATGCACGAGTACACAACTACTCCTGACTATCAATTGATAGATGAAGGTCGGAAAATAACTGAAGGAAGACAACTCGAGGAACATATAACTTTCTGAGTTGTGGATGCATAGATTAGCGTGTCGAACTAGTTCAACATATTTCTTCCGGATAACCCATGCAGAAAGGTAGGACTGGCAGAGTCACAATATGAATGGAGTACTACTCAAGAGCACTCAGGTTGTGATCTTTTGGTTCAGATTAACTTCTGCCATGATGGTTCATGGTATTGGAAGAACGATATACCACGGACCTCGAGGACTATCACAAGGTTACTAATATCCTAAAGGAACGAGCAAATACTATCAACATGAAGTAAGTAGGGTGAAGCTCGGGTTCAAGAACCCAAAGATAGAAGGCCTACTAACTAGATGGCATTACGGGATGCTTTGAGAATGACGGCCAGAATCATCACACTGAGGATACAAAGTATTGCTGCATTACCGGGTAATCTTCTAAGACACTTAGGATCATAGTAGTAGCTCCAACCTATATGTCGTGGCAACGAAGTACCTCAACATACCGACTAGTGTGGTTAATCTGGCCTAAAAGGACATTAAGAACAGATAGGAATGGTTTGCAAATGCATCAGACTATTTAGAAACCTGGGATGACTCGGACAGCATAACAGCTGCAAATGCTCGAAAATACTTTTGGGATCCAAGCAAAAAGGGTAGCATAACCACTTAACATCATCATGTCAAGGTTCTGTGACCAACAGTTGAGCAACAGAAGTAGAATAAACTGAACTGAGAGTTGAATCCACAATTAACGTGATCCTGATAAATAGAATGAGAATCCTAGTTCCTAATCCCGGTAGAAGAGAAGAGGATGACTCAGATCAGAAGGTCATAAGGTAAAGGAGTAAAAGAGCCTTACGTTCCCTTCCACAATCAATTCCCTTAATATAACTAAAGAGTTTCTAGACACAACTTCGACCAGTTTGGCTTGCTAATCCTACAGGCAGTCAGGCTCTGATACCAAAGCTGTCGGGACCCCGATCCTAAGCCACACAGGTCTAGCCTGTAACACATCATATCACTTTGCGGCCTCACGCACGGTATTCCCACGGGTGCCACCTTACCTGGCCCGGGACCGTTTGCGCATTTTGGCACACGTATATGATAGTGTCGCTAGCATCCATATGACAGAGAACCCAGGCCGACATGACCAGTTATAAACCAAAAGTGGCACTAAATTACAGAGACAGGCATACATGACCCAGCAACGAACGTGTCGGTCATGAACGTATGAACCCAAGTCATAGCAAGCTACAAGGACTTAAAGGAGCAACGCGTGACATTTCCCAACAGGGACAGACACAGGAACGAAAAAGGACACATGCCGGCCAGCCTAAGTGTTCCGGAGCAGTAGCAAGCTACCAAGGCTCAGTGGAAGCACTAGGAGACATTTCCCTGTAAGATAGGCTACCAAAGGTAAACAACTAGGTGTCGGATCCCACACATAGCAATACACATTACACGTACGCATAACATGCAAGTATGTGTTGTACAACATGGCATCACAACATAACTCAACAACTCATATAGACAAAGGCCCAGAAGAGCCATCATAGCATTTATTACAATCAGAGGTCACATGACCCAACATACAGAGCATACAGGCAACGGAAGCATAACATGTCTGAGTACAGACAACTACAAATGAAAAAAAACTAAGAAGCCTGACTATCTACAAGACCCTCCTAAGGGCACAAGACCGTAGCTGAGGTAACAAGCTAAACGTCAAAGTCCACGCGGAATCACTAGCGAGACTGAAATCTCTCTGCAAAACATAAATTAAGCAAACGTGAGTACAAAGGTACTCAGCAAGACTTACATCAGAACTAACTACATATGCAACAGTATCAACAAGGGGGTAGTGGAGTTTGACTGCAGCAAGCCAGCTTTGACTCGTGGCTATCCTGAACTACGACAGCAAGTAACTCTTTTGAGGTGGCGCACACGAGTCCACATATTCACCAATCAATACACCATTATGGATCCGCTCCCGTCTCCCTACGAGAAGGCCATCCATAGTACTCACACTTGTCTTGAGTATTTTAGAGTATCCACTTTCGATTGTCAATGTACCACGTAAGCATCCAAGAAGTCCATATCCGCGGACCCGGCTATTCGAATAGATCATGTTAACCCTGCAGGGGTGTACTTCTTCACACACGATCTCGCCACTTACTGCCATGTACACGTCGTGTATCTCGGCAACCTTCAAGCGGAAGCCTGGCGAGGGTGTCGGCCACGACCTGACTAACCACACAAGTCTCTCGTCCAGGTTTATTGCCTATTCGGGTTCCATCCATGGGGAGATCCGGCCGGGGTGTCGCTCACGGCCCCAAATGATGTGCGCAGGGTTCCCAAGCCCACCTCGACGGATGGATCTACGCTTGGTACACCGTGCCACGGTGCCTAGTCTGCCCCAAGCCCACATGTACCGTGTGCCACTTGGTAGACTACTAACACTACCTACAAACACCAGAAACTAGTTGCAACTCCTGGACAGAGATCTAGTTGATTAATAAGTCGAGAGGGGTCGAGTTACCGGAACCCAATGTGTGGTAGTAGCTAGTCATTGGACAACTTACACAGAACTCAGTTCTTAAGGACGGTTCCAATGAGACAACCCACCATGTACTCCTACATGGCCTCTCACCGCTACCTTTACCAAATCGTGTTCACACACTTAGCTCTCAATAGTAGGGCATGTTCACCACATTCCAATTCATCCCCGATGAATCAGACCTGACACAACTCTAAGCAATAGCAGGCATAACCAGAAAGCATGAATGAGTAGGCACAACATGGCTCAAACAATTCCTACTCATGCTAGTGGGTTTCAACTATTTACTGTGGCAATGACAGGTCATGCAGAGGAGAGGGGTTCAACTACCGCAGCAATAAGCAGTTCAATCGTTGTTGTTCTAATGCAGTAAAAGAGAGCAGGAGCGAGAGAGTGGGATTGTATCGGAATGAACAAGGGGGTTCTGCTTGCCTGGCACTTCTGAAGATATTAAAAGCCCTTCATCGGTGTCATCGAACTCATCGTCGGAACGCGTCTACTGAGAGGGGACAAAACCGACAAACAGAGAAATAACACAATCAATGCAATGCAACAATATGATGCATGAATGTGACATGGCAATATGATGTTTATTGAGCTAATGCAACTAGCAACACAATTAAATGAAGTTGGTTTGAACCAAAGGTTCAAATTCAAACTCCATATGTGATTATTCAAATGCCATTTATACAAATTGTCCTAAACAGCAACCATAAGTTGTTCTAACATGCATGAAAATGCCATAAACAGATTCCTTGGATTTTTCTGATCAATTTTCATATATAAATTATTTTCATCTGAGCTACGGTTGATTTTATATGATTTTTAGAAGTTTAAAGCATTTTCTGGAATTTCTAAACCTTTTCTGATTTATTTTAATTCCAGAAAGGCTTTATTGCGTCAGCACTGCGTCACTGTGATGTCAGCAGTCAACAGGGCTGGTCCAGGTCAAACCTGACTAGTGGGTCCCACTGGTCAGTGACTGGGGCTGGTTAGTGTCAATGACATGTGGTCCCAGTCAACAGCCACATCAGCTTGGTCAACTCTGGCACGTGGGGCCCGTTGGGTTAGTTTAAACTAAACAGAAAATAAACTAGGTTAATTAGGTGCGTAGGGCCCATGTGTCAGTGGGCTAGGTGGTTAGTTAGCGGGGTGATTAGCCCCTAAGTAAGCGGCCACGTCGGCGTTAGGCGCCGGCGACCAAAGACACGGCGGTGGCTCGCCGGAGTTGCCCGTCCGGCCAGCTCCGGCAACGGGAGCTCACGCGGCTCGGTGCGTTGGAAAGCTGCTGCGGCGGCGCTTCGGATGGTGGCCGTGGAAAGTGCTGGGGTGGGCGGGAACGGCGGTGGCGACCTCAACGGCGGCGGCCGAAGTTCGGGCATCGGCGACGTATCGCTACGGTGCATAAGAGGACGAGCTGGTGGCGGCGTTGGCTTGCTGCAGAGCTGTTGAGCACGTAGCAAAGCTCAGGCGTGACGGATGCTACCTAAAGCAACGACGACGACTAGTGTGGTGGCGCTGAGTTCTCGGTCACGACGGCCCTATGGGTTAGAGGACGAGAACGACCACGAGAGCAGGGGGACGATGGAGGAGCTCACATCGGTCCAGATGAGAAGCTAGCCGGCCCGGGGAAGCTCTGGAGCGGCCCAATCGACGTCGACGAGCTTCGGGCACCGGCGGCGAGGACGAGCTCGATGTTGTCGGTGTGATGCTCCTCAGCTTGTGTTCTTGCCCATAGAGGTTGCGGAGGATGCTTTGGAGCTGTTGGACACAAAGGTATGATGAGAGGACGGCGGTGGCTGCGGTGATCTCGGCGGCACGGCGGTGGCAGCTTCGGCCACGAGGGGAGAACGAGAGAAAGGACGAGGGAGAAGGCAGAGAGTGAGGGGAAAGGGCCAAGGGGGCTCGAGGCGTCTCCAGCGGCACAGATCAGGGCGAAGGGGCGGCCTCCAGCGCGAAGCAGGAGGTGGAGCTCGGGCGCGCGCGCGTCGACACGCCTCTGCCTACTGGCAGAGGTTGAAGACGGTGGGGAGGCCTGGTGGGCTGGGCCGGCTCAGGAGCTGGGCCTCCTCATGGCCAGCCAGGTAAGAAGGCCCAGGTAGTTTCCTAACTCTGTTTTATTTTCTGTGTTGTTTTCTTTTGTTTATTCATTTTGCCACTGATTCAATTTTAAAGTAAATCAAGGCAAGGCAAAACCTTCTGAAAAATTGTATGTTGCCATTCTGGACTTTTCCAAAGGCACATAAATAATTTCAGGGCCTTTTGAAATATATTCTATATAAATGAATATTATTTAAAAGTCAAATACTTATTGATTTAAATCCAAATGCCCAAAATATATATCCCTGAGACTCCAAAAATATTGGTTTGAATTTTAACTCTTTCCAGTATTTTTATAGCTTAACAGGAACATTTTCTTGGGTTTATTTGAAGCAATTTTTAATGTTGATCATTTTTAGAAAAGATCTCTGAGGCTTTCCACTTTCCCCACTTCAAGTTTAAATGGAAATTAAACATGATGCATGGGTGCCACTCACTAATGCAACTAGCTACAAGGCAGAATTCTAGGGCTGTGACAAGAAGTGCTTGGCTTTGGGTTCAATCTTGCGTTGTCCTTTCCCAGTGAAAGTAGGGGCAGCAAGGCACATATTGTATTGTTGCCATCGAGGATAAAAAGATGGGGTTTATATCATATTGCTTGAGTTTATCCCTCTACATCATGTCATCTTGCTTAAGGCGTTACTCTGTTCGTATGAACTCAATACACTAGATGCATGCTAGATAGCGGTCGATGTGTGGAGTAATAGTAGTAGATGCAGGCAGGAGTCGGTCTACTTGTCTCGGACATGATGCCTATATACAATGATCATGCCTAGATAGTCTCATAATTATTCGCTTATCTATCAATTGCTCGACAGTAATTTGTTTACCCGCCGTAGAATATCGCTATCATGAGAGAAGCCACTAGAGAACACTATGGCCCCTGGGTCTATTCTCAACATATCAATCTACATCTACTTTACTTTTATTGCTTTTATTTTCTGTTGTTATAAACCAAGATACCAAAAATATAAACTATCATCTCTATCAGATCTCACTTTCGTAAGTGACCGTAAAGGGATTTACAACCCCTTATCGCGTTGGTTGCGAAGTTCTTATTTGTTTGTGCAGGTGCGAGGGACTCGTGCGTGGTCTCCTACTGGATTGATACCTTGGTTCTCATAAACTGAGGTAAATACTTACACTAATGTGCTGCATCTCCCTTTCCTCTTCGAGTGAATACAACGCAAGCTCGAGAAGTAGCAGTAGGCGCGCCCTGGGCCCTCATGGCCACACCGCAAGGCAGTTGATACCCTTCTTTCGCCGCAAGAAAGCTAATATCCGGATAAAAATCGTGTCAACAAATCAGGTTAATCAGAGTTACGGACCTCCGGGGATTTAAGAAACGGTGAAGGGCCAGAATCTAGGAACGCAGAAACATGGAGAGACAGAGAGACAGATCCAATCTCGGAGGGGCTCTCGCCCCTCCACCGCCATGGAAGCCATGGACCAGGGGGGAAACCCTTCTCCCACCTAGGGAGAAGGTCAAGGAATAAGAAGAAGGAGGGGGTCTCTCTCCCCCTCGCTTCCGGTGGCACCGGAGTGCCACCGGGGCCATCATCGTGTGACGGTGATCTACACCAACACCTCTGTCATCTTCACCAACATCTCCATCACCTTCCCCCATCTATCTACAACGGTCCACTCTCCCGCAACCCGCTGTACCCTCTACTTGAACATGGTGCTTTATGCTTCATATTATTATCCAATGATGTGTTGCCACCTTATATCCTTCCTCAAAACAGCCACCATACCAACCTACTATGGCATTTCCATAGCCATTCCGAGATATATTACCATGTAACTCCACCGTTCCGTTTATTATGACACGCACCATCATTGTCATATTGCCTCGCATGATCGTAAGATAGCTAGCATGATGTTTCCATGGCTTGTCCGTTTTTTGATGTTATTGCTACGCTAGATCATTGCACATCCCGGTACACCGCCGAAGGCATTCACCTAGAGTCATATTTTGTTCTAGCTTCGAGTTGTAACCTTTGAGTTTTAAGTAAATAAAAGTGTGATGATCTTCATTACTAGAGCATTGTCCCATGTGAGGAAAGGCCGAATAAAAAAAGAGATGGCCTAAAAAAATAGAGAGGGGCTAAAAAAAGAGAGGAAGCCCCTCCCAAAGAAACAAAAACAAAAAATGAAAGAAAAGAGATAAGGGACAATGCTACTATCATTTTCCACACTTGTGCTTCAAAGTAGCACCATGATCTTCATAATAGAGAGTCTCTTGTTTTGTCACTTCCATGTACTAGTGGGAATTTTCATTATAGAACTTGGCTTGTATATTCCAACGACGGGCTTCCTAAAATGCCCTAGGTCTTCATGAGCAAGCAAGTTGATGCACACCCACTAATTTTCTTTTTGAGCTTTCATACACTTATAGCTCTAGTGCATCCGTTACATGGCAATCCCTACTCACTCACATTGATATCGATCGATGGACATCTCCATAGTCCACTGATTTGCCTAGTCGATGTGAGACTTTCTCCCTCCTTTTGTCTATCACCACCTTCTATTCCACCCATAGTGCTATGTCCATGGCTCACGCTCATGTATTGAGTGAAAGTTGAAAAGGTTTGAGAATACTAAAGTATGAATCAATTGCTTGGCTAAAACCGGGGTTGTGCATGATTTTAATACTTTGTGTGGTGAAGATTGAGCATAGCCAGACCATATGATTTTGTAGGGATAACTTTATTTGGCCATGTTATTTTGAAAAGACATGATTGCTTTATTAGTATGCTTGAAGTATTATTGTCTTAATGTCAAATGATAGACTATTGCTTTGAATCACTCGCGTCTTAATATTCATGTCATGATTAGATTACATGATCAAGATTATGCTAGGTAGCATTCCACATCAAAAATTATCTTTTTTATCATTTACCTACTCGAGGACGAGCAGGAATTAAGCTTGGGGATGCTGATACATCTCTGTCGTATCTATAATTTTTTATTGTTCCATGCCAATATTCTACAACTTTCATATACTTTTGACAACTTTTTATACTATTTTTTGGGACTAACATATTGATCCAGTGCCCAGTGCCAGTTCCTGTTTGTTGCATGTTTTTTGTTTCGCAGAATATCCATATCAAACGGAGTTCAAACGGAATAAAAATGGACGGAGATTTTTTGGAATATATGTGAATTTTGGGAAGCGGAACCAACATGAGACGATGCCCGAGTGGGCCACGAGGCAGGGGCGCGCCCACCAAGGGCAGGCGCGCCCTGGGCCCTCGTGGCCACATCGTAAGGCGGTTGATGCCCTTCTTTCGCCGCAAAAAAGCTAATATCCGGATAAAAATCGTGTCAAAATCAGCCCAATCGGAGTTGCGGATCTCCGGGAATTTAAGAAACGGTGAAGGGCCAGAATCTGGGAACACAGAAACAGAGAGAGGCAGAGAGACAGATCCAATCTCAGAGGGGTTCTCGCCCATCCGCCACCATGGAGGCCATGGACCAGAGGGGAAACCCTTCTCCCACCTAGGGAGAAGGTCAAGGAAGAAGAAGAAGGAGGGGGGCTCTCTCCCCCTCGCTTCCGGTGGCACCGGAGTGCCACCGGGGCCATCATCGTGTGATGGCGATCTACACCAACACCTTCGTCATCTTCACCAACATCTCCATTACCTTCTCCCATCTATCTATAGCGGTCCACTCTCCCGCAACCCGTTGTACCCTCTACTTGAACATGGTGCTTTATGCTTCATATTATTATCCAATGATGTGTTGCCATCCTATGATGTCTGAGTAGATTATCGTTGTCCTATCGGTGATTGGTGAATTGCTATGATTGATTTAAATTGCTTGTGGTTATGTTGCTGTCCTTTGGTGCCCATCATATGAGCGCGCACGTGGATCACACCATAGGGTTAGTTGTATGTTGATAGGACTACGTATTGGAGGGCAAGAGTGACAGAAGCTTCAACCTAGCGTAGAAATTGATGCATACGGGATTGAAGGGGGACCAATATATCTTAATGCTATGGTTGGGTTTTACCTTAATGAACGTTAGTAGTTGCGGATGCTTGCTAATAGTTCCAATCATAAGCGCATAGAATTCCAAGTAAGGGATGACATGCTAGCAGTGGCCTCTCCCACATAAAACTTGCTATCGGTCTAGTAACGTAGTCAATTGCTTAGGGGCAATTTCGCAACTCCTACAACCACTTTTCCACACTCGCTATCACTAATTTAGTTGTGTCTTTATCCTAACAGCCCCTACTCTTTATTTACGTGCTCTTTATATTCTTGCAAACCTATCACACAAAAACTACAAAGTACTTCTAGTTTCATACTTGTTCTAGGTAAAGTAAACGTCAAGCGTGCGTAGAGTTGTATCGGTGGTCGATAGAACTTGAGGGAATATTTGTTCTGCCTTTATCTCCTCGTTGGGTTCGACACTCTTACTTATCGAAAGAGGCTACAACTAATCCCCTACACTTGTGGGTTAATGATCAGATCGTAGAAACTTTATTTTCTTGTTACGATGATTTTCTACTTCACTCTGAAATTCTTTGAACTTCTCAAATGTTTCATACTTGTGCTTCATCAAGTAGATATACCCATATCTGCTCAAATCATCAGTGAAGGTCGGAAAATAATGATACCCACCGCGAACTTCAACACTCATCGGTCCACATACATCAGTATATATGATTTCCAACAAATTTGTTGCTCGCTCCATTGTTCCGGAGAACGGAGTTTTAGTCATCTTGCCCATGAGGCATGGTTCGCAAGCACCAAGTGATTCATAATCAAGTGATTCCAAAAGTCCATCACCATGGAGTTTCTTCATGCGCTTTACACCAATATGACCTAAACAGCAGTGCCACAAATAAGTTGCACTATCATTATTAACCTTGCATCTTTTGGCTTCAATATTATGAATATGTGTATCACTACGATCGAGATCCAACAAACTATTTTCATTGGGTGTATGACCATCGAAGGCTTTATTCATTTAAACAGAATAACAATTATTCTATGACTTTAAATGAATAATTGTATTGCAACAAACATGACCAAATCATATTTATGCTCAACGCAACTGCCAAATAACATTTATTTAGGTTCTACACTAATCCCGAAAGTATAGGGAGTGTGCGATTATGATCATATCAATCTTGGAACCACTTCCAACACACATCGTCACTTCACCTTTAACTAGTCTCTGTTCATTCTGCAACTCTCGTTTCGAGTTACTAATTTTAGCAACTGAACTGGTATCAAATACCCAGGGGTTTCTATGAACACTAGTAAAATACACATCAATAATCTGTATATCAAATATACCTTTGTTCACTTTGCCATCCTTCTTATCCACCAAGTATCCAGGGCAGTTCCACTTCCAATGACCATTTCCTTTGCAGTAGAAGCACTTAGTTTCAGGCTTGAGTTTAGCTTTGGGTTTCTTCACGGGAGTGACAACTTGCTTGTCATTCTTCTTGAAGTTCCCCTTCTATCCCTTTGCCCTTTACTTGAAACAAGTGGTCTTGTTAACCATGAACACTTGATGCTGTTTCTTGATTTCTACCTTCGCCGATTTCAGCATCGCGAAGAGCTCGGGAATTACTTTCATCATCCCTCGTATATTATAGTTCATCACGAAGTTTTACTAACTTGGTGATAGTGACTAGAGAACTTTGTCAATTACTATCTTATTTGGAAGATTAACTCCCACTTGATTCAAGTAATTTTAGTACCCAGACAATCTGAGCACATGCTCACTAGTTGAGCTATTCTCTTCCATCTTGTAGGCAAAGTATTGTCAGAGGTCTTACACTACTAGGAAAAGACTTATTAGTGGCGCACCTATTTTGGCCATTAATGGCGCACTACAGGTGCACCACTACTACCACGCCATTAGTAACAATTACTAATGGCACACCCCTGGTGCGCCATTAGTATACCAGACAGCAGTGGCGCACCAGGAAGTGCGCCATTACTATGTGCCCAGATGCGCCATTAGTATGCCTCCCAGGGGGCCATATATACCTTGTGCTCTGGGTTATTAATGGCGCACCTCTCAGGGGTGCGCCACTAGTGTGTTTATTGCAGTGCGCCACTAAAGTGCAGAGTGGTGCGCCACTACTATGAATATTAGGATTCTTTTTTTTTTGCTTTTCTGATATTTGCACATGTTACAAAATACATTACAGCACAGAATTTAAATAGCACAACATATAAACAACAGATTTATCGAATACAATAGAAGATTAGTCTCCGAATACAATTCATCATATTAGTCACCGAAATCAAAATACCGAACAAAGTTAGAACATTACAAGTCTCGAGACCGCGAGTAGCGAGTTTGTCTTCACATTACAAGTCGATATCTAAACTACCATCATCACATAGAAGAGAGCTGCGGTCACGACGAGCATCATCGCGATGAAACTGGTCTTCATCCGGTTCCTCCTTCGCTCCCTCCTCTCTTCCGCTAGATAGCGCGCGTATCTAGCTTCTGCCTCCGCCCTAGTGGTGTACCCTTTGTAACTGTTACCGCTGAAACGGTGAACCTGTCTCCGACACTCCTCCCAGTCGTCGTAGACTCCGGGAACCTTACCCTTGTACACGACATACGACGGCATCTCAATGCACTAGACAAAACAATACATATGCAATATATAAGTATGCAACAAAAGGATCAGAAGAGAAAATCATCAACACATTAATATGTAGCACGATTCATGGTCCTACTAATAAATAGCATCGATTACATAAAAGTTAAACGACTGTCCAAACCAAAGAGACATACAAGTTCATTAAAAACTTTAATTACAACATGAGCTAATCGATATTTCACAACTACATAGCATCACTACTACTTTTGACTCAACTCAAGGACTGGAGCGTGGATGAAGCCACCGTCTTTCGTGATGGTCATGAATGTGCGGTCGTTGTCAGCCTGCATTTGTAGCGTTGTTTCTATTTCACTGTTGGACGGTTGACATTTGAGGTAGAACTGCCCCGAGGTACGAAGGACATCTTGATGGATGATTTCCGAAAACTCCGACTAGATGCGAAAGAATTATTGTCTGAGGTCCACATCCTGGATTTCCGACAAGCATGTATCCCATGCTTTGAGACTATTTGGTAGCTGAAAGATCGTGGATGTCGCCTAGAGGGGGGGTGAATAGGCGCTTTAAAATAATTACGGTTTAGGCTTGAACAAATGCGGAATAAACCTAGCGGTTAATTTGTCAAGAACAAAACCTACAACAACTAGGCTCACCTATGTGCACCAACAACTTATGCTAAGCAAGATAAACAACTAGGTGATAGCAAGATATATGACAAGAAACAATATATCTATCACAAATTATAGTGCATAAGTACACGGCTCGGGTAAGAGATAACCGAGGCACGCGGAGACGACGATGTATCCCGAAGTTCACACCCTTGCGGATGCTAATCTCCGTTTGGAGCGGTGTGGAGGCACAATGCTCCCCAAGAAGCCACTAGGGCCACCGTAATCTCCTCACGCCCTCGCACAATGCAAGATGCCGTGATTCCACTAAGGGACCCTTAAGGGCGGTCACCGAACCCGTACAAATGGCAACCCTTGGGGGCGGTCACCGAACCCGTACACTTTGGCAACCCTTGGGGGCGGTCACCGGAACCCGTCAAATTGCTCGGGGCGATCTCCACAACCTAATTGGAGACCCCGACGCTTGCCCGGAGCTTTACACCACAATGATTGAGCTCCGAACACCAAGGTTGGGGCTATCTCCCCATCGACACCACGAAGCTTCACCACAATGGAATATGGCTTCGAGGTGACCACAACCGTCTAGGGCGCCCAAGCACCCAAGAGGAACAAGCTCAAGGGTAACAAGCACCCAAGAGTAATAAGCTTCTCAACTTCACTTCCACGTATCACCGTGGAGAACTCAAACCGATGCACCAAATGCAATGGCAAGGGCACACGGAGTGCCCAAGTCCTTCTCTCCCAAATCCCACCAAAGCAACTAATGCTAGGGAGGGAAATGAGAGGAAGAACAAGAAGGAGAACACCAAGAACTCCAATATCAAGATCCAAGGGGTTCCCCTCACCTAGAGGAGAAAGTGATTGGTGGAAATGTGGATCTAGATCTCCTCTCCCTTTTCCCCAAAAAACTAGCAAGAATCCATGGAGGGATTGAGAGATAGCAAGCTCGAAGAAGGTCAACAATGGGGGAAGAACACGAGCTCAAAGGATTAGGTTCATTGGGGAAGAAGACCCCCTTTTATAGGTGGGGGAAAAATCCAACCGTTATGCTCACAGCCCGCACAGAGCGGTACTACCGCTCCAGGAGCGGTACTACCGCTAGGGCAGTAGAACCCCTTTGAAAAACAATAGCGAGGAGGCAAAAAGGCCAGAAAAACCGTCGGAGCGTTAGTACCGCTTGACCTCACGGTACTACCGCTAGGGGTAGCGGTAGTACTGCTAAGGGTAGCGGTACTACTGCTTGCGAGCGGTACTAAAAAATTACATCCGTGCCTACCACCGCTGGACTTGTGACGAGTTTTTGGTCCCGAGCGGAAGTAGCCACGGAAGTAGCCGCGGTAGTACTGCTCCAAGCGGTAGTACCGCTCCCAAAAGCGGTAGTACCGCTCCCGAAAGCGGTAGTAAAAACTTACTTCTGCTCCTACGCGCGGTAGTACCGCTGCGGCCTTTTCAGTACACCAAAACGACAATAACTTTTGCATACGGACTCCGAATTCGATGAAACCAAGTTTGTTGGAAAGCTAGCGACAAGGGCTAACATAATCTTGATAGAAATATCAATAAGAAGCAAGTTAGAAAAGTCCCAAAAGAAAATGGTGAGAACCCTTTCTCGGATAAGACCGGTAAAACCTCCAACACCGAAAACATCATAGAAGACACATGTGAACTCCGTTTTCGATGAACTCAAGCTTGTCATCAAGATGACCATAAGCTCTAAGACTCACAAAGAGAACCAAACAAGAACCAAGAAACATGATGCAAGGATGCAATGGTTTGAGCTCTCTACTAACGATACGATCAAGCTAGCAACTTGAGAGCCCCCCTTGATAGTACGGCAAACGATCCTATAACCCGGTCTCCCAACTACCACCACGAGACCGGTAAAATAGAAAACCTATCAAGGGAAAACCTTTGCTTTGCAAAAAGTCCACTTGAGCTAGATGTAGACGATCTTGACTTCCTCAAGTTGGACCACCTTTCTTGATTGCGTTGTCTCGGTGAAGACTAGTAGATTGCTCCCCCATACTCCTCTATGGGAGAGCCACTCTTCGGCATATCTTCACAAGTCCATTGTCACGGCAATGGACGGCAAGCTTCAAGCACTTGATTTCTTCGTGATGCTCCACTTGAACTTGCACACCGCAACCTAACCCCACAAAGAACTCTCACGAAGACCATGGGTTAGTACACAAAGCGTGATTGACAATGCTTACCATACCATAGGATTGCTTGATCCCTCTCGGTACATCTTCTACACTTTGTGTGTTGATCAACTTGATTCACTTCTTCACTTAGTCTTGATCAACCTTGAATCTTTCCAACTCTTCATTTGGATGATGTCTTGAAGGTAAACATGAATGATAACACACTCTTCTTCTTCAAGACATGCTTGCAATAAGCTCAACACTCACAAGACCAATCTTTGGACAATTCCTTAATAGCACCTTGGTCATCACAAACTCTCCTTGAAACCAACAAATGAACTCCAAGAAAAGCCTATGGACAAACCCTTCAAATATAACTCAAGGAAACCATTAGTCCATAGAGAGCGTAGGGGCACTGCATGGGGGCACTGCATGTTCTTTCAGTAGCAGAAGGTGATGATGGTTCCGTACGATCGCCCGCATGTGATAGAGGGCGTAGTAGGCATCCTTCTGACCGCCAGGCGGCTGCTTGACGTAGGGGAACGTCGTTACGTGGGTGAATACGTGCATGTTGTACCTAAAAAATGGCCTCTTGAAGGTGCCTCCAGATTTGGCGTAGTCGGGGAGAACTTCATCAAGAACTTTCTTCACATTTGAGTAGTCTTTCTTCGATTGACGGTCCGAGTCGAAATACGTGGCCATGGAATATTGCGGGCTTATGAACTCGTGACTTGCCGGTCCCCAGCGCTGCCCAAGATCTTGGCACACATGTAGAAGGGGTCGACTATCACGATGTCTGGGGTCTTGTCTCTAATGATCCGCATCTCCATACTCAGCGAAAATAGCCGAACGAAGGTGTAATGCAGCGGATGAAAGTTAAACATAGCAAATATGTCATCAAACCACAGGACGATCATACCCCCGATGGCGCTATCCACAAAGCCCTTGCACTCTGGCACCTTGGCCACGAAAACCTGGTATGCCACATCATTCTCGGAGAGGCACCGCTTCTCCAAAGAAAGAACACTGTCATGCAGACTCTGCATAGCATCGGTTGCAGCATTGAGCAGATTAGTCAGTACCATCGGCCTACCCACCACATGCACCCTCCTTGAGATATCCTTAGGTGAAGGTGGCCCGTCCTGAGCACGGATCGTACTCGGTACCGGCTGGCTCGCACCCTTGTTATTCTTTCTTTTCCGTCCCTTCTACTTCTTCTGCTGTAATGGGATCGAGTTCTGCTCATAGACCACCTTCTTGAGTGTGTTGGGGCTGATAATATTTTGCACCTTGGCTATCTGAGGCTCGGTGAAGGCGGCAGCTGGAGGCGTCTCCTGAGAACTGAACGCAAGATGACGCCTGTTGCAATTGGGTTTCTCCGCGGTGCCAGCTAGATCGCGATCGTCTTTTGCAGGGTTGGGTTCTTGAGAAGGAGGCCCCAAGAATTCGTCATCGTACCCATGCTCGTTGAAGTACTTATCGACATTGGTAAATGTACCGTCGTCGTCGTTCGGATCCTGTGCCATATGCATGTCCGGATCAGCTGATGGCGGTAGCGTTGCGGCGGTCTTGCCATGGCTTGGCGCCGGCACGACTGGCAGTGTTGTCTATGGGGTGGTGTCCCCCGCCCCCAAACGAATCTGGCTCTTTGGCCAAAGCATGGGCCAGATTATGCAGGCGCTGAGGGTCATCGCATCATCTTCGTCGGCCCTAGGGGGTCGATACGGAGGTAACAAGTCGTCGAAGCCCCGCAGCACCCGAACCAGTTGAACCCTATACACGATGGGTGGCATCGTGTTACCGTGGAACACGTGGCTGCCCGGTTGAACAATTCTGGCCTTGGCGACATCGATCAACTTGTCGTGCACGAAGTGTAGGAGAGTGCATGGAACATCGGCGGCGCCCTACAAAAACATGTAGGGCGTCAGGGATGCCCAGTCAAAGGCAAGGAGATGAAGTCATCGGCCGAGAGAGGCTTAATTAGTTACCGTGATGGCGTCGAACTCGGCTAATGTCGAGGCACCGCCAATGGTGGGCGTGCAAGTGACAGAGGGGCCGCTTGATGCCGAGGGGCCGGTGATACGTCTCAAACGTATCTACTTTTCCAAACACTTTTGATATTGTTTTGACCTCATTCTTGCATGATTTGGACTAAACTAACTCGGACTGATGCTGTTTTTAGCAGAGCTGCCTGTATGGTTTATTTGTGTGCAGGAAAACGGATTTTTAAGCATCTCAGAAAAATCCACGAAAAATCACGAAAAATTCACGCACCCGAAGAAACAACATACCAGAAGTGGGGCCAGAGGGGGGCCAGGGGGTGCCCAGGCGCCCTGTGGGCGCCCCCCCCCCCTGGGCCGCGCCGGGGGGGCGCCTGGGTGGGGCCCACGCCCCCTGGTGCCCTACTTTAGCCCGTATTTTTTCCTCCGAGGCAGAAACCCCAGATCGGGAGTCCTTTCGCTGTTTCTCGTCGCGGAGCCGCCGCCACCCTCTGTTCTTCTTCGGGAGGGCTAATCTGGAGGCTGATTTGGCCTCCGGAGAGAGGAGATCGTCGCCATCGTCGTCATCATCACCACTCCATCATCCCTCCATGACTTCCCCTTCATGTGTGAGTAATTCCCTTGCTGTAGGCGAAGGGGATGGTAGGGATTGGATGAGTTAGATCATGTAATAGTTCGTCAGATTGTTGGGGGCATGTTGCCTATCATCTAGTATGGTGTTTATCATCTTTGCTACAACTTGTTATTCTTAATGCTTGACACTAGGGCCCGAGTTCCATGATTTCAGATCCGAACCTTATGTGTTTGCATGAATATATTTGTGTTCTTGATCCTATCTATGAGTTGTATGCACCTGTTACGGTTCGGAACCGGCGATCCCAAAGGTGACAGCTTGGGACACCAAAGGGGATGGTCCGTAGTTTGAGGATTACATGTATCCATTGAGTTCATTGCTTTGTTCCGGTGCTCTTTGACAGGAGCACCTTAATATCCATTAGTTCCTTTTGGCCCCGTTCGTAGCGGGATGGTAGGACAAAAGATGTTGTGCAAGTTCTTATTGCAAGCACGTACAACTACCTACGGGATACATGCCTAATGTTTGATATTTGCCTAGATGATCATTACTTTTCCGTGTGCCGTGCCCCGAGTTAGAAACTATCTCATCCATGCAACGCCCAACCATCCATCTCCCTAGCCTGTAGTATTTTAAACCTTGCTTGTTACTAGTCGCTACTTTCGCTATTTACTTTGCTATCTACTTTTGCTGTTTGCTTTTACTATTACTATCATCACTATCATATCGCTGTTACCACTTATCTTTTGTTGCAAGTTAGTATATTTCAGGTGCGGTTGAATTGACAACTCAACTGTTAAAGCTTATAAATACTCTTTGGCTCCCCGTGTGTCGAATCAATAAATTGGGTTATTCTTACCCGCGAAGACTATCTCGATCCCTTACGGTTGAGGGTTATCAGCCGGTCGGCGTATTCTTCCCACACCTGGGTGCATTAAGATCTAATGCCGGCACCGACGCCGGAGACACCAATTTCGCCTCCGCCGAAGACACCAATGGCGCCGCTGGCGCATTGTGCGAGTTGCTGCCCATGAAGCTGGGAATCGGGGGCGGCCCCTGTTGGCCGCCCGCAATCCACGCCTGCAACCCCTCAATCAAGGTAGGCACAATGGCGGTGATCGTCGCTCCCAGTTGGTCTCGCACTTGCTCTCCGACTATCTCCGGAATCCGCGCCACTTGTGCCTTGAGTTCTTGAACCTCGCGCTCCTAGATTTCCGAGCTAGTCTTTTTCTCCTTTCGCCCAGCGGTATAGTATTCCGACCATTTTGTGGACATGCCTTTACCGGCCACACGACCAGCTGACGACGGCTTACTGAGCTTATCCTTGTTTTTCATTATGTTCAATGCCCTATTTAAAGTGGTGTCAAAAGGGGAGCTCTTAGCCGACCCCGTGCTACTGCTTTCAGAAGCCTGCGGAAGGAATGTGAACCATTTAGAAATTTGGCTTCATTAATTAGAATGCAACCATATGGAGCTAATTACGCGAGGGGTATTTCTTACCAGAACAAGCTCAAGTTTCTTGTTCTTCGGATCCGTGGTAAGCTTCTTTGTTACCGGGTCAATCTTGTACCGGGCCCTGACATAGTTCCTGGTCTGCTTGTCACGGTATTTATGGAAGAGGGGCGGTAGGCCTTGCTCGGCACGCTCCGCGTCCTCCTTGTCCCATATAGGTTCTGTCACTCTGTAACCATCGGGACCGAGTCTGTGGACCCCTAAATTCAAGTCCCGCATATCTTTCCCCCACTGACTTGATTCCTCGGATGCGTTGCTCTCGCACTTGATCTTGAACTCGAGGTAGTCAGCTTCGCTGATCGAAAGATGTTTCTCCTTGATATTCTCATAACTATCACCTTTATCAATCATACTCTTCACCGCGGCTCTCCAAGTAGCCAGGGCCGTGCTCATCTTTGTGAGGGCGGCACTGTTCACTTTATTCCTTGAGAGGCGTGTGTTTGCGAACTCACCGGGGAACTTGTATCGTTCGTGCAGCTTCGTGAAGAGGAGGTTGTGCGAATTCCCTCGGTCAGGATGCCTCATGTTCTCGGTGTTGATCGAGACGGTGCTCCAGAGAATGCACCCGAGCTGTACCGCGTACCCCTTGACTAATTCTTTGGGCGTCGTTGGATGCCCACTGAAGGACACTTCAGTAAATTCCTCCTTGACGGTGTCGAGCATGTTCGGGCGCCGGTCCTTCCGTTGCCTCTTCGGTTGGCTGCCATCTGTGTATGCGGCATCCTCGGCGACATCAGTGGTGTCATCATTAGTGGTGGCATCCTCAGTGGCGTCATCAGTGGTGTCATCCCCGACGCCACTAGGGGTTGTGTAGTTGGGATCGGTGTCTTCCTCGGCGTCCTCATAGCAGTGAGGTTCTTCCTCCATCTCCTGGGGGAGCTGCCAAAATTCCTTGCCCGAACCGCCGACCTCATCGTTGTGGGCCATGTTCGCTCTAAATAGGAAAAAAGTTTGGTCAAAAAGTTGGTTATTGTCAAGGAACAAGATCTCTAAGTTAACCAAATAACTAGTGTGTGCCACAACAGAGCACAAATCTCCATCTAGCTAGTAGGAGTAGCTTTCCAAGCCCTCTTTCCAAAGCCACAACTCCTCTAAGTTCTCAAGATAACCTAGTTGTCGAGGGATGTGTCCAGAAAGTTGGTTGATGTCAAGATACATGCTAATTAATTTTTGTTTTGGTTGAGAATCGGGCACCTTCTAAGTCAAGAAAATTGGGCATGACCTTTGCAAATTTTCTTGACCTAGGAGTGCCCCAATCTCAACCGATACGGAAATTAAGCAACATTTCAGGAGAAAGGGGTAACGAAGTAATGGGGCAAATGTGGTAATGGTTGACCGGCGTCAGCCTGAATTCACAATGCTTCAAAAGGGCATAAATTAGCTGGATAACCTAGATTTTATTTTCATATCTTTGTAGGACACTAGGACTGCTGCTTAATTCATAAATCTCCATTTTAAGGAGAGGGTGGACTTTTGGTGTATACAAAAAGAAGCTAAAGGACATGGTCATTAATTGTAGTGACTGAGGGAGTAGGAGATGATCTTATTGTCAAAAGTATACGAAGATGTAGTGGAAACCAGCAAAGGAGTCCATCAGTCCTAAAATAGAAGTATGTTTGCACAACTAGCTTTGCAGTTCACTGTTATCACTTATCACTTATATGCTTCTTGCACGTGACAACCGTAGAAAAGCAGGCAGTAAATCACTATTTATTTGTCACAGTAACCATAAAAAATAACCATCTACTTTTTTGAACCACGAAAATAATAGAAACACCAACAGTGCAACATCATAAGTATTGTGAGTTGACAAGGTGTCTTTAGTTTCTCGTGTTTATTTTTTAAGTCACCGGGGGAGCAAAAAGCCCACCTAAATTAGTTTCTCATGTCCAATGGCTTGACACCAATAAGCTACTCAAGGTAGTCCATTCTCTATTTTTTTCATATGAGGAAGCAGTTTTCTGTTATATGAACTATGGAGCTATGGAGCTACAGTACAACTATTTAGATCAATACACTGTTAAGAAAGATAACGTAGTTCAGTAAGTCATGAACATAAATACTGCAGAATTCAGAGACCACTTACATAATGTAAATTCAGTTAGCAACAAGACAGACATATTGCATTTAGATTTCAAGGAAAACTATGACTTCTCCACACTGTAAACCATGAACTTGGACACTGTAACAAGTGTTTACACTGAAGAGTAAATGCTAAGAAGTGTTAAAAGGTGCCGTTTGGTCATCCTACCAAGGAAACAGCAGCATCCAGAAAAGTAACATGGAACGTCTATTCCTTAGAGAGGCAAACAAGGAATAACTGTAATTTATGCCATGGAAATGTTAATCAACTAGCATATCACACACTGTATAAGTTTCAGAGAATACGGCAGGCAAGTTTGTCCTTGTGCAGTGTGTGTTACAGCAGCCTACAGCCTATCAGGCATCCATCATAGTAAACGCACAAACAAGCATTTCACTTTCCAGTTCTCCCCACTAATCGTCGATAACATGGTGGAAAACCATATTCAGTTTTGAGACCACGACAATGGACATCCTACATAGTAAGAGCATCTAGACTAGCATTGCACCACTGCCCACCAGATTGGAATTCAGTCATAACTAGTGCTGTTTTAGCTTCGACACACCAACAGTTAACATCCTACAAGGTCCCTCCCATTTAGGAATTCTAGCAAGAACACAAGCAGCCGAGCAAGCCTAATTGAATCGTTGCATTGTATGCCACCGCAATCTTGATCCACTGACATTATACCTACTATCAGATAAAATGGCAGGCTACTTTGCCTTCTGTCTATATGCAGTATGTGCTAAACTAGCATTTCTCTACATTCAGTTTTCACAGAGAAACAATCAAGACCCTACAAAGTAGCATTTGTTCATCCTCGCAAGAACTGCAGCAGTCAAACACGCAGAGTAAAATGAAGAGGCAAGCGATCGAAGTACAATCTTTCTAAAGAGACACTGGTCCGACTGTACCATACATATTTAGCTTTTGAAGGACAATTTTTTTAACAAAGTATCCCATCCTCCAATATCTACAACTAATTCAATTATGGCACTTAAAGATGGAACAGAACAGCAATGCTTATTTGCGCCACAGGTTAATATTAGAACATGGTATCTTCTATCAATAATAGACAGTTGCTGCATATCGATCGCTAGGTTATCTACCATGGACAGTTCAGTGTACAAAGGATTGAGCACAAAGTTCAATGTAGAAACACACTAAATTTTAATGAAGTAATGAGGCTCAACACAAGTCAAAGGAATGACCACTAGATTCAATTGACTGTGAGCACACAATTTTAAAATCAGCACAAGTGCAAAACCTACACATTGACAGCCACCAGTGAATCACACATTGTAAATCCAGTGGACTTGCAATTGAAGAAATCATCAAAAATAAAGATTGGCTGCCTCGTCGTTGGTTTTTCTTCCAGGTCGTTAGTGTTACTAAAATTGCAGCTCGCTCCGGCAGCCTAGATGGAGCGACGAAGGGAGCGTGAGCATGGGTAGAAGCTGAGGTCGGGAGGATAGAACTTGGGAGGACCCTAGGAGCTCGTCGGTGTCGGTGTAGCGTCGTGCTCACTGGAGGTAGCCATGGTGGGAGGAGGCAAGAAAACCTAGGGGAAAGGAGGGGGGGTATCACCTGGGGGAAGAACCGAAGGATGCCGTAGGAGGACGCCGGGCCTCCCGCGGGAAGGGCAGCGCCCGAGCCCTAGGGGCGCGCGGCGGGGTACGGGTCGTGTCGGGGGCGAGCGCAGCACCCACCAGCTCCGCGGACGAGCTAGGGCTTGCTCCTGGCCCAGCGATAGGGGTCGTGTCCGGGGACGGGCACCGATGCTGGCGGAAGCGGCGGCAGATCACGGTCCTGCGCTTCGGGGCGGTGGGCGGGGCGCGCAGTCTCGGGCGGGAGGAGGGAGGCGGAGGGTTGGCTGTGGCTCAGGTTGGTTGCGGCTCGCGCTCGAGGGCAGGGCGGCTAGGGTTCGTGGGGAGGGCAGGGGAGCGACGGCGGCGAGGCTTTCTGGGCTCTAGGGAGAGGAGAGGGCGGAGAGTGCGAGGGGAAGCGCGAGGGGGCAAGTAGGGAGGGGGCCGAGGAGGCAGGGCGGCAGCGGTGGAGCGGGCGCGGGCGGACGGTGGCGGTGGAGCGGGCACGGGCGGACGGCGTCGGGTTAGGTGTGGGGTGAGGGAGGGAGAGAGGCCAAAGGGAGAGGGGAGTAGGTGGAGTGGGGGGAGGGTTAGCAATGGCGCACCCCCCTGGTGCGCCATAAGTACATCGAAAGCAATGGCGCACCTCCTCGCGGTGCGCCATTAGTAATTTTTTTTGGATTTCAGTTTGAGCCCTCAGGTTATCTTCCACCAAACCCTATATGCATCAGAAAAAGTTAGCTAGCCCGACTGGTCAGCATGCAGCAAACACACTAGTAGGTCCTGGGTTTGATTTCGAGCCTCCCCAATTTTTGTTTTTATCCATTTTTTTCTTTGCTCATATCTATTTATCCATGCATCCAAATATAACATGTCACATATGCTAGATGCTCAGAATTTCATGTAGAAAAATAATATGCAGTTTGTTGCCATGTTAACAACATTTAAAATGTTGTTTGATATTTATTTGTGTTTAAATATGTTCAAACTTGTTTAAATACAATCGATCTTATTAGCTAGCTATCTTTTCACAATCTTCTTGCCCTTCTTTTTCGCAAATGGAGTTCTTCTCTTGAATGGACGTCCTTTAGGTAGGGTGGTCCTCCTTCTTATTGTGGTGTATGGCACTTCATCGTCGTTGTCATGTTCCATCTTCGGGTCGCCGTACTTGTCGAAGTTTTGCTCATTGGTGACTCCATCCATTCTGATTATCTTCCTTTTGCCTCTCCTCACGACAACACGACTGGGCTTTGACGGGTCGGTAATGAAGAAGCATTGGTCCACTTGGGAAGCCAGTACCCATGGCTCATTTTTCGCGGTGACGTTTGCGCCCGCGGTCTTGGATTTGGCTTAGGGTATAACCATGGTGGTGAAATACCAGTCTTCTTTTAGGACGCTCTTGGCCCATCTGACACGGAACGTCGGGACCTTCTCTCCAGCATAGCTCAGCTCCCAGATCTCTTCGATCCTTCCGTAGTATCTATCCTTGTTGTTACCGGTGTAGGATTCCATTGTTACCCCGGAGTTCTGATAACCATCGCTCTTCATGTCCTTGTCCTCGGTGTAGAACGTGTAGCCGTTGATATCGTACGCCTCATACGTCATCAGGTTGTGCTCGGCGCCCTGTGACAAGGCGAATATAATATTTTCTTCCGCGGAAGAATCCTCATGTAAAGGGTGCGACATAAGCTTCTCCTTGAACCAACGCGTGGAACATGAGTTGTGCTCTTCGATTATATCTCCGTCCGTCCTCTGTTGGCCTCAGTCATTGTACGTCTTCTCAATAAAGGTTTTGTGCTCTACCACCCAAGGATCGACCACGTCTATGTGTTGTAGCACGACTAGGTTTGCTCTTTCAAAGTCGGCGAGTCGACCCTCGAAGTTGACATGCATTTCGCGGCGACCATTGCGGTGACCCCATCCAGCGAGCCTGCCGAGGTGTCTGTTGACGGGCAGACCAACGGGGTTCTCGATGCCTAGATAATTCGTGCAGTAGGAGATGCACTCTTCGGTCATAAAGCCTCTGGCTATGCATCCCTCTGGACGTGACATGTTGTGAACATATCCTTTGATGACACCATTCATCCTTTTGAACGACATCATGCTGTGTAGGAACGTCGGCCCGAGTTGGATGATATCCTCCACGATATGGACCAGCAGATGCACCATAACGTCGAAGAATGCGGGCGGGAAGTACATCTCAAGCTCGCATAGTATCACCACGATCTCTTCCTGTAGCCTTCTGAGTTGCCTCACGCCAACCGACTTCCGAGAGATGACGTCGAAAAAGTTGCATAGACCAAATAGCATTTCTCGGACGTGCACGTCATGATCCCACGGATTGCAACTGGAAGTATCTGCGTCATCAGCACGTGACAATCGTGAGACTTCATCCCGCTGAACTTCTGCTTCGCTGAGTCTAGGTATCTGCTTATCTTCCCCGCGTAACCGTAAGGAAGTTTTACTCCTACGAGGCAGGTGAAAAAATGTTCGATCTCCTCCCGACTTAGAGTGATGCATGCGGGAGGGTAGTCATTTCCGATCTTCTTGTCCTTTTTGCCTTTGCGACGACTTTCCGTGTCCTGCTTCGCCTCATCATCATCATTAGCGTGAAGCTCCTCCCTGATGCCCATTGATTTCAAGTCTTCCCTTGCTTTCGGCCCATCTTTGGTCCTCTCTGGCATGTTGAGCAGGGTACCAAGAAGACTCTCGCACATGTTCTTCATGATATGCATGACATCAAGGCTATGTTGTCCATGCACCTGACGCATCCAGAAAATCCGTGGACCACCTGCCCCACGACATATCCGTAACTGAGATAGTCGTGCACCGTCGTGAGCAGTGCGGCTCTCATAGGGAAATATTCTTTCTCTGCGGCGTCCCACGTATTGGCTGGCGTTTTCCACAGCGTGTCTAGCTCCTCTTTCAGCAGCCCCAGATACAGATTGATGTCATTCCCTGGTTGTTTTGTCCCTTCAATTAGCATACTCATGTGAATGTCTTTCCTCTTCATGCACAACCAGGGGGGAAGGTTGTACATCCACACAAACACATGCCAGGTGCTATGTGTGCTTCTCTGGCTGACAAACGGATTGACTCCATCGGTGCTCGCGCCCAGCACAATGTTCCTTGGATCGTCCCCAAATTCTACGTCTTCGAAGTTAAACGCTTGCCACTGGCTCGCATCCTTAGGGTGACTCAACATCTTGTCTTTTTTATTTATATCCGGATCATTTCCGTCATCTTCTCGCTTCTTCTCCTCCCTATCTGTGTGCCAACGCAGGAGCTTTGCTAGCATAGGGTCCGCGAAATAATGCTGCAAACGAGGAGTGATCGGAAAGTACCACACCACTTTTCGAAGAGCTTTCTTCCTCTTCTTGTATCAAGTGACGCCGCACATCGGACATATGGTAGACTCCGCGTGTTCGTCCCGATGAATGATGCAATTGTTAATGCACACATGGTATTTCACGTGCGGTAAATCTAGAGGACACACGATTTTCTTCGCCTCCTCGAAACTGGTCGAGCACTTGTTCCCCTTGGGAAGACGTTCGTGCCAGAATGACATGTTCTCGTCGAAGCATGTGTCGGTCATTTTGTGTTTTACCTTCATCTCCAGAGCCATGAGCGTTACTTTCAGGCGGGTATCCTCGAGCCTGCATCCTTCATACAATGGAGTAATCGCGTCTATCTCCAGTTGATCTAGCTTGGCTTTCTCTCGGGCGGCAGCTCTTGCATTATCCGTCTGCTTGAGAAGCAGCACTTGAATATGAGGGTCCTGCACCCAGCCCATCGATGGTCCATCGTTGTCTGCTCCGGCATCTTCATCTTCATGATCATGCCCTTCGTCTTGATCTTCCTCATCATCATGTCTGGCATCTTCTACATGATGATTGTGTCCTAGAGATTCTTCGTATTTTCGCCCGCCCTCGCCACGGTTGTCTTGCTGCCCTTCCTCATTTCTTGCCCGGCCCCCATGGACGACTTCATAGTCATCTTCATCACCTTGCCACCGATAGTCATCCATGAAACCACGCAAGAGCAGGTGGTCCCGCACCTTTCCGGAATCCGGGTCCGTAATAAGGCTCTTCAGCTTGCATCTTCGACATGGACATCTTATGTCCGTCTCGTTCTTTGGAAGCATCTCGGCCTTCGCGGAGCTCAAAAACCTATTCACGATGCCTTCGGTCATCGTGCGGACCATGGTCGCCAGCGGGGTAGAGCAAAACGATATTTTAGAACCCAAAAAAAAATTGGCATGACTTTGCCTAAAAATAGGACCAAAAAGAATGCATAGTGCCAAATTCTCGCTGAAACGGAAATGAATCAACATTCCGGGAAAATATTGGCAACTATCGCATTTCAAATACCGGTACGTGCAAACACAAACATATGCAACACCACAAACATAAGAAGATCTAGGCCATAAAAAGTGCATGTGCACGTTGTTGGAGGGAGAAAAAAAGTAGATCTACAACGTAAAGAAAGCTTTCCCCTTACTTACCTATCAAAAAAAGGTAATTTAACCACTTAATTTGGGTGAATCTATGGTGCAAATGAGGTGAGGAAGAGGAGGCAGCCGAGACAAGCTTGGAGGAGGAGGTGGAGAGAATGAAGTGGGGATAGTGAGTGTGGTAGGTGGATGTCAAAAAGATCTAGTTGCTCTCAGGTTACCAATGGCGCACCACCTTATAATGCGCCATTAGTAACCCTATTTACTAATGGCGCACCTGTTAGGGGGTGTGCCATTACTAGTTTAAAAAAAGAAAAAATAAATAAATAAATTGTTAGTAGTGGCGCACAGAGTGTGTGGTGCGCCATTACTAGTTAAAACTAGTAATGGCGCACTGTGCCCTAGTGCGCCATTAGTAGTTTTGGAAAAAAAATATGTTAGTAATGGCGCACCGTGTGTCTGGTGCGCCATTAGTTATGAGGACACTAATGGTGCACCACATGCATGGTGTGCCATTAGTGTCAATATTATCTATAGCCCTTTTCCTAGTAGTGTTATACCTCTCGACACGGGCATGAGTATGAAATACTAATTTCAAGTCTTGGAACATCTCATATGCTCCATGGCATTCAAAACGTTTTTGAAGTCCCCGTTATAAGCCGTAAAGCATGGCGCACTAAACTATCAAGTAGTCATCATACCGAGCTTGTCAAATGTTCATAACGTCTACATCTGCTCCTGCAATAGATATGTCACCTAGCAGTGCATCAAGGACATAATACTTCTGTGCAGCAATGAGGAAAATCCTCAGATCACGGAACAAGTCCGCATTATTGCTACTAACATCTTTCAACTTAGTTTTCCCTAGGAACATATTAAAATTCAAGGGAACGGTAGCACGGGCCATTGATCTACAACAACATAGATATGCAAAAACTATCAGGACTAAGGTCATGATAAATTAAAGTTCAATTAATCATATTACTAAAGAACTCCCACTTAGATAGACATCCCTCTAGTCATCTAAATGATCACGTGATCCAAATCAACTAAACCATGTCCGATCATCACGTGAGATGGAGTAGTTTTCAATGGTGAACATCTTATGTTGATCATATCAACTGTATGATTCACGCTCGACCTTTCGGTCTCCAGTGTTCCGAGGCCATGTCTGTACATGCTAGGCTCGTCAAGTTTAACCCGAGTATTCTGCTTGTGCAAAACTGGCTTACACCCGTTGTATGTGAACGTAGAGCTTATCACACCCGATCATCACGTGGTGTCTCGGCATGACGAACTTTCACAACGGTGCATACTCAGGGAGAACACTTGTACCTTGAAATTTTGTAAAGGATCATCTTATAATGCTACCGCCGTACTAAGAAAAATAAGAAGCATAATAAGATAAACATCACATGCAATCAAAATATGTGACATGATATGGCCATCATCATCTTGTGCTTTTGATCTCCACTCCAAGGCACCGTCATGATCACCATCGTCACCGGCGCGGCACCTTGATCTCCATCATAGCATCGTTGTCGTTTCGCCAACTATTGCTTCCACGACTATTGCTAGCGCTTAGTGATAAAGTAAAGCAATTACATGGCGATTATATTTCATACAATAAAGCGACAACCATATGGCTCATGCCAGTTGCCGATAACTTTACAAAACATGATCATCTCATACAATAACGTATCACTCATCATGTCTTGACCATATCACATCACAACATGCCTTGCAAAAACAAGTTAGACGCCCTCTACTTTGTTGTTGCAAGTTTTACGTGGCTGCTACGGGCTTAGCAAGAACCGTTCTTACCTACGCATACAAAACCATAACGATTTTTCATCAAGTATGTGTTGTTTTAACCTTCACAAGGACCGAGCGTAGCCACACTCGATTCAACTAAAGTGAGAGAGACAGACACCCGCCAGTCATCTTTAAGCAACGAGTGCTCATAACGGTGAAACCAGTCTCGCGTAAGCGTAAGCGTAATGTCGGTCCGGGCCGCTTCATCTCACAATACCGCCGAATCAAAGTATGACATGCTGGTAAGCAGTATGACTATTATCGCCCACAACTCATTGTGTTTTACTCGTGCATATCATCTACGCATAGACCTGGCTCATGATGCCACAGTTGGGGAACACAGTATTTCAAACAAATTCTATGATCACACAATATCTATCTACTAGATGCATAGCAACGAGAAGGGAGAGTGTGTCTATGTACCCTCGTAGACTGGGAGCGGAAGCGTCTAGTGACGCGGTTGATGTAGTCGAACTTCTTCGCGATCCAGCCGATCAATCACCGAACGTACGGAGCCTCCGCGTTCAGCACACGTTCAGCTTGATGACGTTCCACGAGCTCTTGATCCAGTAGAGCTTCACGGGAGAGTTTCGTCAGCACGACGGCATGGTGACGGAGATGATGAAGCTACTGGCGCAAGGCTTCTCCTAAGCGCTGCAACGGTATGACCGAGGTGTGTTTCTGTGGAGGGGGGCACCGCACACGGTTGGGAGAGATCAACTGATCAACTTGTGTCTCTATGGGGTGCCCACCACCCCCATATATAAAGGAGTGGAGGAGGGGGAGGACCGGCCCTCTACTATGGCGCGCCCTGGGGAGTCCTACTCCCACCAGGAGTAGGATTTCCCCTTTCCTAGTAGAACTAGAAGCCCTTCCAAGTAGTAGGAGTAGGAGAGAAGGAAAGGGAAAAGATAAGAGAAGGAAGGAGGGGGCGCTGCCCCTCCCCCTAGTCCAATTCGGACTAAGCCTTGGGGGGGCATGCAGCCTCCTCTCTCTCTTTCCTTAAAGCCCAATAAGGCCCATATGCTCCCCGGCGAATTCCCGTAACTCTCCGCTACTCCGAAAAATACCCGAATCACTCAGAACCTTTCTGATGTCCGAATATAGTCATCCAATATATCGATCTTTACTTCTCGGACATTCCAAGACTCCTCATTATGTCCGTGATCTCATTCGGGACTCCGAACTACCTTCGGTACATCAAAACTCATAAACTCATAATACCGATCGTCATCAAACGTTAAGCATGCGGACCCTACGGGTTCGAGAACTATGTAGACATGACCGAGACACATCTCCGGTCAATAGACAATAGCGGAACCTGGATGCTCATATTGGTTCCTACATATTCTGCGAAGATCTTTATCGGTCAAACCGCATAACTACATATGTTGTTCCCTTTGTCATCGGTATGTTACTTGCCCGAGATTCGATCGTCGATATCACCATGCCTAGTTAATCTCGTTACCGGCAAGTCTCTTTACTCGTTCCGTAATACATCATCTCATGACTAACTCATTAGTCATTTGCTTGCAAGGCTTATTATGATGTGTATTATCGAGAGGGCCCAGAGATACCTCTCCGACACTTGGAGTGACAAATCCTATTCTTGATCTATGCCAACACCACGAACACCTTCGGAGACACCTATAGAGCATCTTTATAATCACCCAGTTACGTTGTGACGTTTGATAGCACACAAGGTGTTCCTTCGGTATTTGGGAGTTGCATAATCTCATAGTCATAGGAACATGTATAAGTCATGTAGAAAGCAATAGCAGTAAAACTAAACGATCATTGTGCTAAGCTAACGGATGGGTCTTGTCCATCACATCATTCTCCTAATGATGTGATCCCGTTGATAAAATGACAACTCATGTCTATGTCTAGGAAACATAACCATCTTTGATCAATGAGCTAGTCTAGTAGAGGCATACTAGGGACACTTTGTTTTGTCTATGTATTCACACATGTACTAAGTTTCCGGTTAATACAATTCTAGCATGAATAATAAAAAATTATCATGATATAAGGAAATATAAATAACAATTTTATTATTGCCTCTAGGGCATATTTCCTTCAAACCTGCCATGCTAGCCGAGGTGATGACGTCACACCGATCAATGAGTTCCTCCACCACGACATCATTCAGATCGGGGCAAGAATAACGGAGTCGTTTCCGGCCTGTTCCCTCCATGGAGAAGACGATTGAACAATGGCAGAAGGAAGGGTGAAAGCAAATAGAGGAGGGAGGAAGAGCGTGCGACAGCAGTTCCAAATCAAGAGGGAAATGCGAAGAGGCGATGGACGGTTGCCACGGTACACCAAGAGGCGCCTGGGGAGCGAACGGTTGCCACAGGGTCACACACTGATGACAAGGGCCAACTGAACCGCATGCGTATATCGCAGACACCTTGATCTGGCTGATCGTTTCTTTTGTGTTGCCTAATCACAAACAGTTCATCCGAGTGAACCATATGTTGTATATCGCACACACCTTCATCTGGCTGTCCGTTTCTTTTGTGTTGCCTAATCACAAACAGTTCATCCGAGTGAACCGTATGTTGTGTATCGCACACGCCTTCATCTGGTTGCCCATTTATTTTGTTCCTCCTCATCGCAAACTGTTAATTGAACTGAATTGTATGCCCTTCATCGCACAGGCAACTAAAATCTGAACCGTGTTTGATGCATCCGTCTTCGCAAACATTTTATACATTTTTGACGGTTTTAATACACCATTGTTTGCGGTTATTGCATCGCACACAGTTTCTTGAAGGGTCTCTGATCGTAGTGTCGCGTTAGCAACATCCTGCAGCAGTGTTTACATACTTTGTCAGCGTTCTCTGGATCGACAAAACCTTCCGATTGCATCATACACAACTCTTCCTTAAGGAAACCATGAAGGAACGTTGTTTTTACATCCATTTCTAGATTTCATAATCGAAAAATGCAGCTATTGCCAACATGATTCTGACAGACTTAAGCAGCGCTACGGGTGAGAAAGTCTCATCGTAGTCAACTACTTGAACTTGTGAAAACCCCTTTGCCACAAGTTGAGCTTTAAGGACGATGACATTACCGTTCGCGTCCGTCTTCTTCTTGAAGATTCATTTATTCTGAATGGCCTTTCGCCCTTCAGGTAATACTTCCAAAGTCCACACTTTGTTTTCATACATGGATCCCATCTCAGATTTCATGGCCCCTAACCATTTGTCGGAATCCTGGCCCACCATCACTTCTCCATAGCTCAAAGGTTCATCGTTGTCCAACAACATGACCTCTAAGACAGGGTTACCGTACCACTCAGGAGTAGTACATATACTTGTCAACCTACGAGGTTCGATAGTAACTTGATCTGAAAGCTCATGATCACCATCATTAGTTTCCTCTTCAATTGATGTAGGTGCCACATAAACTTCTTTCTGCACTGCGCTACTCTCTGGTTGAAGTGAAGGTTCAACAACCTCATCAAGTTCTATCTTCCTCCCACTCAATTCTTTCGAGAGAAACTCTTTCTCGAGAAAGGACTCATTCTTAGCGACAAACACTTTGCCCTCGGATCTGAGATATAAGGTATACCCAACCATCTCCTTTGGGCATCCTATGAATACGCATTTGTCCGCTTTGGGTTAGAGCTTTTCTGGCTGAAGCCTTTTGACATAAGCATCATAGCCCCAAAACTTAAGAAACGACAGCTTAGGTTTCTTTCCAAACCACAGTTCATATAGTGTCGTGTCTACAGACTTAGATGGTGCCCTATTTAAAGTGAATGCAACTGTCTCTAACGCATAACCCCAAATCGATAGTGGCAGATCGGCAAGAGACATCATAGAACGCATCATATCCAATAAGGTACGATTACGATGTTTGGACACACCATTACGCTATGTTGTTCCAGGTGGCGTCAACTGTGAAACAATTCCACATTGTCTTAAGTGATTGCCAAACTCATAACACATATATTCTCCCCCTCGATCGGATCGTAGGAATTTGATCTTCTTGTTATGATGATTCTCGACTTCACTCTGAAATTGCTTGAACTTTTCAAACGTTTCATACTTACGCTTCATGAAGTAAATATACCCATATCTACTCAAATCATCGGTGAAGGTGGAAATAACGATATCCACCGCACGCGTCAATACTCATCGGACCGCACACATCAGTATGTATGATTTCCAACAAGTCACTTGTTCGTTCCATTGTACCGGAAAAACGGGGTTCTGGTCATCTTGCCCATGAGGCATGGTTCGCATGTGTCAAGTGATTCAAAATCAAGAGACTCCAAAAGTCCATCAGGATGGAGTTTTTTCATGTGCTTTATACCAATATGACCTAGGCGTCAGTGCCACAAGAAAGTGGTACTATCATTATCAACTCTACATCTTTTGGCATCAATGTTATGAACATGTGTATCATCACTATCGAGATTCAATAAGAATAAACCCCTCACAATGGGTGCATGACCATAAAAGATATTACCCATATAAATAGAACAACCATTATTCTCTGATTTAAATGAGTAATCGTCTCGCATTAAACAAGATCCAGATATAATGTTCATGCTCAACGCAGGCACTAAATAACAATTATTCAAGTCTATCACTAATCCCGATGGTAATCGAAGAGCGAGCGTGCCGACGGTGATTACATCAACCTTGGAATCATTTCCCACGCGCATTGTCACTTTGTCCTTCGCCAGCCTCCGTCTATTCCATAGTTCCTGTTTAGAGTTGCAAATGTGAGCAACTGCACCGGTATCAAATACCCAGGCACTACAATGAGAGCTGGTTAGGTACACATTAATAACATGTATATCACATATAGCTTTGTTGCCCCCTTCTTGTCAGCCAGATACTTGGGGCAATTCCGCTTCCAGTGGCCAGTTCTCTTGCAATAGAAGCACTCAATTTCTGGCTTGGGTCCAACCTTGGGTTTCTTCACACGAGGAGCAACTGATTTGCCACCTTTCTTGAAGTTTCCCTTCTTTCCCTTGCTCTTCTGGAAACTGGTGGTTTTATTGACCATCAACACTTGATGCTCCTTCTGGATGTCTGACTCAGTGACTTTCAGCATCGCGAACAACTCAGAGACTGGCCTATTCATCTCTTGCATGTTATACTTCAACACAAAGCTCTTGTAGCTAGGTGGTAGCGATTGAATAACTCTGTCAGTGATCGCCTCAGGCGGGAGCTCAACTCCCAACTCAGCCAGACGGTTGTAGTACCCAGACATTTTGAGTATGTGCTCACTTATGGAAGTGTTCTCCTCCATTTTGCAGGTGTAGAATTTATCGGAGGTCTCACACCTCTCGACCCGGGCATTTTTCACAAAAATAAATTTCAACTCCTGGAACATCTCATATGCTCCACGACGTTCAAAACGCCTTTGAAGTCCCGGTTCTAAGCCATACAACATGGCGCACTGAACTATTGAGTAGTCATTAACACGCGACTGTCAGTCGTTCATAACGTCCACAAACGCGTGAGCGGGTGGCGTACCAAGAAGTGCATCAAGGACATAAACCTTTTGGGCAGCCGTGAGGATAATCCTCAGATTACGGGCCCAGTCCACAAAGCTACTTCCATCATCTTTCTGAAGGAAATATGCCCTAGAGGCAATAATAAAGTTATTATTTATTTCCTTATATCATGATAAATGTTTATTATTCATCCTAGAATTGTATTAACCGGAAACTTAGTACATGTGTGAACACATAGACAAAACAAAGTGTCCCTAGTATGCCTCTACTAGACTAGCTCATTGATCAAAGATGGTTATGTTTCCTAGACATAGACATGAAATGGTCGAGACGTAAAGATCGATATATTGGACGACTATATTCGGACATTGAAAAGGTTCCGAGTGATTCGGGTATTTTTCGGAGTACCGGAGAGTTAAGGGAATTCGCCGGGGAGTATATGGGCCTTATTGGGCTTTAGGGGAAAGAGAGAAGAGGAAGGTTGCGCCCCCCAAGGCCTAGTCCGAATTGGACTAGGGGGAGGGGCTGCACCCCCTCCTTCCTTCTCTTCTCTTTTCCCTTTCCTTCTCTCCTACTCCTACTACTTGGAAGGGCTCCTAGTTCTACTAGGAAAAGGGAAATCCTACTCCCGGTGGGAGTAGGACTCCCCTAGGGCGCTCCATAGAAAGGGCCGGCTCTCCCCCTCCTCCACTCCTTTATATACGGGGGTAGAGGCACCCCATAGACATACAAGTTGATCAGTTGATCTCTCCCAACCGTGTGTGGTGCCCCTCTCCACAGGAATACACCTCGGTCATACTGTTGAAGTGCTTAGGCGAAGCCTTACGCCGGTAGCTTCATCATCTCCGTCACCACGCCGTCGTGCTGACGAAACTCCCCCGTGAGGCTCTACTGGATCAAGAGCTCGTGGGACATCATCAAGCTGAACGTGTGCTGAATGCGAAGGCTCCGTACGTTCGGTGCTTGATCGTTTAGATCGCGAAGAAGTTCGACTACATCAACCGCGTCACTAGACGCTTCCGCTCCCGGTCTACGAGGGTACGTAGATGTACTCTCCCCTCTTGTTGCTATGCATCTAGTAGATAGATCTTGCGTGATCGTAGGAAAATTTTGAAATACTACGTTCCCCAACACTTTCAGCTTAGCTTTCTCTAGGAACGCACTGAAATTCAGGGGATCTACCACGCGAGCCATTGATCTACAACATAAATTTGTAAAGGCAACTTAGACTATTTTCATGATAAATGAGTTCAATTAATCTTATTAGTTAAGAACTCCCACTTAAAGCAACATCCCTCTGGTTTTCCGAGTGTAACACGATCCAAATTCACCAACCCAAGTCCAATCATCACTTGAGATGAGGTGGTTTCAATGGTGAACATCTCCATGTTGATCATATCTACTATGTGACTTGTGTTTGACCTTTCAGTCTCTTGTGTTCCGAGGCCATGTCTGTACATGCTAGGCTCGTCAAGTTAAACCCAAGTGTTCCGCATGTGCAAAACTGGCTTGCACCTGTTGTATGTGAACATAGAGTCTATCTCACCCGATCATCACGTGGTGCTTCGAAACGACAAACTTTCGCAACGGTGCACACTTGGGGAGAACACAATTTTATCTTGAAATTTTAGTGAGGGATCACCTTATAATGCTACCGTCGTCCTAAGCAAGATAAGATGCATAAAAGGATTAACATCACATGCAAATCATAAGTGACATGATATGGCCATCATCTTGTGCTTTTGATCTCCATCTCCAAAGCACCCGCATGATCTCCATCATCACTGGCATGACACCATGATCTCCATCATCGTGCTGCCATCGGGGTTGTCACGCCAACCATACTTCTACTACTTTTGCTACCGCTTAGCGATAAAGTAAAGCATTACAAAGCGTTTAATGATTGGCATGCATGTCATACAATAATTAAAGATAATCCTATGGCTCCTGCTGGTTGCCGTATTCATCGACATGCAAGCCGTGATAAACTATTACAAAACATGATCATCTCATACATCAAATATATCTCATCATGTCTTTGTCCATATCATATCACAACATACCCTGCAAAAACAAGTTGGACGTCCTCTAATTGTTGTTGCATGTTTTACGTGGCTGCTATGGGTATCTAGCAAGAACGGTTCTTACCTACGCAAAGCCACAATGGTGATATTCAAATTGCTATTCAACCTTCTACAAGGACCGCCTTTGTCGAATCCGATTCAACTAAGGTGGGAGAGACGAACACCCGCCGGCCATCTTTATGCAACAAGTTGCATGTCTGTCGATGGAACCAGTCTCATGTACGTGGACATGTAAGATTGGTCTGGGCCGCTTCATCCCACAATACCGCTGAATCAAAATAAGACTAAGGAAGGAAGCAATCTGAATATCGACGCCCACAAACTCTTTTGTGTTCTACTCGTGATGTCATTTACGCATAGACCTAGCTCTGATACCACTATTGGGGAACGTCGCATGGGAACAAAAAATTTCCTACGCTCACCAAGATCAATCTAGGAGATGCACATCTACGAGAGGAGAGTTGGATCCACATACCCTTGTAGATCGCTAAGCGGAAGCATTCAAGAACGCGGTTGATGTAGTGGTACGTCTTTGCGATCCAATCACGAACCGTTCCACAAACTCCAATCTAGCACCGAACGGACGACACCTCCGCGTTCAACACACGTACAGCTTGATGACGCCTTCACCTCCTCGATCCAGCGAGTGATGGTGAAGTAGTAGCTCGAGTCCTCCGGCGGCACAACGGCGTGACAGCGGTGGTGGTGGAGGAATTGCGGTAGAACTTCTCTAAGCATTACGCGTATGAGGAGAAGAGCTACGGGAGAGGAGGGGCAACGTCAAGGCCTGTAAGGGTGCGACTGCCCTCTCTCCCTCACTATATATAGGGGAAGGGGAGTGGTGGAGGCTCCCTAGGGTTTCCCCTAGGGACGGCGGGCACAAGGGGATATGGGCCGCCTAGGGTTTGGGTGCCCCCCTAGGTGCCTTGCCCCCCAAGCCAGAGGGGGTCGGCTGCCCTAGGGGCGCCCCCACCTCTTGGCTGCATGGGAATTGGTGAGGGGGGCGTAACCCCTAAATGGGCTATTGTGCCTTCTCCCTTTTGGCCCATGAGGCTCGAAACAGTTGCCGAGACCCCCCGAAACCCCTTTCGGTCTTCCGACAACTCCCCGATGCTCCCTGAAACACTTTCGAACTTCGATTCCCATCATCCTATATATAAATCTTCACCTCCGGACCATTCCGGAGTTCCTCGTCATGTCCAAGATCTTATCAGGGACTCCGAACAACCTTCGGTCACCAACACTATGACTCAACTATACTTATATCGTCACCAAACGTTAAGTGTGTAGACCCCGCGGGTTCGAGAACTATGCATACATGACCGAGAAACCTCTACAGTCAATAACCAATAGTAGGACCGGGATGCCCATATTGGTTCCCACATATTCTACGAAGATCTTACCGGTTGAACCTCGATGTCAAGGATTCAGTTAATCCCGTATGTAGTTCCCTTTGTCCATTGGTATGTTACTTGCCCGACATTCGATCGTCGGTATCTCCATACCTAATTCAATCTCGTTACCGGCAAGTCTTTTTACTCGTTCCGTGATATAAGATCCCGCAACTAACTCCTTAGTCACATTGCTTGCAAACTTCTTGTGATGTTGCATTACCGAGAGGGCCCAGTGATACCTCTCCGTCTCACGGAATGATAAATCCTAGTCTTGATCCATGCCAACTCAACAGACACCCTCGGAGATACCCTTAGAGCACCTTTATAGTCATCCAGTTACGTTGCGATGTTTGGTACACACAAGGTACTTCTCCGGTGTCAGTGAGTTGCATGATCTCATGGTCATAGGAACATATACTTGACATGCAGAAAACAATAACAATAAACTTGACACGATCATATGCTATGTTTATAGTTTGGGTCTTGTCCATCACACCATTCTCCCAATGATGGGACCTCGTTATCAAATGACAACTCTTGTCCATGGCTGGGAAACCACAACCATCTTCGATCAACGAGCTAGTTTGGTAGAGGCTGACTAGGGACTTCTTGTTGTCTATGTATCCACACATGTATTTGAGGTTCCGATCAATACAATTCTAGCATGGATAATAAACGATTATCATGAACAAGGAAATATAATAATAACACTTTATTTCCAACATTCTCAGCCCATCTGTTACCGGCTCTGGCGGCTGGTGGCGGGGAGGGGAATCTCATTGCCTCGATTCTGCCTAAAAGTTTAGGTTAGCATTTGTTAAGTTCCTGCACGGGCATCGCTTCATCCTTGAGTTGGTCTTTTGGCTCCACTTCTCTTTGAATTCGTCCTGAATAGACGGAGCTGACGGAGCTCCGACGAGGTTAGGGTTTCTCGTCATGTTTGTGTGCAACGGCCATAAACTGATGGTTGAACCGATGTGTTTGGCTAGAGCATTACACTTATCGTAAATAAACCAGAAATGTCAACCATTATATAAGATAATTTGTAGGATTAAGCATGCTAGATGTTGCCGTAAAAAACATGTTTGCTGACACCAAAAGTTCACACAAATTTACGGTGGCACGATTCGGTATCAGCCTATCAGGTGCTTTAGATTCAAGGGTTTAATGATGATGACTACGATTCGTTCTTAAGGAGACATGCACACGGATAAGTTCGGTCTACCTTGGGTATGGGAGTGACGATAGCCAGGGCCGGTCCATACATATTCGAGGCCCTGGGGCGAGACGACAAAATGGGCCCCTTATGAACAAATACAAATTCAGAATGTATTGTATTTCGAAAACAATTCAGTACAACATAGATTGATGGTATAGATAACTACACCATAATAGTATGGAGACAGGCCCGTTGATGAGGGGGGCCAAAGTGGGCGACCGCACAGGGCCCCCTAAATCGAGGGGCCCCTGATCGAAGAGAAATCCAGAGGTAAACCGTCTTAATTGTCTCCGCACATCCATCTTCCTGTCTCGCGACTACTGAGTCTCGGTTGTCCTGCCTACGCATGCGCGCGCCCCGTTTAGCCATATCCAATGATATCAACGACTGCTGATCTACTGCAGATCGCCCCCGGTCTAGCCCAGCCTGCTAGCTGATCCGTGTTCTTCCCGATAGTGTTCCCCAACCGCCCCAGCCATCGTGATATTGCAACTGGGTGCTGGCCTTGCCTCCCCTATGCTCCGGATTGGCTGCAGTTCCGTAGTCGAGAAACACTAATCAGTGGGTAATTTTTTGTTCAAAGACTGAGAAATAAGATGAGGATATATTTTCATTGGTGCCTTACGATTAGTGTTTCTTGCCTACAGATATGGGAGGCATGAATGAAGCAAGCTATCGATTGGTATTCTTTTGTATTCCTTTTTATTATTTCTAATTATATTGTCCTGTTTAATCTAGTTTGTTTGATCGTTAAGCATTTAGTTTCAGTGCTACATATATTGTCCTGTCAAGCAGATTTTCATGTGCTTTCACATGAGGTGTTTCTCCGATAGTTATGCGCTATTTTTTGGATAGTCTTTTAGTTACATAATTTTCAAAATTTAGAGCCCCATTTTATATTTTGTCCCGGGCCCCTAAATTTGTGGAGACGGCCCTGTATGGAGACAATATAGCTCTACAAAGGATCGCTCTTCTAAGGGGCACAAAGAGACAATCATCTCGCTCTTCTAAGTATGAAAACAATGTCAAAGCTGATAGTAACTTGAAGTGTTTGTGTTATCATGATATATAATGTTAATGCATGAGAACTTACATTAGTTTCCATTTTCTCTAATCTGTTCGTTACTCGATGTCTTCATTCGAAGAAAACGTCTCCAAAGCTTCCTGAATATGATGACCAGATCTGTACGTCAGTATTTTTTTCATCCAACTTTGCTTTCTCAATGCATAAAGTAGCAAGACCATTCAATCTTTCATGTGACATTGATAAACTCAAATTGTTTCCCAATAACTTCAACTTTGAGAAATTGTGTTCAGCTGATGCTACAGTGAATGGTATAGCAAATAAAATTCGATAAGATATTAATATATTTGGAAAAGAGTCTTTGTCTCCAACAAACTCGAAAATCTCCATACCACGCAATGGCACATCATATTCTGGTATAGTCATTTGTCGTAGTCATAATTTTGAGAAGAGATCATCTAATTCAACATAACATTGAGAAACCGTTTCTACAAATTTAGCACAACATTTGCATAATTAAATATCATTCAATAAAAGTCTTTTGAGCTAAGTAAGAAGCCAAATATACTTCTGAACACTTTAAGGTCTTCGAAGAACTACCGTTTCTAAAAAAATGTCAATCAAACCTTTCCGTGATTCTACTAGTTCATATCTAGGTTTCACTTCCTTTTCTCATTGATAAAAAAATTAGAAGATATGTCAGCAAACAATTGCAGAAAAACAGTCAATACAGGGAACAAAAGCACCTGAATATGAGCATATGGCTTGATGTCGAATTGTTGATGCAGCTTCCCCAGATCTGCAAGGCTGCAACACTCTCTTATCCCTGGATCCAATGAAGCTTTTAATAATAGGCCAAAAGAGAGTATGAACTAGGAAGAGAAGAATTAGAGGGAGACGTACCATCTCTAATGTGGTGATGCCTCAATTCCTCAAACGTCTACTTGATGGGGAAACGTTGAGGCTGCAAAGAGAGATGATTGGGGAAGGGAATAGCACCATCGGTCTCCATTAATGGATGCACGGGAGCGGCACATCGAATTTGGAAATGCACGGGAGCGGCGGCGCTGTTCTCTGGGATTGGAGAATTTGGGGGAGGAGGCGAGGAGGCTGGAGTTGGAGGAGATCGATGGGGTGCAGCAGCAGCGTAGCTATCCATTCTTGTGCGCAACGTGGTGGGCTTGGGCCTTCTTTTTATCCTCTTATTTTTCTGGAGCTAAAACACGTATACTGCACTACTACTTGGGCCGGGGCCCCTACCTCCCAGAGGCCCAGGGCGGTCGCCCCGTTGCCCCGGCCTATGGGCCGGCCCTGACGATAGCGGTGCGTCAACGGCTCGTTCTTGTAACTGTAGTGGTTGCTTGGTGATCAATTTTTATTATACTATTTTGGTCTGGGTATTTCGCAAAGAAGATACACTTTGGTGTCTTCTTTTGAAGGAAAGCTTTCGGGTTTTCACTGGATACTTCACCGGAAAGTTATCATCGTCTTGCAAAAACGTTCAATAATTAGAGTCTGCTCGTTTTCTCCCTCGATCTCTTGCGCCCCCTCCATCCCCCGCGACTCGACACGCACAGCCGCGTCCCAGCCCACCTCAATCTCGCGTCGCCGTCGGCAGCTAAACCCGCATCCCCGCGATGCAGAAGACGGCTCAGTCCTGGTTCACCGGCGGCACCGCCTCCCCCAGCACCGCCGCGGAGTCGCAGCCCTCCCTGCTCGCCGACTGGAACTCCTACGCCGCCACCCGCTCGGACGTCTCCTCCTCCTCCCCCCTCCCGTTCGACATCGAGGCGGCCGTTCGCTCCGCCAACGACACCGTCTCCGGCACCTTCAATGTGTAAGCCCCCTTCTCCCCGGCCTTAGTCCCTCAGATCTGATCCGCTCCCGCCCAGCTCCGCTGCCCTCCGAGCCGAGGGATCTGGGTGCGATTAGCTAGCTAGCTCTCTGCCCCTGATCTAGTGCGTTCTGATCCGTGGGCTGCAGGGTGTCCAAGGGCGTGCGGGAGCTGCCGGGGAGCTTCCAGGGCGCCACCAGCAGCTTCCCCTCGGGGAAGGCGCTCATGTACTTCGGTCTCTTCCTCGCCACCGGTATCTTCTTCGTCTTCATCGCCTTCACTCTCTTCCTCCCCGTCATGGTGCTCATGCCGCAGAAGTTCGCTATCTGCTTCACGCTTGGCTGTGCTCTCATCATCGCATCGCTCTTCGCGCTCAAAGGACCCGCCAACCAGCTCGCCCATATGACGTCGAAAGAGGTACTCTATTGCTGCAGATTGCAGCTATTGCTGTTCATTTGTTTTAGGTTTTGAAGAAATTACTAATAGTCTTGTTTGTTAGTGAGGGAGTAGAGTTTACCCTGTCAAAACACATCCGCTGTTATTTTTATTCAAATACGATTACAGCTTTGGAACATGTGGAAACAAGTTACAAATCTTAATTCATTACTAAGTGCTCTTTGCAGACAGCTAAAGACCGTCATCTGCTAGTTCATCCTGTATGTGAATATCATGGGAGCTGCATAATAACGAAAAATTCTTGAGGATCAGTTGTAGCTTAGTGGTGGTCATTTTGTTGTGCCGAGAGAAGTTAGTTAGTGCTTTGGATAGTGATAGGAAAAATGAGTCGAGACAAAACGTGGGTGGATTGACTGGCAAAATGTACAAGGTAGTTATGATATTGCAATGTTCAGGATATCGGTAACTTGTAGCTGCTCGGTCGGGTGAGGAGTAGGGATTAATCGGGGAATCGGCCTATTAACTGAATTTATCGTTAACCCATTTATCGGTAGGTTAATTAGGGTCATATCTATATATCTTCGCTTCAAAGATGGAGCATTTGCAGCGCTAGAAGCAGCCACAGATTGTTACATATCAACAAATAGTCAAATACACCGCATTAGACAGCAACAGCAGCCTATAAGCAGCAGCAGCAGCATATAGCAATAGCAACAGCAGCAGTAAAGGAGAGGCAATAAGCAGCAGCAGCATATAGCATAGATCAGATTGCTGCTCGGAGAGGGGCGACGGCTGCTGCTCCAGCCTCCTCCAACGAGGGTTACTACTACGGGAGGGCAGGGGAGAGTGAGAAGGGAGGGAACAGGCTGTGACCTAAGCACCCAGTTTTGGGGCAAAGGAGGGAATGGGCCAAACTTTTGGGCCTAAATTCCTCTCTCCAGTTAATTGGCTCAGTGGGATAAATCGGCCTTATAGCCGATAAATCGGTTTGACAGCCAGTTAATCCGCTAGACCATTTAACGCGAAGGGTATGCTGTTATCGCATCAGTGACCTACGGAATCAGGATTAACTTGCCGATTAACTTAAATATCGGCCGATATTTAAAACAGTGTGATATTGTCCTTTAATCCTCTTTGGTTGATTGTGCTCCATATAACCTTGCTGAGTTGATTGGGAAGTATTTTCTTCCCCAAATCTCCAAAATAGGGCTCTATAAATCTAGAGAAAGAAAATCTATGCTGACAAGTAACTTGTACTCCCTCCGTCCCAAAATATAAGTGTCTTAACCTTAGTACAACTTTGTACTAGAGTTAGTACAAAGTTGAGACACTTATTTTGGGACGGAGGGAATATAAAACATGCTACACATATGAAGGATTCCCATTACAAAACACTTTTAGTTTCTCATAGTGCCTGATAACAAAAAAGTAACCATCACAACCCAAATTGAAGCCCAGAATTGAGCCGATTATACCATTATCTCTTACGAAAGAGAACCAATAGCTCTGAGACTGTGATCTTACATCAAGGATGTTCTTTCCATGAATCCCTTACGTGTATCTTTGCGTGGATAACTTCTTCACTTGAGAAGAAGAGTTTAAGGGGTAATTATCCCCTTCTATTGTCCATATAGAATGTTTTGAATGAAACTAATATAGGAGTGACTGAGCAATACTGCGGTGCTTAATTTTAAATTAGCGAGCCAGAAAAGGTCACTGTAGAAAAACTGAGCACACAGATCAAGTAGGCCTTTCCTTCAGTCAACCTATTCAAACTGTGTTTAGTCTAGATTGTCATTCGCCTGGAGTCAATCTGGTTGTTGGGTTGAGCTCTTGAAGTTATTAGTTTTTGGTTCAGGTCTTGAAGGTTTAGTATATATCTGAAGGATGTTTCTAACTCATGAACTGTCCCAGCAAAAATATCTTTGGAACCACATTATAGTTATAGTTTGTACACAACGTGGAAAACTGCAAATGCTTTGTGAATTCATTCTAAAATAATTATTTTGAATGCCGTTGAACCATTAGCATCAAACCTGTATTTCGCAACAACTGGCCTATCACAGTTCATTAATGCAATAATCCAAATAACTTAGACCGAAAGAAAGAGAGAAATAAGAACAGATATCATAAGGATGCATTGTTGAGCTTATGATCTGAACATGCTGAAAGAAGTGAGAGTAGTAGAAGTTGACAACCTTGTGACAGGCTTCCACTGAGCTCACCTGTTGATGTCGGTTCTCCCAATACCAGGTGCAACATAAGGGGTCTTGGGCATTTTCTCTCTCTCCCACCTATGAACGGACAGAATATTTGGCTCAGTCTGATGTCTAGAATCAGCTGCATTATCCCAATTCCTATTGATGGGTTCAATCTTTTCCTTTGTTTGTCTTGTGGAAGTCATGGGGTGGCACGTGGATGGGTATAGTTTGACTCGAGTGTAACTGCGGTCTGCATGACCAATGGTTTCTGTCGACGCATGGAATTTCTGATTCTGTTTTTCTCCAATTCAGCAAGGAATATTTAAATGTTAATTCACTGGATTTTACTTATAAAGTACTCACTCTGTAAGCTAATATAAGAGCGTTTTGATCACTAAAGCAGTGACCTAAACGCTCTTATATTAGTTTACGGATGGAGTATAAATTTACAGCTCTATCCTATTTCTACTTGGAAAACCAAAAGCGCCCATTTTAGGCACATAAGCATGTGACAAAAGTTGTTGATAGAATGTAGTAAATGGCCCTGTACTTGCTCAGTTTTCTTTTAATAAGATGCAATGCAATATCTTCAAATGTAGGCGGTTTCTGATGAGAGAACTTGCTTTTTTTTTTTCCAGAGGCTACCGTTTACAGTGGGGTTCACGGGATGCATGGTTGGCACGATATATGTCTCTATGGTGCTTCACAGCTATTTTCTGTCGGTGATATTCTCGATCCTTCAGGTGTGTCTATTTTTTTTGTTTTCCTGTCTTCATTCCAGGGCCATTTCCTTTTAACAAGCTTGTAATCAGGGCCATGATTTAATGGCTAGTACTATAGTGTCTTCTCCTCTTCTGTATTTAGGGGAATAATGATTTCCTTATCCCTATCTAATCATGCTTTTTCTAACTCTCTGAAACAACTCAGTGTGTACTTGCACTGGATATGGTTTGTGGCGCACTGAGGCCTCCTGTTTAAGAAGTGACTTTGCTCTTGCTTTTGTTCCAGGTCCTCGCTCTTGCTTACTACACTATATCCTACTTCCCTGGAGGCTCTAGTGGTTTGAAGTTTCTCTCATCAAGTCTCCTGTCCCCAGTATCGAGAATTTTTAGCTCGTAATCCTAGTAGAACAAATATGTATGTGATGATCACACCCGGGCCCTTGTAATTCCTGAAGTATCTTTTGTATGTAGTTGCTGATCGACCGAAAGTATCTTGTCCCGATCGACCCATGATAGAGATATCAGATACCGTGACCCCTTCCTTCACTCTTTTCCACTGCCATTTACAGATGTTAGGCATGCGTTGGGCGTGGATCGAAAAAGGTTTGTTGAGCTACTGTATGTGAAGTTCCCGTGTTAGCTTATCTCGTGCAAATAAAGTTATATTACTGTCGATTTACGGGCCAGGGTTATAGGCTTATAGTGAAAGTGGCTGTTGCTTTTGCTGCTTTTTTTTGTGAGAAGTGTCTGGACTTTTTTCTTTTGTAAAAAAAATGGTTATGCAGGGTTCGAGTGTAAATAAACTTCATCTTAGCTACTCCCTCCGTTCCTATAAGTCTTTTTAGACATTTCAAATGGACTACAACATACGGATGCATTTAGATATATTTTAGAATGTAGACTCATTTTGCTTTGTATGTAGTCACTTGTCAGAATCTCTAGAAAGACTTATATTTGGGAACGGAGGGTGTAGATGTGAAGTTTCCGAAAGTTCATATTAGTGTTCATTGTTGTAGAGCTGGGTGGTAGTTTATTTTGGGAGGAAGCAAGAGATTTGTTGAATACGGATAGAGCTACACCTCAATCAGTTTGAACGCACCCTCAAACAAAAACTGAAGCAACAAAGCGCTAGAACACGCTACGCACCTTCCGTTTCGCTAACAATAGCACAGCTGAATGAGCTACTCCATGCTGCCAGAACGAAAAACAAGAACTACGGCGGCCGCTCACATGGTTGCAGTGCCGCCCCCTAGCCTACAAAATGGCGCCTCCTCCCAAGGTTCTGTCCGTCATCGGCCTCACGAATTGTGTATGAGTTCGAGATCCTTGGGATACGCTCATCATGCAATCGGAAATCCAGCATGAAGTGGCTGGTTAGACGTTACCGGTTTTTCACAATCTTTTCGTTTTGATCCGTGATACGAGCCCAGCGTCGGGGGAGCAGGAGAAGGCGCTGCGTCGGGTGCGTCGTGGAGGAGGACGAGGTGAGGCAGCGGCGAGCAAGAGCATCTACAACTGGACCTCTCAACCTGCCTCGTACACCTGAGCAGGTCCTCCGGTCACGATTTTTTTATCCAGACGGGCCTCTCAAACAGCCCTCAAACCGGATTGATCGGCACCCCCATGTTCAGTCTAAATATGGAGCCGATATGGGGTGCCCAGGCGCGCCTGCCACGTCGGACCCGACAACCCGACCTCACCCCAAATTGCATCAAATCCATCGAACCCTTCATCCTTTCCCCGCCACCCTCCAACCAAGTTGTGGCCGACCTCAAGTCCGGCAAGAAAAGGAATGATGACTCAATCTCCAACCAATCAATTGGGTTGGATGATGAAGAGGACGATGTTGTCGTGGAGAATGGAAAAGCTGCCATGCCGAAGGACAACCGTCAAGTCATGGGAAACAATTGGAAGAAGGCACGTGCCGCCCGTGATGCCACGGCTACCAAAATGTCGTCAACATGAATGGGCATTTTTTCGGTGAGGGAGAACAAGGAGGAGAGGTACAAGCTCATGTTGGATGCGTAAAAGGAAAGGATGGAGTGGGACCGAAAGAGGGCGGAGAAGAAGTTGGAAATTGAGAGGGAGAAGATCGAGTTGGAGAAGCAACAAGCGGCGATCAAATGGGAGCTCGAGAAGGCCAAGACATTTAGCGACATAGAGCTTGAGAAGGAGAGGTTGCTCGCACAAGACGCGGAAGATGTGAGGATCATGTTGGCGGACGAGACCCTCTTCGATGCGCATCCGAAGAAGTGGCTTGCGGACAAGAGGATGGAGATCAACAACCGTAGGAAGAATGAGGCGGTGAGGGCGGCTACGGGCCGGATGCAGGCGGAGGAGGCAGTCCGGATGCAGTTGGAGCAGGCAACCCGGATGCAGTTGGAGCAGGACGAGCATGACGCATTCCGCCTGGAGCAGAACGCATTCCGCTCGGAGCAGGCGCCCAACCAGTGGAGGTCATCCATCGCGCTCGGACATTGACTTCATTTTGCCATGTCCGGTTTGTTGAACTATCATTTGCTTTGCTTTGTTTCAAACTTTGGCATTCACACAGTTTGTACCGTATGATCGACGTGCATGGATTGCATGAATTTGAAGATCGAAATTTGCGGTATGTGAATGTGCGGCGTCACATTTAAGAGATGCCCGGTCAGTGTCCGCGGACACATCTGCGAGTGTTTAAGGACCAGATTTGCCAAGTCTGGCTGTAGATACTCTAAGCAACGAAACCGAAGCAGAAGTGATGTGAGGCGTATTGACCATTTGGATTTTGTGTGTGCGTCGGCACTGGATATACTTCCTCCGTTTTCAAATATTTGTCTTTTTAGACATTTTAAATAGATTACAACGTATGGATATATGTAGACATATTTTAGGTTCACTCATTTTATTTCGTATGTAGTCATTTGTTAAAATTTCTGGAAAAACAAAGGGAACAGATGGAGTACATATTTTCGGAAACTGGAAACTAATGCTAAACTTAGCGCTAAACTTATTAAAACTTGTAGTTTCAACAAAGGACTTAATGCAATCATACTCATAAATTATACCTGACTCTTTACCTTTGTCGATCTCCCATCTTCAGTGTTGCGTTGAATTCTTTCAAGGAGTTCCCATTTAGCATCAATCTTTTCGTTTGTGAAAGAACCCATAGAGGAAGCATCGAGCAAATCTTTATCCTGTCGAGAGAGCCTCGCATAGAAATTAGTAATAATCATATCTTTGGGGAGCCCATGATTAGGACATTTTAGCATTAACGTTTTCAGTCTCCCCCAAGCTTGAGCTATGCTCTCTCCGTTATGAGGATAGAAATTATAAACATAATTCCTATTCTCATGGACTTCATGAAGAGGATAAAACTTGGAGTAAAAGAGAGACTGGATCTCTTCCCAATCTAGCAGGTGAGAGTCATCTAGTAGCCTATACCATTCCAATGCTTTTCCTTTCAGTGACAAGGCAAATAATTTCCTCATGACTCCATCTCTTGTCAAACCTGAAATCTTAAACAACTCACAAAGTTCTGTAAGTTTCAACAAATGAATACTAGGATTGACTGTCCCATCATAACAATCATTCCTAATTATTTCAATTATCCCAAGTGGTATTTGGAACGGAATACATTCAGTAGGTGGAGGAGACTTCTCTACCACGGGTGTGGTAAAGCGGCCTTCCCCAAGCAGCGAACTAAGAGTGCGGTTTTCCATACACATAACTAGTGAAACTAAAAACAAGAAACGAAAAGATTTAATTGCAAGATCTAAAGATATACCTTCAAACACTTACTTCCCCTGGAACGGCGCCAGAAATAGCTTGATGTCTACACACGCTTCTATTCTTGTAGACTATGTTGGGCCTCCAAGCGCAGAGGTTTGTAGGACAGCAGCAATTTCCCTCAAGTGGATGACCTAAGGTTTATCGAACTCAGGGAAGTAGAGGTTGAAGATGGTCTCTCTCAAGCAACCCTGCAACTAAGATACAAGAAGTCTCTTGTGTCCCCAACACACCTAATACAACTAGGAGTTGTATAGGTGCACTAGTTCGGCGAAGAGATGGTAAAATATGGATGATAGGAGTGGCAAAGCAAAGTAATATAAATCTGTAATAAAAAGTGCAGCAAGCAAACAAGTGGTAAACGTGAGCACAATTGGTATTGCAATGGTGGAAACAAGGCCTAGGCTTCATACTTTCACTAGTGGCAACTCCCAACAATATTAACATAGTCTAATCACATGATATTTCCCATAAAACTTGCAATGGAGACGCACCCGGAGGTCATTCCTTTGTGGTCAAGAGAGGACGAGAATTATGTAGGGCTACAAAAGCACACCTCAAAGTTCGTAGTTCTCAATCTATGGATTTCCCAATGTCACCGCGGCCATCCAAAGAGAGTACCACAATCACCACAACATATCTCAAGGATAGTCAAAGACAAGCACCAAAAGACTCTCAATCTTCAATCAACACACAAAAGAGGAAATCAACCATGAAAATATTCTTCTAATCCATGTCCAATAGACCGCTGTCACCTTGGTCTCGGGGATTATACTAGATAAAGACAAGTGAGTACATCAATCCAATACATAGAGGAAGGGGAAATATCATGGGATCACCCTAGATTAACATAGCCTATGATCACAACAAAGATCACATTATGGGAGAGAGAATTGACCACATAGCTACTAGTAGAAACCTCAGCCCCGAGGAGGAACTACTCCCGCATCATGGAGGGAGGAAGCAACGTCGATGGAGATGAATCCGGGGGCACTTCCCCGTCCCGGCAGGATGCCGGCACAGGAATTCTGGTCCCCCGAAACTTGGTGGCGATGGCGGCGGAGATCGGAATTGCTTCTGGAGAAAAGGGTTCTGGAATCAGAGTTTTCGCGACGGGAGAATAAATAGGAGGCCAAGTAGGGCACCAGAGGAGGTGGGAGCCCCCCAGGCGGCCCCCCGACGCGGCCAGGGGTGGGGCCGCGCCATCAGGGCGCTTGGGGCCCCTCTGCCCCCCCTCTGGCCCCACTTCTGGCGCATGGAAGCTTCTGGAGCGCTGATTTTTTATATATTTTTCTCGGAATTTTTCTGGCAATTTAAGTAATGGGAAAACCCGAAATACAAAAACAGCAGAAAACAGAAACTGGCACTGGGGTGCACTGAGTTAATAGGTTAGTCCAAGTATGATCAAAAGTGTATGAAAGTGTATCAAAAGCATAGCAATATCACCCAAAATATGCATGGAGCAAGCACAAATTATAGATACGTTTGGGACGTATCAACATCCCCAAGCTTAATTCCTGCTCGTCCTCGAGTAGGTAAATGATAACAAGCGCAATTTCTGTGGTGACATGCTACCAAAGAGTCTTTCACAATCACATGACAAATGCTTATTGAGATAATGAATCTTTAGTAATTAAGTTACCTCATGAGAATATCACAAAGAACTGAAAGTGTACAATATGATACTGAAACACCCAATAGATTTGTAGTGAGCATGGTGTGCAAACATGACAAAGTGATACCTCGCTTGCCCCCTTTAGTGAAGCAAAACATAAATGCAGGAGCACCTCCGAAGTTTAAGTGACGACTAGATACAATGATTTCAGAATAAGCGATATCACAATCATGCAGAAGACAATGGTACTTTGGGACAATGCACATTACACTCAGAATGACAATCATGCTCTCAATAGTTGGTGCTTGAAGAAAGAAGGTGGAGACTCTCGAACCGTGGATTTTGATGGCAAGGTTGAAAACCCGTGGCTGGAAGCAAAGACTAAACAAGTACCAGAGCTCGTGGTTTTAAAAACAGAGATAAAAAGCTTTTGGGAGGTGCATAATTCGTCAACGAATGCTAGTAGATAACCCAATTACTTCTTATGCTGGACAAGTTTCAAGGAACGGCTCCCACGCGGGGACGTTCACATCCCCTTAATCTCCTTTGTTTATCACTGCCGGAGTTTTCTGATTTCTCATGAACAAAGCGTGAAGGATGGTTTGTTTGTTGCTATTATCTTTTGTGAGCTGGGCGCACTCATGCCAGTCCCTCCTCGTATTAGGGGTTTACAGATTAGACTTGCAATCCCGGGGTAAAATTTGTCCAACATAAGAAGATCATGAATTACATACTACTTCCTCATGAGCTAAAACAAAGGCACAAAAGAGAAATGCTTTTGAATAATTTTGAGATGGTACAAGAAAGTCTTCGTTAGGAATGGCAAGTAAATACCATATATAGGAAGGTATGGTGGACTCATATGGCATAACTGGTTTCAAGGATTTTGGATGCACAAGCAGTCAGACCGCTTAGTACAGGTGAAGGCTAGCAAAAGACTGGGAGCGACCAACTAAGAGAGCAATGACGGCCATAATCATGCAGAGCGACAAAGCAACATTGAATCGGGCATGAAAGTTATATCACTACTCAGAAATTAAAGATCATCAAGGCTTGATAGACTTTCTTTACAGTCTTAAATATGCGTGAGCATATGCCAAGTCAATCAAAATAAATTCTTGGAGGAAGATATCACTAAACCATACCACATCATAGGCAAACAAATCATGCTGGTACTTCAATAACACATTAAGAACCCCCAGCTATTAGAGACTAACCATAAGAAAACATGAACTACTAAGCACCATTATGCACATAGCATTTTTATCATAGACATATCAACCAGTGCCACAGAAGCCAACTCTCTTAACAAGATTAGCATGATAACTCAAGAGAGTTCCAGAAGCAACAACCTAAACAAAAGCTCTTAAAAAGATAAGCATGAAAACTAAGAGCTAAGCATGACAGCAGCTATGAAAAGATAAAGAACACACACAAGAAGATACGCATGCAAGCCTATGTTGTGTTCTACAGTGGAGTGGAGCGTGTTTCTCTCCCAAACAATGAAGGCTAGGATCCAACTTGTTAAGAACAACAAGTAAAACCAAATAAACTAAAAATAAAAGAGCAAGGCGCTCCAAGCATAGCACATAACGCATGAAGTGATAAAAATATAGTGGAACGAAGGACGGACTGATAATTGTTGATGGAGAAGGGGATGCACGGGGGCATCCCCAAGCTTAGATGCTTGAGTCTCCTTGGATATTTCTTGGGGGTGCATGGGGGCATCCCCAAGCTTGAGTGTTTGACACTCCTGAATCTTCTTTTATCATCTTCCCTCACACACTTGAAAACTCCCTTCATACATAACTCATCATAATCTGATTAGAGAGGTTAGTACCCACAATAAAATAATTTTTCTCTACTGGAAACAAAGATATTCTTGAAGGTCTATTGTTTCTCAAGATCGCCAAAAAGTTTTTACAAAGAAAAAGCAAGCTTAAGGTCTGCAAAATGAAGAAAAGGCAAAACAGGGCAGAATCTGTGAAAAACAGACCAGCAGGTAGTAAATAATTTTTTTGGGGTACTTCTGCAACTCAAATCAAAAAACTCAGAACGGACGCTCGAAAGCCAATTGTATAGAGCATGCTGTCAAAAAAAAATTCAGCTCAAAAAGATGATCTGGTGATTTTATTCGAATTTTTCTTTCCAAGGACAGAATCTGTTTTCTGGACAACATGTCACAACTTTTGAACTTTCTTGCAATCAGAGGCTAAAATTGGCACAAAGCTGAAAAATAAAGATACAATGATGTTGCTACAGTAGTAACAAACATCAAGACCACTAAAAACTGAAAGAACAAACTGAAAGCAAAGATAACAAGGGTTGTCTCCCTAGAGCTCTTTCTTTATAGCCATAAAGATAGGCTTAAGACTTTAATGATGCTCTCGTAGGAATAAGAGTTGAAGAACAAAAGAGAGCATCAAGAAGCAAATACCAAACACATTTAAGCCTAACATGCTTCCTATCCATAGGAATATTGCGATAGAATAATTCATTGAAGCACAAAGCAATAAGCATAGGAAGACAAAACAAGTGCAACTTCAAAACCTTCAACATAAAGAGAGGGAACTTGATATTATTGAAATATCTATAAGCATATGTTCCCTTCTCATAATAATTTTCAGTGGGATCACGAATAAACTCAACAATATAAGCATCACATAAAGCATTGTTACCATGATCCACATGCAAAAAGGTACTCTTACTCTCCACATAAGCATAATCTTTCTCATTGGTAATAGTGGGAGTAGGACTATCATAAACAACTTGAACACTATAGATTAATTGTGTATTAGGAAGATGGTGTTCAACAAGGGAGTAATTCCCTCCATGATTATGACAAGTTTCATAAGGATAATTTCTCCTTATGTCATAGGTACCTTTATAATCACTATAGATTGGAGTTATAACATCATCATAGTAGAGAAGAGCATTATCATTGCTAGCAACTATATTTGTAAACATGTTGTATTTATTCTTACTAGCAAAAGAATTATCAATTATCACATCACTAGTGGGTAAAGGATTTGCAATCCTATCATCCCCAAGCTTAGAGCTTTCCATATCATCACTTTCAGAGTTGGTACCAAAAAGATTTTCAAGATCATAAGTAGCATTATCATCATTTTCCCAATCACAATAAGTAACATGCATATCATAATCAAAATAATCTTCAATAGTACCTACGGACGTATCATCAAGATGATAATTAAGGCAATAAACTTCACCTTCTTCTTTAAACTTACAACCGTTAGGATAAAAGTTGATGGGAGGAATATGCTCAGGCCAGGTTGTTACCCATTCTTCTTCCTTCTTGCTCCTCTTCCTCCTCCTCTTCTTTTTCTTCTTCTTCACCTTAGGAGGGAGTGGTTGGAGATGAAGCTTCTCCACATATCCTGGTTTATTATTAGAAACAATAGGGGAAACTTGGGAGAAACTCTCCTTTTTATTAGCAGAAATATAAGAGACATTTTTATACTTTGGTAAAGTTCCCTCCTTTCTAATCTTACTTATGTAATCATTTTTATGGCAATTAACAACACAATAGAGATGGCAATTTTGCAAAGTGTTTTTTATTCCTATGGCATTAACATCTAGCCAAGAAGTCTTTTCTGATAACTCTTCACACATCATAAATAACATAAGCTCATCATAAAGATCAGGGGTGATCATGTTATCACACAACTGGTTAACAGTTATGTTTTGAAAGTGCATGCATTGAAAACTAAAGTGACCCTCTATACAGCAAAGTTCACAAGTAAAAGGATAAAGGTCACACAATTCTCTAGCAATTTCATTTAAATCTTTGACCCAAGTGATTGTTCTTTCATGCTTATGTTGCTTACAATACTTCTCTTCTTCAATCATAGGCCTTTCACAAGGTCTATCCACTCCACAAAAATTAACATGCATATATAAAACTTCATTTTTAGGAATTGGATCATGCATGCTGCAATCATCATGAACAATTTCATTTTCTTTGCAAATCTCTTTAAAAGGTTCATGATGCTTGATCCAATCCTCCTTAGGCATATTAAGATGTGAAGCAAAAGATTTGAGGAAATCAACAAGGAGTTGAGAATCAAGCCCAAACTTAGCGCTAAACTTATTAAAACTTGTAGTTTCAACAAAGGACTTAATGCAATCATACTCATAAATTATACCTGACTCTTTACCTTTGTCGATCTCCCAATCTTCAGTGTTGCGTTGAATTATTTCAAGGAGTTCCCATTTAGCATCAATCTTTTCGTTTGTGAAAGAACCCATAGAGGAAGCATCGATCAAATCTTTATCCTGTCGAGAGAGCCTCGCATAGAAATTAGTAATAATCATATCTTTGGGGAGCCCATGGTTAGGACATTTTAGCATTAACGTTTTCAGTCTCCCCCAAGCTTGAGCTATGCTCTCTCCGTCATGAGGATAGAAAGTATAAACATAATTCCTATTCTCATGGACTTCATGAAGAGGATAAAACTTGGAGTAAAAGAGAGACTGGATCTCTTCCCAATCCAGCAGGTGAGAGTCATCTAGTAGCCTATACCATTCCAATGCTTTTCCTTTCAGTGACAAGGCAAATAATTTCCTCATGACTCCATCTCTTGTCAAACCTGAAATCTTAAACAACTCACAAAGTTCTGTAAGTTTCAATAAATGAATACTAGGATTGACTGTCCCATCATAACAATCATTCCTAATTATTTCAATTATCCCAAGTGGTATTTGGAACGGAATACATTCAGTAGGTGGAGGAGACTTCTCTACCACGGGTGTGGTAAAGCGGCCTTCCCCAAGCAGCGAACTAAGAGTGCGGTTTTCCATAAACATAACTAGTGAAACTAAAAACAAGAAACGAAAAGATTTAATTGCAAGATCTAAGATATACCTTCAAACACTTACTTCCCCGGCAACGGCGCCAGAAATAGCTTGATGTCTACACATGCTTCTATTCTTGTAGACTATGTTGGGCCTCCAAGCGCAGAGGTTTGTAGGACAGCAACAATTTCCCTCAAGTGGATGACCTAAGGTTTATCGAACTCAGGGAAGTAGAAGTTGAAGATGGTCTCTCTCAAGCAACCCTGCAACTAAGATACAAGAAGTCTCTTGTGTCCCCAACACACCTAATACAACTAGGAGTTGTATAGGTGCACTAGTTCGGCGAAGAGATGGTAAAATATGGATGATAGGAGTGGCAAAGCAAAGTAATATAAATCTGTAATAAAAAGTGCAGCAAGCAAACAAGTGGTAAACGTGAGCACAATTGGTATTGCAATGGTGGAAACAAGGCCTAGGCTTCATACTTTCACTAGTGTCAACTCCCAACAACATTAACATAGTCTAATCACATGATATTTCCCATAAAACATGCAATGGAGACGCACCCGGAGGTCATTCCTTTGTGGTCAAGAGAGGACGAGAATTATGTAGGGCTACAAAAACACACCTCAAAGTTCGTAGTTCTCAATCTATGGATTTCCCAATGTCACCGCGGCCATCCAAATAGAGTACCACAATCACCACAACATATCTCAAGGATAGTCAAAGACAAGCACCAAGAGACTCTCAATCTTCAATCAACACACAAAAGAGGAAATCACCCATGAAAATATTATTCTAATCCATGTCCAATAGACCGCTGCCACCTTGGTCTCGGGGATTATACTAGATAAAGACAAGTGAGTACATCAATCCAATACATAGAGGAAGGGGAAATATCATGGGATCACCCTAGATTAACATAGCCTATGATCACAACGAAGATCACATCATGGGAGAGAGAATTGACCACATAGCTACTGGTAGAAACCTCAGCCCCGAGGAGGAACTACTCCCTCATCATGGAGGGAGGAAGCAACATCGATGGAGATGAATCCGGGGGCACTTCCCTGTCCCGGCAGGATGCCGGCATAGGAATTCTGGTCCCCCGAAACTTGGTGGCGATGGCGGCGGAGATCGGAATTGCTTCTGGAGAAAAGGGTTCTGGAATCAGGGTTTTCGTGATGGGAGAATAAATAGGAGGCCAAGTAGGGCACCAGAGGAGGTGGGAGCCCCCCAGGTGCCCCCCCGGCGCGGCGAGGGGTGGGGCCGCGCCATCAGGGCGCCTGGGGCCCCTCTGGCCCCCCTCTGGCCCCACTTCTGGCGCATGGAAGCTTCTGGAGCGCTGATTTTTTATATATTTTTCCCGGAATTTTTCTGGCAATTTAAGTAATGGGAAAGCCTGAAATACAAAAACAGCAGAAAACAGAAACTGGCACTAGGGTGCACTGAGTTAATAGGTTAGTCCAAATATGATCAAAAGTGTATGAAAGTGTATCAAAAACATAGCAATATCACCCAAAATATGCATGGAGCAAGCAGAAATTATAGATACGTTTGGGACGTATCAGTGTCAGGCCCAAGATGCGATTCTATCCCGATCACGTGACACTTACGTGATTGGGGCACAACCGCATTTCGGGCGCTTAGCAAGATGGATATCATTACATCGTACCATTACATACATACATGGAGGATACAACAATACGGACAAGTCACATGAATACAACAACATCAATACAAGGCATCTGACTACGGATGCAAACATAAAGGCACAAAGACATCCATCTGCTATCCCAGGCTGCCGACCAGGAACCTAACCCAAGACTGAAGAAGAATAAGAAAAAACAAATTCAACACAACGAACAACGCTCTCACGTCAAGTCATCGGAAACCTGCACCTGCAACTGATGTTGTAGTATCTGTGAGTCACGAGGACTCAGCAATCTGTTGGAAATATGCCCTAGAGGCAATAATAAAATGGTTATTATTATATTTCCTTGTTCATGATAATTGTCTGTTATTCATGCTTGAATTGTATTGTACGGAAACAACGATACATGTGTGAATACATAGACCACAACGTGTCCCTGGTAAGCCTCTAGTTACTAGCTCGTTGATCAACACATGGTCACAGTTTCCTGACCATGGACATTGGATGTCATTGATGATGGGATCACATCATTAGGAGAATGACGTGATGGACAAGACCCAATCCTAAGCCTAGCACAAGATCGTGTAGTTCGTAATGCTAAAGCTTTTCCAGTGTCAAGTATCTGTTCCTCAGACCATGAGGTTGTGCAACTCCCGGATACCATAGGAATACTTTGGGTGTGCCAAACGTCACAACGTAACTGGGTGGCTATAAAGGTACGCAACGGGTATCTCCGAAAGTGTCTGTTGAGTTGGCACGAACTGACACTGGGATTTGTCACTCCGTATGACGGAGAGGTATCTCTGGGCCCACTCGGTAAGACATCATCATAATGAGCTCAAAGTGACTAAGGAGTTAGTCACGGGATGATGGATTACGGAACGAGTAAAGAGATTTGCCATGACAAGATTGAACAAGGTATCGGTATACCGACGATCGAATCTCGGGCAAGTACTATACCGATAGACAAAGGGAATTGCATACGGGATTAAGTGAATCCTTGACATCGTGGTTCATCCGATGAGATCATCGAGGAACATGTGGTAACCAACATGGGTATCCAGATCCCGCTGTTGGTTATTGACTGGAGAGTCGTCTCGGTCATGTCTACGTGTCTCCCGAACCCGTAGGGTCTACACACTTAAGGTTCGGTGACGCTAGGGTTGTAGAGATATATGCACACGGTAACCCGAATGTTGTTCGGAGTCCCGGATGAGATCCCGGACGTCACGAGGAGTTACGGAATGGTCCGGAGGTAAAGAATGATATATAGGAAGTCCAGTTTCGGCCATCGGGAGAGTTCCGGGGATCACCGGTAGTGTACCGGGACCACCGGAAGGGTCCCGGGGGTCCACCGGGTGGGGCAACCCATCCCGGAAGGCCCCGTGGGCCGTAGGGGGAGGGGGACTAGCTCTTAGTGGGCTGGCGCACCCCCTTGGGCCTTCCCCCTGCGCCTAGGGTTGAAACCCTAGGGGTGGGGGGCGCCCCCCTAGGCTTGGGGGGCAAGTCACCCCCTTGGCCGCCGCCCCCCCTAGGAGATCCAATCTCCTAGGGCCGGCGCCCCCTGGCTCCCTATATGTAGTGGGGGGGGGGGGTGAGAGAGGGCAGCCGCACCTCAGCCCCTGGCACCTCTCCCCCCGTTACATCTCTCCATCCTCCCGCAGGGTCTCGAAGAAGCCCTGCAGCTTTTCCTGTTGCATCCACCACCACGCCGTCGTGCTGCTGGATCTCCATCAACCTCTCCTCTCCCCTTGCTGGATCAAGAAGGAGGAGACATCGCTATACCATACGTGTGTTGAACGCAGAGGTGCCGTCCGTTCGGCGCTGGGATCATCGGTGACGAGGATCACGACGAGTACGACTCCATCATCCACGTTCCTTCGAACGCTTCCGCTCGCGATCTACAAAGGGTATGTAGATGCACTCCTTTATGCTCGTTTCTAGATGACTCCTTAGATTGATGTTGGTGAAGCGTAGGAATTTTTTTGAATTCTGCTACGTTCCCCAACAGTGGCATCTGAGCTAGGTCTTTACGTAGCATCTTGCACGAGTAGAACACAAACAAGTTATGGGCGTTGATTTTGTTCAATTCTCTTGCCGATACTAGTACAATCTTGATTCGGCGGCATCGTGGGATGAAGCGGCCCAGACCGACCTTACATGTACGCTTACGTGAGACTGGTTCCACCGACTGACATGCACTAGTTGCATAAGGTGGCTGGCGGGTGTCTGTCTCTCCCACTTTAGTCGGATCGGATTCGATGAAAAGGGTCCTTATGAAGGGTAAATAGAAATTGGCATATCACGTTGTGGTTTTGGCGTAGTAAGAAACGTTCTTGCTAGAAACCTATAGAAGCCACGTAAAAACTTGCAACAACAATTAGAGGACGTCTAACTTGTTCTTGCAGCATGTGCTATGTTATGTGATATGGCCAAGAAGATGTGATGAATGATATATGTGATGTATGAGATTGATCATGTTCTTGTAATAGGGAATCACAACTTGCATGTTGATGAGAATGACAACCGGCAGGATCCATAGGAGTTGTCTTATTTATTGTATGACCTGCGTGTCACTGAATAACGTCATGTAATTACTTTACTTTATTGCTAAACGTTAGCCATAGTAGTAGAAGTAATATTTGGCGAGACGACTTCATGAAGACACGATGATGGAGATCATGATGATGGAGATCATGGTGTCATGCCGGTGACAAAGATGATCATGGTGCCCCGAAGATGGAGATCAAAGGAGCAAAATGATATTGGCCATATCATGTCATTTTATTTGATTGCATGTGATGTTTATCATGTTTATGCATCTTGTTTACTTAGAACGACGGTAGTAAATAAGATGATCTCTCACTAAAAATTTCAAGAATTGTGTTTCCCCTAACTGTGCACCGTTGCTAAGGATCGTTGTTCCGAAGCACCACGTGATGATCGGGTGTGATAGGCTCTAACGTTCGCATACAACGGGTGTAAGCCAGATTTACACACGCAATACACTTAGGGTTCACTTGACGAGCCTAGCATGTACAAACATGGCCTCGGAACATGGAAGACCGAAAGGTCGAACATGAGTCGTATAGAAGATACGATCAACATGAAGATGTTCACCGTTGATGACTAGTCCGTCTCACGTGATGATCGGACACGGGCTGGTCGATTCAGATCATGTATCACTTAGATGACTAGAGAGATGTCAGTCTAAGTGGGAGTTCATTAAATTTGATTAGATGAACTTAATTGTCATGAAGTTAGTCTAAATTATTTACAATATGTCTTGTAGATCAAATGGCCCACGCTCATGTTACCCTCAACTTCAACGCGTTCCTAGAGAAAACCAAGATGAAAGACGATGGTAGCAACTATACGGATTGGGTCCGTAACATGAGGATCATCCTCATAGATGCCAAGAAAACTTATGTCCTAGAAGCACCGCTAGGTGACGCTCCCGCCCCGGCAAACCAAGATGTTATGAACGCTTGGCAGTCGCGTTGTGATGATTACTCCCTGGTTCAGTGCGGCATGCTCTACAACTTAGAATCGGGGCTCCAAAAGCGTTTTGAGCACCACAGAGCATATGAGATGTTCCAAGAAGCTGAAAATGGTTTTCCAGGCTCATGCCCGAGTTGAGAGATATGATGTCTCTAGCGCATTCTACAGTTGTAAGATGGAGGAAAATAGTTCTGTCAGCGAGCACATACTCAAGTTGTCTGGGTTGCATAATCGCTTGTCTCAGTTGGGAATGAATCTCCCAGACGAAGCGGTCGTTGACAGAATCCTTCAGTCGCTCCCACCTAGCTACAAGAGCTTCGTGTTGAACTTCAATATGCAAGGGATAGAGAAGTCCATTCCTGAGGTGTATTCAATGCTGAAATCAGCGGAGGTGGAGATCAAGAAAGAGCATCAAGTGTTGATGGTGAATAAAACCACTAAGTTCAAGAAGGGCAAGGGTAAGAAGAACTTCAAGAAGGACGGAAAAGGAGTTGTCGCGCCCGGTAAGCCAGTTGCCGGGAAGAAGCCAAAGAATGGACCCAAGCCTGAGACTGAGTGCTTTTATTGCAAGGGAACGGGTCACTGGAAGCGGAACTGCCCCAAATACTTAGCAAACAAGAATGCCGGCAACGTCAAAGGTATATGTGATATACATGTTATTGATGTGTACCTTACCAGCGCTCGTAGTAGCTCCTGGGTATTTGATACCGGTGTAGTTGCTCACATTTGTAACTCAAAGCAGGAGCTGTGGAATAAGCGGAGACTAGCAAAGGACGAGGTGACGATGCGCGTCAGGAATGGTTCCAAGGTCGATGTGATCGCCGTCAGCACGCTACCTCTACATCTACCCTCGGGATTAGTTTTAAACCTTAATAATTGTTATTTAGTACCAGCTTTGAGCATGAACATTGTATCTGGATTTCGTTTGATGCGAGATGGCTACTCATTTAAATCCGAGAATAATGGTTGTTCTATTTATATGAGAGATATGTTATATGGTCATGCCCCGCTGGTCAATGGTTTATTTTTGATGAATCTCGAACGTAATGATACACATATTCATAGTGTAAATGCCAAAAGATGTAAAGTTGATAATGATAGTCCCACATACTTGTGGCATTGCCGCCTTGGTCATATTGGTGTCAAACGTATGAAGAAGCTCCATACAGATGGACTTCTAGAGTCTCTTGATTATGAATCATTTGACACGTGCGAACCATGCCTCTTGGGCAAGATGACCAAGACTCCGTTCTCCGGAACAATGGAGCGAGCGACCAACTTATTGGAAATCACACATACCGATGTGTGCAGTGCAATGAGTGTTGAAGCTCGCGGAGGCTATCGTTATGTTCTCACCCTCACAGACGACTTGAGTAGATATGGGTATATCTACTTAATGAAACACAAGTCTGAGACCTTTGAAAAGTTCAAGGAATTTCAGAATGAGGTTGAGAATCAACGTGACAGAAAAATAAAGTTCTTACGATTGGATCATGGGGGTGAATATTTAAGTCATGAATTTGGCACGCACCTAAGGAACTGTGGAATTGTTTCACAATTGACACCGCTCGGAAGACCTCAGCGTAATGGTGTGTCCGAACGTCGAAATCGTACTCTATTGGACATGGTGTGATCTATGATGTCTCTTACCGACTTGCCGCTATCTTTTTGGGGTTATGGTTTAGAGACTGCCGCATTCACTTTAAATAGGGCTCCGTCAAAATCCGTTGAGACGACACCGTATGAACTTTGGTTTGGCAAGAAACCTAAGTTGTCGTTTTTGAAAGTTTGGGGTTGCGATGCTTATGTCAAGAAACTTCAACTTGAAAAGCTCGAACCCAAATCGGAAAAATGCCTCTTCTTAGGATACCCAAAGGAAACGATTGGGTACACCTTCTACCTCAGATCCGAAGGCAAGGTCTTCGTTGCCAAGAATGGATCCTTTCTGGAGAAAGAGTTTCTCTCGAAAGAAATGAGGGGGAGAAAAGTAGAACTTGATGAGGTGATCGTCACCCCTCCCGAACCGGAAAGTAGCGCAGCGCAGGAAGTTGTTCCTGAGGAGCCTGGACCGACAAGGGGGGAAGTCAATGACGATGATCATGAAGATACAGATCAAGTTACTACTGAACTTCGAAGGTCCACAAGGACACGTTCCGCACCAGAGTGGTACGGCAACCCTGTCATGGAAATGATGTTGTTAGACAACGGTGAACCTTCGAACTATGAAGAAGCGATGGCGGGCCCGGATTCCAACAAATGGCTTGAAGCCATGATATCCGAGATAGGATCCATGTATGAAAACAAAGTATGGACTTTGGTGGACTTGCCCGATGATCGGCACGCCATAGAAAATAAATGGACATTCAAGAAGAAGACAGACGCGGATGGTAATGTGACCATCTATAAGGCTCGGCTTGTCGCTAAGGGTTATCGACAAGTTCAAGGGATTGACTACGACAAGACTTTCTCTCCCGTAGCGATGCTGAAGTCCGTCTGAATCATGTTAGCAATTGCCGCATTCTATGATTATGAGATATGGCAAATGGACGTCAAAACGGCATTCCTTAATGGCTTCCTCAAGGAAGAACTGTATATGATGCAGCCGGAAGGTTTTGTCGATCTAGAGAATGCTAACAAGGTATGCAAGCTCCAGCGCTCGATCTACGGGCTGGTGCAAGCATATCGGAGTTGGAATATTTGCTTTAATGATGTGATCAAAGCGTTTGGCTTTATACAGACTTGGGGAGAAGCCTGTATCTACAAGAAAGTGAGTGGGAGCTCTGTAGCATTTCTCATATTATATGTGGATGACATACTGCTGATGGGAAATGATATAGAAATCTTTTTAGAGCATAAAGGCCTACTTGAATAAGAGTTTTTCAATGAAGGACCTTGGAGAAGCTGCTTATATATTAGGCATCAAGATCTATAGAGATAGATCGAGACGCCTCATTGGTCTTTCACAAAGCACATACCTTGACAAGATATTGAGGAAGTTCAATATGGATCAGTCCAAGAAGGGGTTCTTGCCTGTTTTGTAGGGTATGAGATTGAGAACGACTCAGTCCCCGACCACGGCAGAAGATAGAGAAAAGATGAGTGTCATCCCCTATGCCTCAGCCATAGGTTCCATTATGTATGCCATGCTGTGTACCAGACCTGATGTGATCCTCGCCATAAGTTTGGTAGGGAGGTACCAAAGTGATCCCGGTATGGAACACTGGACAGCGGTCAAAGAACATCCTGAAGTACCTGAAGAGGACTAAGGATATGTTTCTCGTTTATGGAGGTGACGAAGAGCTCGTCGTAAATGGTTACGTCGATGCTAGCTTCGACGCAGATCTGGATGACTCCAAGTCACAAACCGGATACGTGTATATTTTGAATGGTGGAGCAGTCAGCTGGTGCAGTTGCAAGCAGAGCGTCATGGCGCATTCTACATGTGAAGCGGAGTACATAGCTGCTTGCGAAGCAGCACATAAAGGAGTCTGGATGAAGGAGTTCATCACCGACCTAGGAGTCATTCCAAGCGCGTGAAGCCCGATGACTCTCTTCTGTGACAACACTGGAGCTATTGCCATTGCCAAGGAGCCCAGGTTTCACAAGAAGGCCAAGCACATCAAGCGCCGTTTCAACTCCATCGGAATTATGTTCAAGATGGAGACATAGATGTTTGTAAAGTGCATACGGATCTGAATGTCGCAGATCCATTGACTAAACCTCTTCCACGGGCAAAACATGATCAACACCAGAACTCTATGGGTGTTAGATTCATCACAATGTAACTAGATTATTGACTCTAGTGCAAGTGGGAGACTGTTGGAAATATGCCCTAGAGGCAATAATAAAATGGTTATTATTATATTTCCTTGTTCATGATAATTGTCTGTTATTCATGCTTGAATTGTATTGTACGGAAACAACGATACATGTGTGAATACATAGACCACAACGTGTCCCTGGTAAGCCTCTAGTTACTAGCTCGTTGATCAACAGATGGTCACGGTTTCCTGACCATGGATATTGGATGTCATTGATGATGGGATCACATCATTAGGAGAATGATGTGATGGACAAGACCCTATCCTAAGCCTAGCACAAGATCATGTAGTTCGTAATGCTAAAGCTTTTCCAATGTCAAGTATCTGTTCCTCAGACCATGAGGTCGTGAAACTCTCGGATACCGTAGGAATACTTTGGGTGTGCCAAACGTCACAACATAACTAGGTGGCTATAAAGGTACGCAACGGGTATCTCCGAAAGTGTCTGTTGAGTTGGCACGAACCGAGCCTGGGGTTTGTCACTCCGTATGACGGAGAGGTATCTCTGGGCCCACTCGATAAGACATCATCATAATGAGCTCAAAGTGACTAAGGAGTTAGTCACGGGATGATGGATTACGGAACAAGTAAAGAGATTTGCCATGACGAGATTGAACAAGGTATCGGTATACCGACGATCGAATCTCGGGCAAGTACTATACCGATAGACAAAGGGAATTGCATACGGGATTAAGTGAATCCTTGACATCGTGGTTCATCCGATGAGATCATCGAGGAACACGTGGGAACCAACATGGTTATCCAGATCCCGCTGTTGGTTATTGACCGGAGAGTCGTCTCGGTCATGTCTACGTGTCTCCCAAACCCGTAGGGTCTACACACTTAAGGTTCGGTGACGCTAGGGTTGTAGAGATATATGCACACGGTAACCCGAATGTTGTTCGGAGTCCCGGATGAGATCCCAGACGTCACGAGGAGTTCCGGAATGGTCCGGAGGTAAAGAATGATATATAGGAGGTCTAGTTTCGGCCATCGGGAGAGTTCCGATGATCACCGGTAGTACCGGGACCACCGGAAGGGTCCCGGGGGTCCACCGGGTGGGGCCACCCATCCCGGAGGGCCCCGTGGGCCGTAGGGGGAGGGGGACCAGCCCTTAGTGGGCTGGCGCACCCCCCTTGGGCCTCCCCTTGCGCCTAGGGTTGAAACCCTAGGGGTGGGGGGCGCCCTCCTAGGCTTGGGGGGCAAGCCACCCCCTTGGCCGCCGCCCCCCTAGGAGATCCAATCTCCTAGGGACGGCGCCCCCCCTGGCCCCCTATATATAGTGGGGGGGGGGAGAGAGGGCAGCCGCACCTCCATCCTCCCGCAGGGTCTCGGCGAAGCCCTGCAGCTTTTCCCGTTGCATCCACCACCACGCCGTCGTGCTGCTGGATCTCCATCAACCTCTCCCCCCCTTGCTGGATCAAGAAGGAGGAGACGTCGTTGTACCATACGTGTGTTGAACGCGGAGGTGCCGTCCGTTCGACGCTGGGATCATCGGTGACGAGGATCACAACGAGTACGACTCCATCATCCACGTTGCTTCGAACGCTTCCGCTCGCGATCTACAAAGGGTATGTAGATGCACTCCTTTATGCTTGTTGCTAGATGACTCCTTAGATTGTCTTGGTGAAGCATAGGAATTTTTTTGAATTCTGCTACGTTCCCCAACACAATCCCATAACTATGGGTAACAAGACTAGCAAAGCTTAATGCGTTGGAAGAGGTAAAGTGGTGAGGTTGCAGCAGCGGCTAAGCAGTATATATATGGTGGCTAACATACGAATACAAGAATAAGATGAGCATCTACGCAAGCGGTCGCATACTAGTAGTGATCGCTAAAGATCCTGAACTACCTACGAGTCAAACATAACCCCATCGCGTTCTCTTATCAAAGTGAAAAGAGACAGTCACGATTACTCACACAGTTGTGTGTTTTACTTCGGATCCTCTGTCAAGTTTTCTACAACCGGACATTAACAAATTCCAATCTGCCACATAACCACGGGCACGGCTTTCGAAAGATCATAACCCTGCAGGGGTGTCCCAACTTAGCCCATCACAAGCTCTCACGATCAGCAGAAGTAATAATAATATTATCACCCCTTATCTTAGGGACAATCCGATCAGGCTCGGAATCCCGGTGCACAAGACATTTCGACAATGGTAAAACAAGTCCAGCACGACATCCCGCGTGCCGACACCCTGATAGTAGCCGCGTGTATCTCGTCTCAGGCCACGTCCGGATGAGCTATGGTTACAGCGACCAGATACCCCAAGTTTCCAAGGGGCGGCGCCGCAAGCTGCTCTATTTGGGACCAACACCATCGACACTGGCCCCCCTGTATGTAGAAAGAATCCACGGGTAGCGCTAACTCCCTATGCAATTAATTAATTAAGTTGTTATTATGTTGCAAAAAAACCAATGTTGGGCCTTGCTGGAGGAGTTTTATTCAAAGACGAACTGTCAAGGGGTGCCCATATACCCAACCGTGTAAGGAACGCAAAATCAAGGAACATAATCCCGGTTTATCGGCTCCTAAGGTGGCATGAGTGGAACAAAACACCGAGCAAAATGCCAGGCCTTCCACCCATGCCCAGTATATAGGTGTGTTAATAATAATAATAGATATTGTGATATTCCAACAACAAGTTCCAACATGGAACGATCTTCATCTTCACCTGCAACTAACAACGCTATAAGAGGGGCTGAGCAAGCGGGTAACATAGCCAAACAATGCTTTTGCTGGGAAGGTACCAAAGGTTAGAGGTTTCATGGCAACAAGGAGAGGGGCTGACAATAATGATGGGTAGCGCGACATGTAACGATAGCAACAAGACAACTAAGCATGGCAATGATAGTAAAGGTATCCAATGGTATGGTCATCTTTCCTGAGATCCCGCAAGGAAGAAGAACGGATCCGTGAAGAAGACGAAGAAGAAGCCTTGAAGGCAAACCACGTGTATACAAACGAATCCCCACGATCGCAATGGAAAAGAACTAGCAAGAAGAAAGCACACAACAAGGTAAACACCCAACACAAGAACATGACAAGATGCTCAACCAAGTAAGATGCAAGACAAGTCTGTATATGATGCAATACATGGCAAGGTAGGAAGCACTCAAAATAACACAAGCCAACAAGTTTAAATGAGGCCGGAATCTACCTATAACAAATCCGGTAAGCCCTCATATGCATGTTTTGAAATTATTCCATATCTGAACAAACCTTAAGTTAAAGTTGTTAAACAGCAGGTTAACATGCACCATGATGATCTACACGAAATTCTAATCAAGTTTAATATAAATTTCATTTAATTCGGAGCTACGACCCAGAAGATATGAGCAAAACAAGACAAGCATGGCAACGGTGCAAGATGCACCGAAACATCAAGCAAACACACTCCAAACATGCAAACAACATGATATTATGCTTCTACATGCCAAATCACACAAGTTTCATATAGGGCACACTCAAAACGGAGCAACGGTTCAACACATACACATGAAACAAGATACAATGCAAAGCTGAAGTTAACAGCCACATAGCAACTTTGGAGCAAGGTAAATATAAGCTACAACACCCAAATATGATAACAAGAAGCATGGATGTGAAATAGACATGATACTTAAAAAGCATGAACTTAGAACACACCCAAAATCTTGTTGGAACACATTTAAACAAGCATGGCAAGTTGCAATGAAATTATCCAGACTTAGCCAAAATCTGGGAAGGCAAAAACATCATCACGATGCTGCCTTCGGAGGCACAAAACAACAAGCATATAAACTCTATCAAGTATATAAAGAGCATGGACATGTAGTAGACATATCATACATCAAACAACTCCATTGGAGCATCTCCATAGGAGGCATGGATCAATAGCAATAAGCTCCACCAAATTGAACATGCTGATAAAAACCTGACAGGTATAATTTTATAGCAACTTGAGAGCAAGAAATAAATAAGCTACAGCAGGTCATATGAGCAAGTAAGGGCATGAATGGATAGACAATAACATGTACAACAAGACATGATCATTGGCCACTCCAAATCAAGCATGGATTTGACTAGGGCATCAAGCAAACATAGCATCAGGTTAAACAAATTCCAGACTTAGCAGTTTTTTTCACTAAGTATAAACAGCAACAACAACATGGCATGTTTACAAGCTTGTTTAAGTCAACACAAGGCATATCATGGAGAGATGATTTCACCACAGCAAAGACCATATGATTGTGCTTCTAAAACATATTGACATGTGGCATGAAGACAAACACATCAATAACAATGAGCAAGTGAAATCAGCATCTCATAACAAGTTTCAGCACTTAACAGCCAAATGCACTTTTGCAACAGAGATTAACATGACAGTATGGCACCTAACATGAATGCTACAGCAACCATCATGTATAGCACTTCACAATGAACATTTTGACATATCATATGCTCCATTTGGATAAACATGCACCAAGTTATCATATCTCAAACATGGCAACAAAATAACAAATAGCAGCAGTTTATAACAAGTAGCACTCTTGCAACAGAGATTAGGGCATCTAGATGAACTCAAACAAGCATGCCACAATGGAACAAAATGTAGAGCACATCACCACGATCATTTTGACATATTATTCACTCAATTTGGACATACACACAAGAAGTTACAACCACTCAAAGTATGCATCAAAATATGACAGAAAAAGGACTTAGCAGTTTAAAAGAACAACCTAGGGTGGACAATGTCCAGCTGGAGCGGACACGTCCGTCCTGGGCATCCGGGCCCACATGTCAGACTCACATGCTGATGCGGGCGGACACGTTCGGGCTCCTCCCGGACATGTCCGTCGGTGGCGGCGGTCGAGCCCACTGGCAGCTGCACAAGGCGAAGCGGGCGACAGGCGGAGCGGGTCAGGTCCGGCCGTGGACCCGGTGGGGGAAGTCACCGGCGGCGAGACCGAAGGACGCCGGGGCAAGGTCGGGGCGGCAGGTCGACGATGCGGCGGTGGGGCGTAGCCGCCGGCGAGGGGCAACGCCAGGCGAGGATGGGGGCGGCAGATCCGGGCCCGGCTCGGCCGGATCTGGCCGGGGAAGTGGCCCGGCGGCGAGCTACGGGCGGCGCGGCGGTGGAGTAGCAAGAGTCCGGCGGGGAGCTGCGCGGCTCGGAGGCGGGGCGTTGCGGCGACAGAGGCGGATCTGAGACGACGGCGGTCGCCGGTGGTGCGCGAGGGCGGCGGGGCGCCGATGCAGGTGGCCGGCGAGCCTCGCCGGAGGAATCACGACGGCGGGGGCAGTTGCCCCGATCCAGGTTGGATCGGGCACTGCGGGAGGACGACGCTCGGGCCCGGGGAGCGGGGCGCGGTCCTGCGCGGCTGCAGCTTCGGGCCCGGGCGGGCCTGGCTCGGGCTGCAGTGGTGGGGAGGCAGGAGGGACACGTGGCCGCGCACGATTGGCCGGGGCGGCTGTTTTGGCGGCGGGGAGCCAACCAGGCGGCGCCAAGTGGCAGAAGTGAGGTGGAGGAGCGCCGGATTTGGAGGAGGAGGGGGGTTGGCTGCGCGTAAACTGAGGAAAGAGGGGCTAGGAGGTAGGTGGAGGCCTAGGCTGCCCGATCGGACGGCTCCGGAGCGGTGGGAGAGTAGGCTGGGCCTAGTGGGCTGTGTAGAGGAGGTGGGCTGGGATGAGAGGAGAGGAGAGAGGCCCGTGGTGGTTTTCGGAGACCGAAAACGTTCGACATTTAAACCGGTGACTAGTGCCGCTATATATATCCGTTGGGCTATCAAACGGACTCCGAATGCGATGAAATTTGGCAGGCGGCCTCTCTACACTATAATAAGACCACACGCCAAGTTTCATCCCATTCCGAAAACATTTTTCGGCCACTCATAAAATAAATATTTGGAGGCGCCGCGGGCGCGTGCAAGTGTGTCTGGGCTCAGAACGGACAACGGAAAGGACGGACGGACTCGGACGGATGCAAGTTTTGAAAACATGATGATGCAACACACACGATGACATGGCAAGATGCAACACGCAAGTAGATGACATGGCAACGACGACGAATAACTGGCTGACACCTGGCGCACCGGTCTCGGGGTGTCACATACAGTCACGACTGGCAAAAACCAAAACCAGCGTCATCAAGATGCAAAGTAGATATAACCTACAAAAGAAAAGATGCAAAATAGAGAGACTTCTTGAGAACGGACCTGCAAATCTGATTAAAAAAATCATTTGATTAAGAAAAACTGGTTTCTCTCCACTCGTCGAATCTTGAGAGGATAAAAAAACGAGACCTACCCGAGCTGGACTAGCATGTTGGCATTTTTTTATAGAAGAAAGCTCCGTGAGCACCAAATGCTCAAGCCGAGACTTGAACTCTGGTGGGCTGGCTGCAAACTCCCGCGCCTTGCCACCTGAGCTATGCTCAGTCCTCATCTTGAGAGGATCACCAAAATTGAGTTTTGGAGGATAGCAGCCGCAAGATATATTGAGAACCCCTTCCAAGAACCGCGGTGAGAGATAGGCTATAGATAGGGAGGGGAGGACCAGCTTCGGTCAACCCCTCTAGCAGCCACAATTTTTTCATTGATCCTAGGATCATCCCTCATTTTGTATTCCCGTTGCTTTCTGCTAATGGTCATGTAAGGCCAACAATTGCTGGATCTTTCCAAAAAAACCCGGCTGGCATGGAATATATTCGGAAAATTTATGGGGCAACTATCTATGGCAACTTTTATAGTACCCTTTAACATTATCTAAGACATGGCATAGTAGTACCACACACCACACCGCACCTGCATAGTAGCACCTAGGGGCGGAGCTAGAGGGTGGCCCACTCTGGGATTTTGGATCAGTCTATTATATATGTAGATCTATAACTGGGCTAGAGTTCAAAATGGTCCAACGCACATACCGGTTGACACATGCAGCCACGCGCAGTCCACATCGAGCAGAGCCCTTCATCCCGACGCGACGGGCCCAGAAGGCTCTCGCGCTCGCTCCTCTCCTTCCTGCCTGTCCCTCTGGTCCGGTCGCACCTTCCTGCCCGTGCTGTCGTGGTTCTAAGTCTGACAGTACGAGTAGGGGGTATGTAAGAGGAGGCAAGGCCCTAGCTATGGTGAGATTGTACGCAAGATGTATACGAGTTCAGGCCCTTCTCGGAGGAAGTAAAAGCTCTACGTCTTGGTGCCCGGAGGCGGTTGACTAGAATGTATGGGGATGTTTGAGTTACAGGGGGTGCGAACCCTTGTACCGGAGGAGGGGAGTTGTCAGGACCCCGATCCTAAGCCACATCGATCTAGCTGTAACACGTCATATCACTTTGGGGCCTCACGCATGGTAACCCCACGGGTGCCACCTTACCTGGCCCAGGACCGTTTGCGCATTTTGGCACACGTATATGACGGTGTCGCTAGCATCCATATGACAGAGAACCCGGGCCGACATGGCTAGTTATAAACCAAAAGTGGCACTAAATTACAGAGACAGGCATCCATGACCCAGCAACGAACGTGTCGGTCATCAACGTATGAACCCAAGTCGTAGCAAGCTACATGGACTTAAAGGAACAACGCGTGACATTTCCCCTAAGGGACAGACACAGGAACGAAGAAGGACACATGCCGGCCAGCCTACGTGTTCCGAGCAGTAGCAAGCTACCAAGGCTCATTGGAATCACTAGGAGGCATTTCCCTGTAAGATAGGCTACCAAAGGAAAACAACTAGGTGTCGGATCCCACACATACCAAGCATTTCAATCATACACGCAATATGCTCAATATGTGCAAATACAACATTGCATCACAACAGAACTCTATGACTCAAAGTACTTTATTTAAAAGGCTCCAAGAGCCATACATAACATATTCATACAGGTAGGGGTCACATGACCCAACACTCAAGTCATATAGTCATACAAGCACAAGCGGAAGCTACATGTCTGAGTACAGACAACTTAGAAAATAAAACAGGCTTGGTGTAGCCCGACTATCTACAAGGCCCTTCACAAGCTCCAGATCACCGTCTGGGTGTCAAGCTACTCGTCGACGTCAACGTCTATGTAGAACCCATCAGCAGGGGCAGGGTTCTCCTCTGCAACAGTTATTAAGCAAACATGAATACAAAGGTACTCAGCAAGTCTTACCACAGAACCTATCATACATGCAACATTATCAAGGGGGATAGTGGAGTTTATAGCAGAATGCCAGCTTTGACCTTGGCTAACCTATACTACAACTCTCAACGGATTGCAAGATGTTATTACGAACACGAGTCCACTACTCTCCACATCAATACACTACCGAGGATCCTCTTCCGTCATCCTACGGAAGGCCATCCATGGCACTCACGCTTATCTTGAGGCTTTTAGTAGTATCCATCAACTTGTCTATGAACTGTAAGAGTAACCAAGTAGTTCGTACCGCGAAAAACGGCTATTCGAATAGATTGATAACCCTGCAGGGGTGTACCTCTTCACACACGCTTCCAGCACTTATCGCTGTTTACTCGGCGTGTACTCGGCAACCTTCAAGCGGAAGCCCAGCGAGGGTGTCGGCCACGACCTGACTAACTACTCAAGTCTCTCGTCTAGGTTTATCGCCTATTTGGGTTCCATCCGTGGGGAGATCCGGCCGGGGTGTCGCTCACGGCCCCAAACGATGTGTACAGGGTTCCCGAGTCACCAAACGGGCAACCGGTACACCGTGCCACGTACCTGTCGCATCACAACCCACCCCGAGGGTCAGCGTTGTGCACGACCTCCAGTAAGCTATAAACACCAGAAACTAGTTGCAACTCCTGGACAGAGATCAAGGGTAATTAATAAGCCGAGAGGGTCAATTAAGGATCCCAATGCGTGGTAGTAGCTGTAACTTGAACCACACATACAGATCTCGGGTCCTATGGACGATTCCAATGAAACAACCCACCATGTACTCCTACATGGCCTTTCATCGATACCTTTACCAAGCGTATTCCACACTTCCTTCTCTTTATCGGTAAGATCATTTCACTCTGATCCATCACCCAGATGAATCAGACCAGACACAACTCTAAGCATAGAAGGCAACATAAACAAATAGCATGGTGGATCACATATCACATGGCTCAATCAACTCCTACACATGCTAGTGGATTTCAACTATTTACTGTGGCAATGACAGGTCATGCAAGGGAATAGGGTTCAACTACCGCAGCAAGTAGCAGTTCACGCGCTGTTGCCTTAATGCAGTAAAAGAGAGCAGGAGCGAGAAGAATGGGTTTGTATCGGAATGATCAATGATTGCTTGCCTGAAAAGGTAGTTGTCGGGTACTGCTCTTCAACTGGATACGCAACAGTATCCTCGGGAGCAGGACCTAACACAGGAAATACCGATGATACAATCATTAACAACCAAATGCAACAATATGATGCATGTTTATGACATGGCAAGATGCATGTGTGTTGGCTAATGCAACTAAAACCAGAAGGGTTTGAACCTATTTGAATCAAGGATTCAAATTGAAGTTCAAACTATTATTTAAATAAGTGCATTATCATGTTTTTGATATATACAGCAAGTTAACTTGTTCAAACATGCATGAAACCAGTGCCATTAGAAAGATTGGATTTTTCTGATCATTTTTCATATATAAATCTTTTCCATCTGAGCTATGGTTGATTTTATATGATTTTTAGAAGTTTTGGGTATTTTCTGGAATTTCCTGAATTATTTTAAATCTAAAAATCCCAGAAAAACCTTTACTGCGTCAGCATGACATCATGCTGACGTCAGCCAGTCAACAGGGCCAGTCCAGGTCAAACCTGACCAGTGGGTCCCTCATGTCAGTGTCACAGCTAATTAACTGAGTTAATTAGAGTTAAACTAAACTAATTAACTGTCAGTGGGACCAGGGCCCACATGTCAGTGACTAAACTAATTAACTAATTAATATTAAATTAACACCTAAACTAAGTTTGACTTGCGGGCAGGGCCCACATGTCATTGACCCAGGGGGTCAAACCCGTGGTCAAAACAGGTCCAACTCGCCGGCGTTTAGCCGCCGGCGAGGCCAAACGCGGCGGCGTGCTTCGGAAAACGCCTACGGTGCACGGCTCGAGCTGCGGCTGGGTGCGTTGGAGAGCTCTTTCTCTTGCGCATCGGATGGAGGTGGTCACCGGACCTGGGGTGGCCGGAGACGACGGCAACGAGCTCGACGGCGGCGACCGGCGTCGGGCGTGTGTGGTGATGCGGCTGCAGGGGCCTAGGCGATGCGTGCGTAGCACCGTTCGCATCTACGTGCTGTGGTGAGCACGTTGGACGGGTGCCAGTGACCAAATGGTCACCGGAGCATCACCGGCGACGAGCACGGCGGCGGTGCGTGCGGGCGAGCTTCGTGCAGTGTGTTACAGGGCAAAAGGGGGCCAACGGGGAGGGGGAGGAGGTAGCTAGGCTCACAGCGGTTGCAGCAAGCACCGAAGCGAGCTCGGGGGTGGTCGGAGCTGAGCAGAACGGCGAGGGGGATCTCCGCGGCCGGAGTTGGGGAAGAAGAGGTCGGGGGCGTCTCCAGGGCGGGCGAGCGCTCGGGGCTCGGCCTGTTCGAAGTAGTCGAGGACGGCGGAGACGATGGACAACACGGCGGAGCTCGGGGACGACGGTGGACGCGGCTTCTATGACGGTGCGATCACGGCGGCGTCGGCCATAGCGCGGGGAGAGCGGAGGAGAGGAACTGGGGGGAGGCGGAGATGTCTGGGGGGTCGAGGAGGACGTGGACGTTCGATCCATCCCTCCAGGACGGTGAGGGGGCGAAGCAGGGCGGCAAGCAGCTGCGTGGCACGCCGTGCGGTCGCCGTCGAGCACCTGCCTGCCTGCCTGGCCGAGCCAAGCAGCTCGCTGGAGCGGCAGCTGGGCTGGGCCGGCAGGTGGGCCGGGTGGGCGCCAGGTAAGTGTTCTTCCTATTTTTCTTTCTGTTTTATTTCTTTTGCAGCTTTGTTTAATTAATAAAAATGCCTAAACATTTTTATAACTCATGACACTTGTCATACCTACTGTATATAATATGAACAGTAGGAAACATTATAGTTCATGATTATTTGAGCATTTAAAATATTTTATAGCATTTAAATGCCCAAATTCAAATACCATATGATTTAATCCAAAGCCCTAGATTGTCCTAGAAAATTGTGCACCATTTTTGGCAGAGGTTTAAGACCAAGGCAGAAATGATGAACATTTTGAAGGGCATTTTGGGTACATTGGAAAATATTTTAGCAAACCCTAGTTGTTAGGGGAGGGGTGCTGGGGTTTCTGTTAATCCCATTTCAAGTTTCTTTGAAAGTAAACATGATGCACACTCTAGTCAGGTCCTAATGCAAGTGCTAGCTAGGGATGTGGCAACTCACCCCCACTTAAAAGAATCGCGTCCCGAGATTCGGGTTCCTCCGGAAAGAGGGTGGGGTACTCAAGTCGAAGACGATCCTCCCTTTCCCAAGTAGCTTCACTCTCGGAATGATGTGACCATTGAACCTTGAGAAACTTGATATTGTGGCGTCGAGTGGTGCGCTCAGTTTGATCAAGAATACGAACGGGGTATTCTCGATATGTGAGATTGTCTTGGAGATCAAGCGTTTCGTGGTCCACTCCGCGGATAGGATCCGAGAAGCAACGCCTGAGTTGAGAAACGTGGAAAACATCATGAACTCTGGAGAGGTGCGGAGGTAGTTCCAATTGGTAGGCAACTTCTCCTCGTTTGGCAAGAATGCGAAAGGGACCGATGTAACGAGGGGCCAATTTGCCTTTGATACCGAAGCGATGGGTTCCCTTAAGAGGAGTAACCCGAAGGTAAGCCTTATCGCCGACTTCAAAAGTCACAGCCTTATGATGACTATCATATTGGCTCTTTTGGCGAGACTGGGCTGTTTTCAATCTCTCACGAACGATGCGAACTTGTTCCTCTGCTTCCTGGATCATATCCGGGCCAAAGAATTGTCTTTCCCCGGTCTCTGACCAGTTAAGAGGTGTTCGACACCTTCGTCCATATAGAACTTCGAAGGGGGCTTTACCCAAGCTGGCTTGATAACTATTGTTATAAGCGAATTCGACAAATGGAAGACACTTTTCCCATTCCATACCGAAAGAAATGACAGAGGCTCGAAGCATGTCTTCCAGAATTTGAGTGACTCGTTCCACTTGACCACTTGATTGCGGATGGAAGGCAGTACTGAAAGAGAGATGAGTTCCCATAGCATTCTGGAAACTTTCCCAAAATCGTGAAGTGAAAAGACTTCCACGGTCTGAGTTAATCTCCAACGGTACACCATGAAGTGATACTATTCGAGAGATATATAAGTCTGCTAGCTGGCTAGCGGTAATACTCTCCCGAACAGGCAGGAAATGAGCTACTTTAGAGAGGCGGTCGATAACGACGAAGATAGCATTATTCCCTTTCCTGGACCTGGGAAACCCGGTAATGAAGTCCATACCGACTTTGTCCCATTTCCATTCAGGAATAGCTAAATGTTGAAGGGTGCCGGCAGGCCGTTGATGCTCTGCTTTGACTCGACGACAAACGTCGCAGTTAGCAATGAATTGAGCGATTTCTCTCTTCATCCTAGTCCACCAGAATCTTTGACGTAGGTCTTGATACATTTTGGTACTACCGGGATGAATCGTGAGAGGAGATTCATGAGCCTCCTTAAGAATCATTTGTCGTAATTGTGGTTTCTTGGGCACCACCAAGCGGTTCTCGAAGTACACTACACCTCGATCATCCATAGAGAAGCTCCTAGCAACTCCGCTAGCAATGTTCTCCTTGATCCGAGATATGCCTTTATCATACCGCTGGGCAACTATGATTTGATCCATAAGGGTAGGTTTCGCCACCAAGGTGGAAAGGAATCCTCGAGGAACAATGTGAAGGTTAAGCTTACGAAATTCCTCGTGGAGAAGTGGTTGACTTTGTTGTAACATTAAATTGTTACAATATGACTTACGACTTAGTGCATCAGCCATGACATTGGCCTTTCCAGGAGTGTAAGTGATTCCTAAGTCGTAGTCGGTGAGCAACTCAACCCAACGTCTTTGCCTGAGATTCAAATCCGGTTGGGTGAAGATATACTTCAAACTTTGGTGATCAGTGAAGATTTCACAGCGATTACCAAGAAGGTAATGTCGCCATGTTTTGAGTGCTACGGCTCCAAGCTCTAAATCATGAGTAGGATAGTTATCCTCATGTGGACGCAACTGTCGAGATGCGTATGCAATCACTTGCCGATCTTGCATGAGAATGCAACCTAGTCCTTGTCGCGAGGCGTCGCAATAGATTATAAAATCCTTGGAAAAGTCTGGTGGTACCAGTACAGGTGCAGATGTCAGGCGTCTTTTCAGTTCCTGAAAACTGGACTCGCACTGTGGGGTCCACTCAAACTTTTTATCTTTCTTGAGGAGTTTGGTTAGAGGTTTAGCAACCTTGGAGAAATTCTCGACGAAACGTCGGCAATAGCTCGCTAAGCCAAGAAAACTCCTAACTTGCTTGACCGATTCAGGGGGAGTCCAATCAAGTACGGCTTGAACTCGCTCGGGATTGACAGCAATACCCTTGCCAGAGATCACATGACCTAGATAGGTTACTTCTGGCAACCAAAATTTACATTTAGAGAATTTGGCATAAAGGCGGTGCTCTCGAAGTTTCGTCAATACCAGCCTTAAATGCTCGGCATGATCTTCCTTGTTCTTGGAGAAAATGAGTATATCATCGAGGTATACCACGATGAATTTATCCAAATACTCCATGAATATAGAATTCATTAACCGAGAAAAGGTAGCTGGGGCATTGGTTAATCCGAAGGACATGACGGTGTACTCATATTGGCCATAACGAGTAACGAAAGCCGTTTTAGGAATGTCCCCGTTCTTGATTTTGATTTGATGGTAGCCCAACCTCAAATCCATCTTAGAGAAGACTGAGGATCCAGCGAGCTGATCATACAGGTCATTGATCCTGGGAAGCGGATACTTATTCTTTATGGTGACCAGATTGACAGGTCGGTAATCTACAACCATCCGCTCCGTTCCATCCTTCTTCTTGACGAAGAGGACGGGGCAAGCCCAAGGGGAAGAACTAGGACGGATGAAACCCTTTTGCAAGGACTCATCGAGTTGTTTCTTTAGCTCAGCTAATTCTAGTGGTGCCATCTTATAAGGTCTCCTAGAGATTGGGACAGTTCCAGGGATAAGATCTATCACGAACTCGACATCTCTGTCAGGTGGAACTCCTGGCAGTTCTTCTGGAAAAACATCCGGAAAGTCACAGACTACCGGGATATCTTCGAGTTCTGGTAGAGGGCTGGCATTAAGAGAGTAGAGCTGACGTTCAGCCATTCGAGTCAAGACATTGACTATCTTGCCGGATGGATGTGTAAGTTGAACGGTCCTAGTAAAGCAATCAATTTTGGCGTAATGGGTTGTCATCCAATCCATACCCAAAATGATATTTATGTCCGAGGACTTGAGAGCGATTAAAGATGCAAGGAAAACAAGTCTATCGAAAAGGATTTCATTTCCATGGCTTACCCTAGAGGTTTGCCACTTTGAACCAGGAGTTTGAATAACCATGGAAGTAGGCATGTCACAAAAAGTCATGTTGTGCAATCGAGCATAGCTCTCAGATATGAACGAATGGGATGCTCCAGTATCGAAAAGAACAGATGCCGGATGGCAGTTTACGAGAAGCGTACCAAGGACGACGTTAGGATCCTCATAGGCTTCTTCGGCAGAAACATAGTTGACATGACCACGTGCAGTGGGGATTGGCTTGACATAGTTCACCTTGCCGGTTGGCTTGCCATGGCCAACGGGTTTTCCTGGCTGATTCTGGGGACAATCACGCATGTAGTGTCCCGGTTCTCCACACTTGAAACATGTCACAGTGGTGGGGCGTGGAGCAAAGTTGGAGGGTGGACCTCCATAGGTCTTAGCAGGTGCAAACTGTTGAGTTGGGTGAGGCGCCTCATAGGATGGCCTCGGTGTATACTTGGGTGGCAGAGCAGTGTTAGGAACCCACACACGGCGCTTGTGAGAGCCAGAGCCGGATGAGGAACCAAGGTCTCGAGTATGCTTGCGGGTAGCCTCGAAGTCGGTCTGGCCTGTCTCAGCACTGATAGCCTTGTTAACCAACTTCTGGAAGGAAGTGCACTCGTGCAGACGTAGATCTCAACGAAGTTCAGGGCTGAGTCCCTTGCGGAACCTTGCCTGTTTCTTGGCATCGGTGGATACTTCCTCAGGTGCATAGCGTGCCAGATTACCAAACTCACGACTATAGCCATCCACAGTTAAACGGCCCTGGGTGAAATTGCAGAATTCCTCCCGCTTACGATCCATGAGACCTTCCGGAATGTGATGTTCACGGAATGCCTCACTGAACTCAGCCCAGGTAGTGACTTGGCCAGCAGGACGCATAGCTTCAAAGTTTTCCCACCAAAGACTGGCAGGGCCCTCAAGATGGTAGGCGGCGTAGATAACCTTGTCAGCTTCGGCCACACGGGCAGAGTGTAGCTTGTGGGTGATACTATGTAGCCAGTCATCAGCATCCAGAGGTTCAGTGGAGTGATGGAACTTTGGTGGACACATCTTGATAAAATCGTGGATTGACACCACGTCATTCCTCTGACGGAACCCAGTGTTTTGCTCAATGCGTTCCAGCAGACGGTTGGTCTCTCTCTTGTTCCGTTCTGCTTCAAGCATAACTTCCGCCAAAGAGGGTGGCTGGGGCAGATTTCCATCTCTAGCCCCACTAGCCTCACCCTGCTCCTGAGCAGCAGGAGTGTTGCGAGTGTTGACCATCCTAGGAAAACAAAACAACGGTTTAGACAAGGATGGCAAAAATTTGACATAGAAGTGCAGAATGTAATGGATGACACAGAATGCAGAGATGTTCATCCGTACGACATGGTAATATAGGAACTGTTATATATACACCAGTGGTCATACACACCATACAAAGTTTAGTACAAGCCAAGGCTAAAGTACAACTGCGGTGAAAGACGATACATCCCATCAGAGGCATTCGAAGCTCCTATACATTATTTAACTACACCTCCGGAATTCAGTACACACTAAGTCATATTCCACAAGACGCGCAGGACTGTGGAAATACAACTACTACAATACTACTACTACCACGGACTAGCTCAGACATTCGCGTAGTAATCCTCGTAGAGATTACCACCGTAGCCTGGAAGTGGTACAGACGGATCTTGGAACTCGCGAGCACTCGAAGGCTGTGGACCATAGGGGCATGGGTGTGGTCTCGGTCCCGATGCTGGTGGTAACCGACGCCCACGTGGAGGTGTAATACCCCCAACGTCACGCCAATCCATGTGATCAGGCAGACGAGTCCGCACAGGATACAAATCCCGCATGTCCAGATATCCGGCGTGCACAACAGGTGCAAGCCGTGTCAAAGTAGTCCAGTGAGCGGCTCGGGTGTTATACAGCTCCATTCGGAGGGCATGGACCTCACGGTCCCTATCCTCCAACATCTGAACAGTAGTCTGAAGCAGTGGCTCTTCATGAGCAGCATCAGTATACAGACCAGTGTAGTAGCCCTCTTCTCCGGGGAGTGAAGCTGGCATGTAACAGAACTCAGTGTTCAGCAACAGGGCATGCCTAGCACGGAGAATGGTCATCATCGAATAAGCGGCATCCTGTACTGCCATCTCGATGGTAATCCCGAGTCCATAAGACCAATGGATGGGATCATTTGCTCCGGGATATGAGGGGTATATCCGGACTGTGCAGAAATACTGACTTTGATTGAAATCCCGATACTGTTCCTCCACGGTGTATTCAGGATACCAGCGATAACCGGTCTCAGTCATCACACGGACTAGCATGGACGTGTGACCGGGCACATTAATGCACCGAGTCAAACGAACCACTTGGTGAGGGATGCGGCCAGACATCTGAAACACGAAATAATGCAAAGGCATTAGTGTTTCTGGAAGAAATCGGGCAGCATAACAACTGTAAATGCTCAAACAAAGATTTGAGACATCATACAAATGATAGCATAGCCACTCAACAATTCCATATCAAGGTTCCGGTTCAATAATCATCATACTCAAAGGATAGAAACTGAGTTGAGGCTTGAAACCAACAATCCTAAGAGTCTACGGATTAGTAACACGTGAACCTAGTAAGGATAAGAGGCCTAATCGTAAATCCCCGTAGAAAGAATAGACAGACTCAGATCAGAAGGGCATAAGGTAAAGGAGTAAAAAGAGCCTTACGTTCCCTTCCACAATCAATTCCCCTACATATAACTAAGAATTTTTCTAGACTCAACATCGACCAGTTTGGCTTGAGAAACCTACAGGCAGTCCAGCTCTGATGCCAACGCTGTCAGGACCCCGATCCTAAGCCACACCGATCTAGCTGTAACACGTCATATCACTTTGCGGCCTCACGCACGGTAACCCCACGGGTGCCACCTTACCTGGCCCGGGACCGTTTGCGCATTTTGGCACACGTATATGACGGTGTCGCTAGCATCCATATGACAGAGAACCCGGGCCGACATGGCTAGTTATAAACCAAAAGTGGCACTAAATTACAGAGACAGGCATCCATGACCCAGCAACGAATGTGTCGGTCATCAACGTATGAACCCAAGTCGTAGCAAGCTACATGGACTTAAAGGAACAACGCGTGACATTTCCCCTAAGGGACAGACACAGGAACGAAGAAGGACACATGCCGGCCAGCCTACGTGTTCCGAGCAGTAGCAAGCTACCAAGGCTCATTGGAATCACTAGGAGGCATTTCCCTGTAAGATAGGCTACCAAAGGAAAACAACTAGGTGTCGGATCCCACACATACCAAGCATTTCTATCATACACGCAATATGCTCAATATGTGCAAATACAACATTGCATCACAACAGAACTCTATGACTCAAAGTACTTTATTTAAAAGGCTCCAAGAGCCATACATAACATATTCATACAGGTAGGGGTCACATGACCCAACACTCAAGTCATACAGTCATACAAGCACAAGCGGAAGCTACATGTCTGAGTACAGACAACTTAGAAAATAAAACAGGCTTGGTGTAGCCCGACTATCTACAAGGCCCTTCACAAGCTCCAGATCACCGTCTGGGTGTCAAGCTACTCGTCGACGTCAACGTCTATGTAGAACCCATCAGCAGGGGCAGGGTTCTCCTCTGCAACAGTTATTAAGCAAACATGAGTACAAAGGTACTCAGCAATTCTTACCACAGAACCTATCATACATGCAACATTATCAAGGGGGATAGTGGAGTTTATAGCAGAATGCCAGCTTTGACCTTGGCTAACCTATACTACAACTCTCAACGGATTGCAAGATGTTATTACGAACACGAGTCCACTACTCTCCACATCAATACACTACCGAGGATCCTCTTCCGTCATCCTACGGAAGGCCATCCACGGCACTCACGCTTATCTTGAGGCTTTTAGTAGTATTCATCAACTTGTCTATGAACTGTAAGAGTAACCAAGTAGTTCGTACCGCGAACAACGGCTATTCGAATAGATTGATAACCCTGCAGGGGTGTACCTCTTCACACACGCTTCCACCACTTATCGCCGTTTACTCGGCGTGTACTCGGCAACCTTCAAGCGGAAGCCCAGCGAGGGTGTCGGCCACGACCTGACTAACTACTCAAGTCTCTCGTCCAGGTTTATCGCCTATTTGGGTTCCATCCATGGGGAGATACGGCCGGGGTGTCGCTCACGGCCCCAAACGATGTGTACAGGGTTCCCGAGTCACCAAACGGGCAACCGGTACACCGTGCCACGTACCTGTCGCATCACAACCCACCCCGAGGGTCAGCGTTGTGCACGACCTCCAGTAAGCTATAAACACCAGAAACTAGTTGCAACTCCTGGACAGAGATCAAGGGTAATTAATAAGCCGAGAGGGTCAATTAAGGATCCCAATGCGTGGTAGTAGCTGTAACTTGAACCACACATACAGATCTCGGGTCCTATGGACGATTCCAATGAAACAACCCACCATGTACTCCTACATGGCCTTTCATCGATACCTTTACCAAGCGTATTCCACACTTCCTTCTCTTTATCGGTAAGATCATTTCACTCTGATCCATCACCCAGATGAATCAGACCAGACACAACTCTAAGCATAGCAGGCAACATAAACAAATAGCATGGTGGATCACATATCACATGGCTCAATCAACTCCTACACATGCTAGTGGGTTTCAACTATTTACTGTGGCAATGACAGGTCATGCAAGGGAATAGGGTTCAACTACCGCAGCAAGTAGCAGTTCACGCGCTGTTGCCTTAATGCAGTAAAAGAGAGCAGGAGCGAGAAGAATGGGTTTGTATCGGAATGATCAATGATTGCTTGCCTGACAAGGTAGTTGTCGGGTACTACTCTTCAACTGGATACGCAGCAGTATCCTCGGGAGCAGGACCTAACACAGGAAATACCGACGATACAATCATTAACAAACAAATGCAACAATATGATGCATGTTTATGACATGGCAAGATGCATGTGTGTTGGCTAATGCAACTAAAACCAGAAGGGTTTGAACCTATTTGAATAAAGGATTCAAATTGAAGTTCAAACTATTATTTAAATAAGTGCATTATCATGTTTTTGATATATACAGCAAGTTAACTTGTTCAAACATGCATGAAACTTGTGCCATTAGAAAGATTGGATTTTTCTGATCATTTTTCATATATAAATCTTTTCCATCTGAGCTATGGTTGATTTTATATGATTTTTAGAAGTTTTGGGTATTTTCTGGAATTTCCTGAATTATTTTAAATCTAAAAATCCCAGAAAAACCTTTACTGCGTCAGCATGACATCATGCTGACGTCAGCCAGTCAACAGGGCCAGTCCAGGTCAAACCTGACCAGTGGGTCCCTCATGTCAGTGTCATAGCTAATTAACTGAGTTAATTAGAGTTAAACTAAACTAATTAACTGTCAGTGGGACCAGGGCCCACATGTCAGTGACTAAACTAATTAACTAATTAATATTAAATTAACACCTAAACTAAGTTTGACTTGCGGGCAGGGCCCACATGTCATTGACCCAGGGGGTCAAACCCGTGGTCAAAACAGGTCCAACTCGCCGGCGTTTAGCCGCCGGCGAGGCCAAACGTGGCGGCGTGCTTCGGAAAACGCCTACGATGCACGGCTCGAGCTGCGGCTGGGTGCGTTGGAGAGCTCTTGCTCTTGCGCATCGGATGGAGGTGGTCGCCGGACCTGGGGTGGCCGGAGACGACGGCAACGAGCTCGACGGCGGCGACCGGCGTCGGGCGTGTGTGGTGATGCGGCTGCAGGGGCCTAGGCGATGCGTGCGTAGCACCGTTCGCATCTACGTGCTGTGGTGAGTACGTTGGACGGGTGCCAGTGACCAAATGGTCACCGGAGCATCACCGGCGACGAGCACGGCGGCGGTGCGTGCGGGCGAGCTTCGTGCAGTGTGTTACAGGGCAAAAGGGGGCCAACAGGGAGGGGGAGGAGGTAGCTAGGCTCACAGCGGTTGCAGCAAGCACTGAAGCGAGCTCGGGGGTGGTCGGAGCTGAGCAGAACGGCGAGGGGGATCTCCGCGGCCGGAGTTGGGGAAGAAGAGGTCGGGGGCGTCTACAGGGCGGGCGAGCGCTCGGGGCTCGGCCTGTTCGAAGCAGTCGAGGACGGCGGAGACGATGGACAACACGGCGGAGCTCGGGGACGACGGTGGACGCGGCTTCTACGACGGTGCGATCACGGCGGCGTCGGCCATGGCGCGGGGAGAGCGGAGGCGAGGAACTGGGGGGAGGCGGAGATGTCTGGGGGGTCGAGGAGGACGTGGACGTTCGATCCATCCGTCCAGGACGGCGAGGGGGCGAAGCAGGGCGGCGGGCAGCTGCGTGGCGCGCCGTGCGGTCGCCGTCGAGCACCTGCCTGCCTGCCTGGCCGAGCCAAGCAGCTCGCTGGAGCGGCAGCTGGGCTGGGCCGGCAGGTGGGCCGGGTGGGCGCCAGGTAAGTGTTCTTCCTATTTTTCTTTCTGTTTTATTTCTTTTGCAGCTTTGTTTAATTAATAAAAATGCCTAAACATTTTTATAACTCATGACACTTGTCATACCTACTGTATATAATATGAACAGTAGGAAACATTATAGTTCATGATTATTTGAGCATTTAAAATATTTTATTGCATTTAAATGCCCAAATTCAAATACCATATGATTTAATCCAAAGCCCTAGATTGTCCTAGAAAATTGTGCACCATTTTTGGCGGAGGTTTAAGACCAAGGCAAAAATGATGAACATTTTGAAGGGCATTTTGGGTACATTGGAAAATATTTTAGCAAACCCTAGTTGTTAGGGGAGGGGTGCTGGGGTTTCTGTTAATCCCATTTCAAGTTTCTTTGAAAGTAAACATGATGCACACTCTAGTCAGGTCCTAATGCAAGTGCTAGCTAGGGATGTGACAGGAGTGGCTTATATAGTGTGCCAGGACCCCAACCATGCTCCACGTTACCAAGGGTTCAATGTACATAAAGGCAGGTGTTACTCATAACGCCCGCAGTAAAGAGTAATAAAGGCATTCATTGTAGCGGAGTGAATACCAGACCGTTGCTGTCCTAAGGAACCTTTGACCTTCAGGGGTCGAGTGCCTTGGAAGTGTCGAGTGAAGTTGAGTCGTCTGGACGGGGGTATATGGTCGAGTGGGATGTCCTCTTGGGCCGTCTCAGTCGACTGTTCTTGTTGCCATCGGTTTGTCTTTTGAGCTTCTGGGGTAGTGACCTTGGGTGGCGTATGTTGGTCAGGCCGGTGACCCTACCCTAGGCCCGTAACCTCGTCAGTAGCCCCAAAATGGATTGAGGTTTGAGTAGAAGAGAGTGCTGAAGGGAGCCTTGGCCCAGGTTCGATGCCCTTGGGGTAATCTTCTCCAAACTTGTGAACCAGGCCGTCTTTTCAGCCTCGTCTTGGTCGCCTTAATCGATTCCGGAACCTTCGAGTGTGCTTGTTGTGTTGACCGTCGACTGAACTTTTGCGCGTGGCGCCAAGCGCCGTTGGTGCGCGTAGTTTTTGGCGGGATCAGTTGCTCTCCGGTCTCCGGATTTTGCGGGATTTCGAAATTTGGGGAAGCGTGCGGGACGGGTCGTACCACGGCAATCGGATCGGATATGACCGGGACGCCTCGATCCTCGCGCCGCCTTTTTCGCCACGTATCGCGTGTGCGCCTGTTGCGGGATTTGACGGGATTGCTCCGGGCCACCGGTCAGTCACTCGACCGTTGTGCTATAAATGCGTGCCCCGGCTGAGGCGAGGGCACTATGCGCCCATTCTCTGTTTCCTCACCACCGTCCCTCCGCCGCGCCTCTGCTTCTTTCTCCTTCTCCTCGGCCAACGCCGGCTTGCTCGCCATGGGCAAGGAGAAGACCGCGACGCTGGATGATATGTCTCCAACGTATCTATAATTTTTGATCGTTCCATGCTATTATTTATGAAGTCTTGGATGTTTAATGGGCTTTATCATTCACTTTTATATCATTTTTGGGACTAACCTACTAACCCAAAGGCCCAGTCCAGATTGCTGTTTTTTTGCCTATTTCAGGGTTTTGTAGAAAAAGAATATCAAACGGAGTCCAAATGGAATGAAACCTTCGCGAGAGATATTTTTTGGAGAAAATCACGCCAGAGGAACTTGAGAACCACGTCAGGGGAGCCTCGAGTGGCCCCCGAGGGTGGGGCGCGCCCCCCCTTCCCAGGGCGCGCCCCCTGCCTCGAGGCCCACTCGAGCATCCCACGATGCCCTCCTTCTTCCTATATAAGTCCACGTACCCCAAAAACTCCGAATACAGAGAGAAAACCCTAATTCCACTGCCGTACCTTCTGTTCCCGTGGAAATCCCATCTTGGAGCCTGTTCCGGAGCTCCACTGGAGGGGGATCCATCACGAAGGCCTTCATCATCATCATCGCCCTCACCATGAGGTGTGAGTAGTTTACCACAGACCTTCGGGTCCATAGCTAGTATCTAGATGGCTTCTTCTCTCTCTCTAGATCTCAATACAAAGTTCTCCTCGGTCTTCGAGGAGATCTATTCGATGTAATCTCTTTTTGCGGTGTGTTTGTCGAGATCCGATGAGTTGTGAGTTTATGATCAAGGTTATCTATGAAAGATATTTGGTTCTTCTCTGAACTTTTTATGTGTGCTCATAATATCCTTGCAAGTCTCTTCGAATTATTGGTTTGGTTTGGCCTACTAGATCTATAGTTCTTGCAATGGGAGAAGTGCTTGGCTTTGGGTTCAATCTTGCGGTGTCCTTTCCCAGTGACAGTAGGGGCACCAAGGCACGTATTGTATTGTTGCCATCGAGGATAAAAAGATGGGGTATATATCATATTGTTTGAGTTTATCCCTCTACATCATGTCATTTTGCTTAAGGCGTTACTCTGTTTGTATGAACTCAATACACTAGATGCACGCTGGATATCGGTCGATGTGTGGAGTAATAGTAGTAGATGTAGGCAGGAGTCGGTCTACTTGTCTCGGACGTGATGCCTATATACAATGATCATGCCTTGATAGTCTCATAATTATTCGCTTTTCTATCAATTGCTCGACAGTAATTTGTTTACACGCCGTAGAATATCGCTATCATGAGAGAAGCCACTAGAGAAAACTATGGCCCCCGGGTCTATTCTCAACATATCAATCTACATCTACTTTACTTTTACCACTTTTATTTGCTATTTTATGAAACTAAAAATACCAAAAATATAAATTATCATCTCTATCAGATCTCACTTTCGTAAATGACCGTAAAGGGATTGACAACCCCTTATCGCGTTGGCTGCGAAGTTCTTATTTGTTTGTGCAGGTGCGAGGGACTCGCGCGTGGTCTCGTACTGGATTGATACCTTGGTTCTCAAAAACTAAGGGAAATACTTATGCTATTGTGCTGCATCTCCCTTTTCTCTTCGAGGGAATACAACGCAAGCTCAAGAGGTAGCAAGAAGAATTTCTGGCACCGTTGCCGGGGAGGCTTACGCAAAAGTCATATACCAAGTACCTATCACAAACCCTTATCCTTCACATTACATTTATTTGCCTCTCGTTTTCCTCTCCCCCACTTCACCCTTGCCGTTTTATTCGCGCTTCTTCCGCCGTGTGTTTATTGTTCGCTTGCTTCTTGTTTGCTTGTGTGTGTTGGATTGCTTGCTTGTCACTATGGCTCAGAACAATACCAAATTGTGTGACTTCTCCAATACCGACAACAATGATTTTATTAGCACTCCGATTGCTCCTATTGCCGATGTTGAATCTTGTGAGATCAATGCTGCTTTGTTGAATCTTGTCATGAAAGATCAATTCTCTGACCTTCCTAGTGAAGATGCCGCTACCCATCTAAACAACTTTGTTGATTTGTGTGATATGCAAAAGAAAAGGGATACGGATAACGATATTGTTAAGTTGAAGTTATTTCCGTTTTCACTTAAAGATCGTGCTAAAACTTGGTTTTCCTCTTTGCCTAGAAATAGTATTGATTCGTGGAATAAGTGCAAAGATGCTTTTATCTCTAAGAGAAACGATATTATGAATTTTAAGCAACTAGATCATGAGCATGTTGCACAATCTTGGGAGAGAATGAAATTGATGACACGTAATTGCCCTATACATGGTTTGAACCTATGGATGATTATTCAGAATTTTTATGCTGGCTTGAATTTTGCTTCTAGAAATCTTTTAGATTCGGCCGCCGGAGGCACTTTCATGAAAACCACCTTAGGAGAAGCTACCAAACTCCTAGATAATATTATGGTTAATTATTCTCAATGGCACACCGAAAGATCTACTAGTACAAAAGTGCATGCTATCGAAGAAATTAGTGTTTTGAGAGGAAAAATGGATGGACTGATGAAATTGTTTGCTGCTAAGAGTGCTTCTTCTGATCCTAATGATATGCCTTTGTCCACTTTGATTGAGAATAACAATGAATCTTTGGATGTGAATTTTGTTGGTAGGAATAAATTTGGTAACAATGCTTATAGAGGTAATTTTAATCCTAGGCCTTTCCCTAGTAATTCCTCTAATAATTATGGTAATTCCTACAACAACTCTTATGGAAAGTTGCCTTCTGAATTTGAAACTAGTGTTAAGTAGTTTATGATCTCGCAAAAGAATTTCAATGCTTTGCTTGAAGAGAAATTGCTTAAGGTTGATGAATTGGCTAGAAGTGTGGATAGAATTACTCTTGATGTTGATTCTTTGAAACTTAGATCTATCCCATCTAAGCATGATATCAATGAGTCTTTCAAAGCCATGAGAATTTCCATTGATGAATGCAAAGAAAGAACCGCTAGAATGCGCGCTAAAAGAGAAGATTATATTAAATCGTGTTATTCTAGTTATCATGAAAATAAAGATGAAGATCTGAAAGTTATTGATGTGTCTCCCATTAGATCCTTGTTTTCTAGTATTAATCTTGATGAGAATAGGATTGGAGATGATTCCGCTTTAAGGTGTCCCAATGATTCGGAGTTTTTAGATCTTAATGCTAAAGTTACTAAAAGTGGGAGTGAAGAGATTAAAACTTTGCATAGTGTTGAACCCACTACTTTGGATTTCAAGGGATTCAATTATAATAATTGCTCTTTGATTGATTGTATTTCCTTGTTGCAATCCGTGCTAAATTCTCCACAAGCTTATAGTCAAAATAAAGCTTTCACTAAACATATAGTTGATGCTTTGATGCAATCTTATGAAGAAAAACTTGAGTTGGAAGTTTCTATACCTAGAAAGCTTTATGATGAGTGGGAACCTACTATAAAAATAAAGATAAAAGATCATGAATGTTATGCTTTGTGTGATTTGGGTGCTAGTGTCTCCACTATCCCAAAAACTTTGTGTGATTTGCTAGGGTTCCATGAGCTTGATGATTGTTCTTTAAATTTGCATCTTGCGGATTCCACTATTAAGAAACCTATGGGAATAATTAATGATGTTCTTATTGTTGCCAATAGGAATTATGTGCCCGCAGATTTCGTCGTTCTTGATATAGATTGCAATCCTTCATGTCCTATTATTCTTGGTAGACCTTTCCTTAGAACGATTGGTGCAATTATTGATATGAAGGAAGGAAATATTAGATTCCAATTTCCATTAAGGAAAGGCATGGAACACTTTCCTAGAAAGAAAATCAAATTACCATATGAATCTATCATGAGAGCCACTTATGGATTGCCTTCCAAAGATGGCAATACCTAGATATATGTTGTATCGTGCCTAGCTAGGGGCGTAAAACGATAGCGCTTGTTGGGAGGCAAACCAATTTTATGTTTTTGTTTTTGTCGCTGTTAGGGAATAAATATTGCATCTAGCCTCTGATTAGATGTGGTTTCATGTTTTGTTTAGTGTTTGTGTCAAGTAGAACCTTTGGGAAGACTTGTGTGAAGTTTATATGATCTTGCTGTGAAAAACAGAATCGTTAGCACTAGCTAAAGTAGTCGTGGGATTTTACTGGAGCTTGATTTTTAGTTGATTCCTTTTGTAGATGATTTGTAGACAAATTGCGCAAATTTACCAATTTAGTTTGAAATTTTTGGAGTTACAGAAGTAGGCGAACCCTGCAGATTACTAGAGACTGTTCTGTCTTTGACAGATTCTGTTTGCCGTGTGTTGTTTGCTTATTCCGATGCATCTATGAGTAATATTAGAGGATATGAAACATAGTGAACTTGGAGTACAGTAGGTTTAACACAAATATAAACAAAGAATGAATTCATTGCTGTACCTTTGAGTAGTGGTTTGTTTTCTTATACTAACCGAGCTCACGAGAAATTTTGTCTAAGTTTTGTGTTGTGAAGTTTTCAAGTTTTAAGTATTGCTTTGATGGACTATGGAACAAGGAGTAGCAAAGGCCAAAGCTTGGGGATGCCCATGGCACCCCAAGTAAATCCAAGATAATAAAAATCCTAAGCTTGGGGATGCCGTCTTTGCTTGTTAGTTTGCCACAATCATCCTTGCTGGACACACCTATTTGAGAGAGTTAAATATGGCCTAGAAATTGTTATAACACTCTATGTGCTTCACTTATATCTTTTGAGTTGAATAGTTTTTGCTCTAATGCTTAACTTATATTTTTTAGAGCACGGTGGTGGTAATATTTTGTAGAAATTGTTGAACTCTCATGCTTCACTTAGATCTATTCGAGAGTCTATTAAAACAGCATGGTAATGTGTTTAGGCTAAAGAAACTAGTCTTCACATGATAAACATCCAATGTCAATGTAGTATAAAAAAAATTCACACTAAGTGCATTGAATAGAATGAGATGTTGGATGCTTGATAATTGTTTTGAGATATGAGGATAGTGATATTAGAGTCATGCTAGTGGAGTTATTATGAAATTGAGAAATACTTGTGTTAAGGTTAGTGATTCCCGTATCATGCATGTATGGTGAACCGCTATGTGACAAAGTTAGAGCATGAGGTATTTATAGAGTGCCAACCTTTGGGTGGAGGTCGGGGGCGCGCGATGGTTAACTCCTACCAACCTCCCCCCTAGGAGCATGCATTGATTGCTTTGTTTTGATGACTCGTAGATTTTTGCAATAAGTATATGAGTTCTTATGACTAATGTTGAGTCCATGGATTATACGAACTCTCACCCTTCCACCATTGCTAGCCTCTCTTGTACCGCACAACTTTCTCCGGTGCCATAAACCCACTATATATCCTTCCTCAAAACAGCCACCATATCGTTCCTCAAAACAGCCACCATACCTACCTATCATGGCATTTCCATAGCCATTCCGAGATATATTGCCATGCAACTTTCCATCGTTCCGTTTATATGACACGCATCATATTGTCATATTGCCATGCATGATCATGTAGTTGACATTGTATTTGTGGCAAAGCCACCATGCATAATCGTTTTATACATGTCACTCTTGTTTCATTGCACATACCGGTACACCGCCTGAGGCATTCATATAGAGTCATACTTTGTTGTAGAATCGAGTTGTAATATCGAGTTGTAATGAAAGTGTGATGATCATCATTATTAGAGCATTGTCCCATGGGAGGAAAGGCTGAATCTATAAAGCCCCTCCGCAAAAAAAAGGCCAAAGGAAAAAAAAGGCCAAAAAAAGAAAGAAAAAGGGACAATTGCTACTATCTTTTTTCACACTTGTGCTTCAAAGTAGCACCACATTCTTCATTGTATAGAGTCTCATGTTTAGTCACTTTCATATACTAGTGGGAGTTTTCGTTATAGAACTTGGCTTGTATATTCCAACGATGGGCTTCCTCAAATGCCGTAGGTCTTCGTGAGCAAGCAAGTTGGATGCACACCCACTAGTTTCTTTTGTTGAGATTTCATTCATATTTAGCTCTAGTGCATCCGTTGCATGGCAATCCCTACTCACTCACATTGATATCTATTGATGGGCATCTCCATAGCCCGTTGATACGCCTAGTCGATGTGAGACTATCTCCCTCCTTTTTGTCTTCTCCACAACCACCACTCTATTCCACCCATAGTGCTATATCCATGGCTCACGCTCATGTATTGCATGAAAGTTGAAAGGTTTGAAAAAATATAATATGAAAACAAGTGCTTGGCTGAAACCGGGGTTGTGCATGATATGAATATTTTGTGTGATGAAGAGGGAGCATAGCCAGACTATATGATTTTGTAGGGATAACTTTCTTTAGCCATAGTATTTTGAGAAGACATGATTGCTTTGTTAGTATTGCTTGAAGTATTGTTATTTCTTATGTCAATATAGACTTTTATCTTGAATCTTTCAGATCTGAACATTAATGCCACAATTAAGAGAATTACATTGAAAAACTATATTGGTTAGCATTCCACATAAAAAATTCTTTCTTTATCATTTACCTACTCGAGGACGAGCAGGAATTAAGATTGGGGATGCTTGATACGTCTCCAACGTATCTATAATTTTTGATTGTTCGATGCTATTATTTATGAAGTCTTGGATGTTTAATGGGCTTTATCATTCACTTTTATATCATTTTTGGGACTAACCTACTAACCCAAAGGCCCAGTCCCGATTGCTGTTTTTGCCTATTTCAGGGTTTTGCAGAAAAAGAATATCAAACGGAGTCCAAACGGAATGAAACCTTCACGAGAGATATTTTTGGAGAAAGTCACGCCAGAGGAACTGGAGAACCACGTCAGGGGAGCCTCGAGTGGCCCTCGAGGGTGGGGGGCGCGCCCCCTGCCTCGAGGGTGGGGGGCGCGCCCCCTGCCTCGAGGCCCACTCGAGCATCCCACGATGCCCTCCTTCTTCCTATATAAGTCCATGTAACCCAGAAACTCCGAATACAGAGAGAAAACCCTAATTCCACCGCCGTACCTTCTGTTCCCGTGGATATCCCATCTTGGAGCCTGTTTCGGAGCTCCACCGGAGGGGGATCCATCACGGAGGCCTTCATCATCATCATCATCGCCCTCACCATGAGGTGTGAGTAGTTTACCACAGACCTTCGGGTCCATAGCTAGTATCTATATGGCTTCTTCTCTCTCTCTAGATCTCAATACAAAGTTCTTCTCGGCCTTCGAGGAGATCTATTCGATGTAATCTCTTTTTGCGGTGTGTTTGTCGAGATCCGATGAGTTGTGAGTTTATGATCAAGGTTATCTATGAAAGATATTTGGTTCTTCTCTGAACTTTTTATGTGTGCTCATAATATCCTTGCAAGTCTCTTCGAATTATTGGTTTGGTTTGGCCTACTAGATCTATAGTTCTTGCAATGGGAGAAGTGCTTGGCTTTGGGTTCAATCTTGCGGTGTACTTTCCTAGTGACAGTAGGGGCACCAAGGCACGTATTGTATTGTTGCCATCGAGGATAAAAAGATGGGGTTTATATCATATTGCTTGAGTTTATCCCTCTACATCATGTCATCTTGCTTAAGGCGTTACTCTATTCGTATGAACTCAATACACTAGATGCATGTTGGATAGCGGTCGATGTGTGGAGTAATAGTAGTAGATGCAGGCAAGAGTCGGTCTACTTGTCTCAGACGTGATGCCTATGTACAATGATCATGCCTAGATAGTCTCATAATTATTCGCTGTTCTATCAATTGCTCGACAGTGATTTGTTTACCCGCCGTAGAATATCGCTGTCATGAGAGAAGCCACTAGAGAAAACTATGGCCCCCGGGTCTATTCTCAACATACAATCTACATCTATTTTACTTTTACTGATTTTATTTGCTGTTTTATGAAACTAAAAATACAAAAATATAAACTATCATCTCTATCAGATCTCACTTTCGTAAGTGACAGTAAAGGGATTGACAACCCCTTATCACGTTGGCTGCGAAGTTCTTATTTGTTTGTGCAGGTGCGAGGGACTCGCGCGTGGTCTCCTACTGGATTGATACCTTGGTTCTCAAATACTGAGGGAAATACTTACACTACTGTGCTCCATCTCCCTTTCCTCTTCGAGGGAATACAACGCAAGCTCAAGAGGTAGCACTGGAGCGCTCGAAGAAGGTGGCGACGGGGAAAGCGAAGCGGTCCGGACGTGGGGGGGTCGTCGTTGTGGTCCGGGCTCCCACCTGGCTGGATCCAGGGGGACTGGATCAGGTCCACCATTACGGCGGAGGACATGGAGGAGCTGGAGGAGGAGGGCTTGGTCGCTCGCGACTCTTGGCGGGTGCCGGGAGGCGAGCTCGAGCCCCAGCCGCAGGAGGGCGAGTGCGTTCTCCTCGCGACCCACGTCGACCGAGGTTTCTCCATGCCCCCGCACCCTTTCTTCCGCGACTTCTTAACTTTTTACGGTGCCCAGCTACACTACTTTACGCCCAACTCCATCGCTTTCTTGGCTGCATTTGTCTCGATGTGTGAGAACTTCCTCGACTGTCGACTGCACTGGGGTTTTGTTCAAACACATCTTCACTTGTCGTTCGCAAAGCGTCAAGAAAGCAAATCCGAGCGACGAAAAGACGCACGTCATCCAGATGCGTGGCGGGCTGGGTATCCAGCTTAGAAATAGGAGCGCCTTTCCTGCTATGATCCTCCCAGAGTCGGTTCGGGGCTGGCAGTCGACTTCATTCTACTCTAAGGACACTCCGACTCCTGGTCAATCGACTGGGCTTCCTCCCTTTTCCTCTAGTCGAGCCAGCCAGCCACCGTCGCTGGTTGTGAGTCGGACCGAGAGGGTGGAGGTAGACATGTTGGTGGAGCGGGTTGTCCAGTTGGTCTGCGACGGGGTTACAGGGTTGGATCCGCTTGAGGTGTACCTTATGCGGAGGATCCAGCCTCTCCAAGCTCGAGACCACCCGATGTGGCTGTATTCCGGCGTCGACGACTCGTCTCGGGTCCACCCGGAGGAGGCCTCAGCGAAGACGGTGGCGCAGTGTTTGAAGTGTATCACGGGGAACAAGGACAACCCCAGGGGGCTCGGAAGAGTTCCTCCATTCGATGCCGACCATCTTCCTGACAAGGTATGGCCTTGACTTCCGTGTGGTTTTCGTGTTTCTTGTTTGCGGCTGTCTGATGAGTCCGACTGATGTTTGGTTAATTCTTCTTTTCCGCAGATCTATACCGAAATGTACTCGGTGCCCAACGGGGATCAGGTCCAGGAGGGCGAAGAGGGCGCGGGCGAGGCTTCCGAGTGGAAATCTAACGAGGAGACCGGAGAGAAGAGCGAGGACTCCAGCATTGGCGAGGAGGTCGAGTCACCTCCCCGCGGCGAAAAGCGCTCCAAGGAAAAGCATGACCCAAAGGTTGTGTGCTCCAGGGCAGGCCCCTCCAGCTCCCAAGTGCAGAAGCGGGCTCGCACGGCCACTCCCGATCCGACCGAAAAGGCGCCCAAGCAGCCTAAGGTCGCTGCCATCAAGCCTCGGAAGGTCCTGCCCAAGATCAAGGTGGATGTCCCGATTGCCTCTACGTAAGTGCTGTTCTGCTTCATTTCTCCCTGCTTTTCGGAGATCAACTTTGTCTTCGTCGACTCACTTTCAAGGAAATCTTCAGTGCTGCTGCTTCTGCGACCTCGATGGATGTCGACAAGGGTCGGGATAACGAGGAGACCGCTGATGCTGCTACGTCTCGCGCAGGTGCGGGTTGTAGATTGTACTTTGCTTTTTGTTGGTTTGAACTAACGATCGACTGAACTTCGTGGTTGTCTTTTTGATGCATCACGCCATTTCATAGAGCTCCCAGACGATGACGACGACGACGATGAGGAGCGCTCGGGAGTGACTCGACGACGCATGGGAAGGAAGGGCCGGAAGGCACCCTCTGGATCTGAGGCCCAGCAATAGGGGGATGTGGCCCGGACCACGGTCTCCTTCGCCGTGCCTGTGTCGACTGTCCGCCCTTCTTCATCGACTGGTCCGACCGTCGACCCAGCACCTGCTCCGCCGTCTGTTCTCTGCTCAGCTCTTCGGACCAATGTCCAGGTTTGTCTCTTCCGATTGATTTGCTGTATTGGTGTAGTCTTCAGTTTGAGAAATCTACTGCCTTGTTCGTGAGATGATGCCACACCCACTGGGTGCCTTATCTTGTAGCTTTTTGCCTTTGTAGGCCAACCGATAGTACCAGTGGGGACACGCTCAGTGCGCCCATTGGGTGTAGTCCTCGAGGCCATGGTCGACTGAAGTCAGTCGACTGTGGTCTTTAGAATGTGTCTTGTTTGTTCCGTACTTCTCTTACTCGCGCAGACTCTGGTCAGACTGATCTGGTCGAGTGAGAACCAGTGGGGGCACGCTCAGTGCACCCACTGGGTGTAGTCCCTGAGACCGTGGTCGACTGCTGGTAGTCGGCCATGGTCTGAGAATAGAACTTTTCCTCCTTGTTTTTTTGAACTCTGGTTAGACTGATCTTGGCGAAGTGAGAACCAGTGGGGGCATGCTCAGTGCACCCACTGGGTGTAGTCCCCGAGACTGCGGTTGAGTGTTTGACTAGACTGTATTCTTAGAATTCTGATTTGTTGTGTTGATGCAGAGATCTTGTGAGTTCGGGGCCAAATTTGCGGATCTTGAGAAGAAGCAGGTCCAGCTCAATCTTGACTTGCAGCTGGCTCGGGACCACTCGAAGAAGACTCAGGACGAAGCAGCTGGTAACTAACGCGAGCAACTCGTCGATTGACCTTCGATAAATATGTTGTGTGTATCCTCATGTTCATCTGTCTAGTGACGTCTCTTGTAGATCAACTGAAGGCGGCCCTGGAGCAGAAGGACCTCGACTTGGCGGCGGCGCAGCAGAGAGCGCAGGAGAAGACCGAACTGGCGGAGCAGAAGCTGGCTTCAGTCGGCGTGCTTGAAGCAGAGATCACCAGGCTGAAGAGCGTCGCTACGCGGCCAACCAGGAAGTGACTCGACTGAAGGGGGCTAAGAACGCCTTGAATGAGAAGTACGAGGGCCTCTTTCAGAAGAAGAACGACCTGGAAGCCTATCTGTGCGGACTCACTAAGAAGTGGTATCTCGTGCTTTAAGGTGTGCCTCTTTTGCTCTGGTCCGGGTCAAGGTGGTCGACTCGTAACTCGCTTACTGATTCGACGCGTTCTCCCTTATGCAGAATTTTGCCGCAACTTTGATGAGGAGACCGGGCGGGTCGAGCCTGGTCTGGACACCACCAACTCTATTGTCAAGGATGAAGCTGCCATGAACATTTTGAGGTTGGAGTCACGCCTTACCAGCGCCACACACTATCTTGGTCGAATGAAAGCAGTGATGTCCCGGATCGATGCTGCACTCTGGAGGGGAGCCGTGCAAGAGAACGACCTTGAGTCCCTGATGACTCGACTCAATGAGATCCCTGGTCGAGTGCAGGAGTGGAAGAAGTCATCTGCTCGCTTCGGAGCCGACGTAGCACTGTCTCTAGTTCGGGTGCACTATAAGGAGGTGAAGGAGAAGAGGCTAGCTGCACTCAAGGTCGCCAACACGAAGGAGCTCTAGTTTCAGTCGTTTATGGAGACTTTCTTGGAAGCTGCAACTCGCATTGCTGACGGGATCGACCTGGATGAGTTCGTCGCGCCTGCGAGCCCACATCCCCCTGAGGAGTGAATGAACTTTGATACTTCGATTCAATTTGCCTCAGAATGCCGAGTGATCCTGTAACCGTTAAACTCTTGTGGGCCCGTTACCCAAGTACTCTTGCCCTAATCTTGCGGGACTTTATCTGGACTTGATTCCTTTTGCATTTGCTTGCTTTGCTTCCGACTCTTCCTGGTTTTTTGGATTTTGAGTCGACGTCTTGATGGTGACATTGTACTTGTGGCGTACCTCGGGTGACCGTAGCTAAGCCCCCGAGTGAGAGGGTTGCTCTTCACTCGGAGTAGCTATGTAACTTAGGCGATTACGAGGCTGCAACTAAGCCCCCGAGTGAGAGGGTTGCTCTTCACTCGGAGTAGTTTCTGTAACTTAGGCGATTACGAGCTACGTTGTACTTGTGGTGGAGCTCGGAAGACAGAGCCACGTTGTACTTATGGCGTAGCTCGGAGGACAGCAGCTAAGCCCCCGAGTGAGAGGATTGCTCTTCACTCGGAGTAGTTTTTGCAACTTAGGCGATCAAGATCTACGTTGTACTTGTGGCGGAGCTCGGAAGACAGAGCCACGTTGTACTTATGGCGTAGCTTGGAAGACCGCAGCTAAGCCCCCGAGTGAGAGGGTTGCTCTTCACTCGGAGTAGTTTTTGTAACTTAGGCAATTACGGTGTCGCAGCTAAGCCTCCGAGTGAGAGGGTTGCTCTTCACTCGGAGTAGTTTTTGTAACTTAGGCAATTACGAGATACATTGTACTTGTGGCGGAGCTCAGAGGATAGAGCCACATCGTACTTATGGCGTAGCTCGGAGGACCGCAGATAAGCCCCCGAGTGAGAGGGATGCTCTTCACTTGGAGTAGTTTTTGCAACTTA
>LR738712.1:558740989-558810840 GCA_902687465.1 Secale cereale
CCCCCCCGCGGCCCTTTTCCCGAGGATCGATACTAAAGTGGTTATGGATGACAAATCCGTGTATTTAATGCGAGAACCTCGAGCGCTTAGCACACGCAGTGAGCCAGCGACAAGTCTACGGCGCGCGCGACACGCTGTGGAGAGACGGAGAGATGATGCGCGCCGACGCTCTCCTCCGGCAGGAGCCATGGTTCATCTCCCTGGTCACCCTCGGCGCTCTGTACTCAGCAGCCGTGGTGCTCCGCCTCCTTTCACACCTCGCCCTCCTCCTGCGTCGGCCGACGGACCTCCGCCGCCGCTACGGGGCATGGGCCGTCGTGACCGGCCCAACGTCCGGCATCGGCGAATCCTTGGCACTGGAGCTCGCGCGCAGGGGCCTCAACCTCGTCCTCGTCGGCCGCGACCCCGCCAAGCTCCAGGACATCTCCGAGACCATCTCCAAGACGCGCGCCGTGCAGACCAAGACCGTGGTGTTCGACCTCTCGCTAGTCGCCACTCCCCAAGGTGAATGCCGACTCCAAACGTACCGCACACGCACAACACAAGTATCCATATGTGAATCATGATGGAGCTGGCTGTTATCAAGATGGCGATCATATTTGGCAGGGGACGAGGCGATGCGGCGTCTCCGGGAGGCCGTGGAGGGGCTGGACGTGGGGCTGCTGGTGAACAATGCCGGCGTGGCAAAGCCATGCGCCGTGTACCTGCACGAGATGGACGTGGATGCGTGGGTGCGGATGATACGGGTGAACCTGTGGGCGCCGACGGAGGTGACGGCCGCCGTGTTGCCGGGGATGGTGCAGCGGGGCAGGGGCGCCGTCGTCAACATCGGGTCCGGGTCGTCGGAGGCTATCCCTTCCTTCCCACTCTACTCCGTCTACGCCGCTTCCAAACGGTACTAAAAAAGACCAGACATATCTGAGATTCTGGTATAGGTTGTTGGTCATCATGCTATTAAACAATGCACCTTTTAGTACCCCTCTCTCTCTCTAGATTTTCTGAGATAAATACTACTCCCTCCGTCCCAAAATTCTTGTCTTGCATTTGTTCAAATATGGATGTATGTAGTTACACTTTAGTGTTAGATACATCCGCTATCTAGAAAAATCTAAGACAAAATTTTTGGGACGGAGGAAGTAGTATATACTAGTACATCACACAATATTTAAATTTCAGGTATGTTGCTCAGTTCTCGAGGAGCCTTTACGTTGAGTACAGAAGCAAAGGGATCGACGTGCAATGCCAGGTGAGTGTGCAAATGTCCAGCATTTCGCCCAAGATCATCACGCTGGAAGAAAAATGCCGGCAGTTTCTTGTTCCTACATTTCATACCATGTCATAATTCTACGAGCAACTGCAGGTCCCGCTGTTCGTGGAGACGAAGATGACGTCGAGAGCCGCGAAGCGCGGCAAGCGAGGCCCGTTGTCGCGGCTGGTCATGCCGACGTCGGACGCGTACGCGCGGGCGGCGGCGAGCTGGATCGGGCACGGCCCGCTCTGCATGCCCAACCTGGGCCACCGGTTGCAGTGGTACCTCTGCTGCGTCGCGCCGGACCGGTTCCTCGACGCGCTGCGCCTGCGCGAGAACCTGCGCCAGAGGGCCGTCTTCCAGCGGCTCAGGTCACCGAGGGCGCCGCCGCACGCCAACGGCGGCAAGCAGAGCTAGGCTTGGCCCTGAGCGCCTGCATACGGCGTGGTCGAAGCCCCAACCAAGCTGTGATATGATAAAAATATACTAGCTGTATCTCTGAACCGCTACCTATATATCTTCGTCATAGACCAAGCTCAAAATATGAAGAAAAAAAAACTCCCAGAAAAAAAAAAGAGATAAGGAAAATGACAAATAGATTTGTTAGTAAAGAATTGTGGCCAACTTTTATATAATATTTTCCCCAATGATAAGTGCCACACGTGGCACGAAACACTCTAACCCTGACGTTTTTAGAGCATCTCTAGCAGACCTCATATATCAATGGTCCTTATATCGCGGATAAGGGCCGAGAAATCAGAGGTTTGAGGGGCGAGATCGGCTGTGGCTGAATGGAGCCCTCATTTGAAACCATAAAAAAAAACATTCCCGGGCAAAATGAAGAACACATTACTTCATACATTGTTTTGATCATCGCTACATTTCGAAGATTTTATTTACATCGTGATGCTGTCCTGTCCTAAACTAGGCAAAATCGAAGCTCACCAGAGCTCTCCGGGCACGGCGGCGGCAGTGCTCACTCGTTGGAGGAGACAAGATCGATGTACTTATTGGCTTGCTCCTCGGCTTCGCGACGCCATCCCTCCTGCTTGACGTCGAACTCACGCAAGACGGCGGGCGCCTGCTCGAAGAGGAGGTCACTGAGCTCCTCGTCCCTTCGGCGACGCGCATCCTCCTCCTCCTGCTCGCGTGCAGTGCGCTCGGCGAGTGCTTCTTCGAAGGCATCCATGTCGGGCCCGACGTGGTAGTCCTCCGGGACGATGACGCCGCGGCCGCGCAGGCGCTCCTCCCCCAGCTCCCTCTTGACGGGCCCCCTCTTCACCGGAAGCAGCGGTGCGTCGTAGAGCTCCCCGCATCGAAGCGTTGCGCATGGCGGCGGTCGTACTCCTCTGTCTCGTGACGGAGGAGGGACGTCGGCACCGGGAGCCCGTAGTTTGTGTAGCGTTTGGCCTAGCGCTTGCACGCCGCTGATAACCCTCAACCGTAAGGGATCGAGATAGTCTTCGCGGGTAAGAATAACCCAATTTATTGATTCGACACACGGGAAGCCAAAGAGTATTTATAAGCTTTGACAGTTAAGTTGTCAATTCAACCGCACCTGAAATATACTTACTTGCAACAAAAGTTAAGTGGTAACAGTGATATGATAGTGATGATGGTGATAGTAAAAGTAAACAACAAAAGTAAATAGCAGGAGTAAATGGCAAAAGTAGCAACTAGTGACAAGCAGGATTTAAAACACTGTAGGCTAGGGAGATGGATGGTTGGGCGCTGCATGGATGAGATATATCATGTTTCTAACTTGGGGCACGGCACACGGAAAAGTAATGATCATCTAGGCAAATATCAAACATTAGGCATGTATTCCCATAGGTAGTTGTACGTGCTTGCAATAAGAACTTGCACAACATCTTTTGTCCTACCATGTGACGCCCGAAGACCGACGTCCCAGAAGATTCCAGAAGATTCCAGATGTTTCGGGTTCTCCCGTGTGTTTCTTCGTGCTTGTGTTATTTATTTTTGCATTGCATCATGTCATCATGCCAACATGTCATTAATCTTTTGCATCTCAACTTAAATAAATCGTGTGGACCTTCGGTCCATTTAAATCGAGGGGAGGATGACTTCTCTTTATAACATATAAAAGCCTCTCAATATTATTAGGGAGCTATATTAAAAATATTCCAATTGTTTGGGATCACCGTAACACACTTGCAATATTTCCCCGTGCCTTTTCTTCTCAATTCCTTGCCTTAAAACCTCCCTATAATTCTTTTCCCTTTTATCGAGGCTCCTCCTAAAGTCTAGACTCCTTTCAAACTCCTTCAGGCAAGCTAATTATTTTAGTTTGCATTTTCCTATTTTGTTGGAACCACTTTTGTTGGGTTGGTTTTATTCCATAAAGCCTTACAAAAATGTTCCATAATTTTTATAATGTTCATGGCCTCCTTTCTTAATTTTTTTGGGCTCTCTCTCTATTTAGTTCTCTGCTAAGAAATAAATAGAAGAGAGGAACAGCCAAGCAGCCTAGTTCCTTTGGCCCAAACCTCCCAGCCACCAGGCCTGCTCCCAGCCGGCCCAATTGCCCCTCCAGCCCGACCGAACCCTAGCTCCCTCAGCGCCATCTCCCGATCGCTCCTCTCTTTCCCTCGTCCGCCGCAACCCTCATCTCCCTCTGTCGCCCGAACCCTCTCCCTCTCGTCAACATTCCTCCTTGACTCCCGAGCCCCTATCGCACCCTCTCCTCCCAGTCCTCCCTCCTAGCGCCGCCAGGAAGTCTCTCTCGCTGCGCGGCGCTCGAACCAAGTCCCGATCCTCTCTCGCTCGCGCCCCCTAGCCGTCCTCAGCTTCGCAGGCCCGCGCGCCCGCCCCCAAGCCGAGCGCCTCCTGCGCGCCCCAGGCCCGCCCCTCCGGTCGATCTCCTCTGCCTATGCCTCGCCTCTCCGAGGCCTCGGGCTTCCGCACCCTCAGGCGGCAGCGGCGCCTCCCTCCGCGGCTCCCTCCTCCCCGACGCCCCAGCGCCGTCTCCTCGCCAGTGCCTCGTCCGCCTCCCTCCGCAGCTCCCCTGCACCGCGGCCAGGCCCCGCCTCCTCGCCCGCGGGCCGGCCAGGACCCGCGCCGGACGCCGCAGCTCCTCCATCGCCCCGTCTCCGCGCATCCCGCCACTCTACCTCCGTTGCGCCGAGCACCGTAGCCACCTCGCCTCGAGGAGCTCCCTGCTGCATCCCCGCCATGGAGCCGAGCTCCGAGTTTTTGCCGCTGCCAGGACCTTGCTGCTCCATGTTGGACCGCCTTGTTATGTTGCAGTTTTTTTTGCCAAGTGCTCCTTCCGGTGTGTCCAAGACCGGCAAGATCGACGCGAGACGATGACCCGAACATCTACGGGAAGACACGAACATGTACAACTACCGTCTCGGAGACGCACCAAGTACCACTACATACGGACATGTACCACTACCGTCGCCCGAAAACGATGGATGCGCCAAGTACCACGACTACTCGGAGACCCCAAGTACCCCTACCGTCGCCCGATGTACCTCTACGGAACGTGTACGACTCTGAAACAAGAACGACTACACGTGACGACGAACGCCAAGTACCACCACGTCCGACGATGTGACATGGACCCCTACGACAAGTACCTCTCCGAACGGGATTTGAACGACTACACGTGTACCACGACTCACGGAACGACTACTTCCTCTACGAACCGTGTTCCACTACTTCCACTACGACTCGAACCGCCCCGAAACGAGTGTTTCGAAGGTATAACCCCGAGACGTGCCCGTGAACGAATGCTTGCATGTGTTGTATGAGATGTCCCTTGTTTGCACCGTGCCCGTATCATCGTTTGCCATGTTCCTCGGTTGCCTCGTCGCCGACTCGTGGGAACCCGGTGACGGGATCACCCCACCTCTTTCATCTTGTTCGACTCGCTCACGCCACCTTTCTTTTGCACCGGTCTCTCAACGAGTTACCGGAACCGATATGTTGCGTTGCATCATTTTCGGATCGTTGTCGTGGCACCCTTTTCTTCCACCACGGTGACAATACTTCATATCTTCTTCATGTCAACTTTTAATAAAATTGCATAAAACTTGATCATGTCATCCGCATCATGTTAACAACATTATAATGTGTGTTTGTTGTTGCTTTCATAATTACTAAACATGCTTATGGGGTTTTCCGGAATTGTTGTTGTTATTTTCCGGCCTCATTTAAAATGCCTAAATAGTGTAGTTTTATTATGCTTCACCTCATGCTATGTTAAAAACATTTAACCTTGCCTTGTAAATAACGAGAGTCAATTAAATAATTAAAATGTGGTGTTTCGTCAATATGCAACTCGTTGCATATTGAGCTCCACTTAACTTGTAGTCTTGTTTGTGCACTTTGCCATGCCATGCATAATTAAACCGGACATGCATCATACTTGGATGTGCATCGTATGCCATGTTTATGATATGTGTGTTTACCGTGTTGTTTGCTTCTTTCCGGTTGCTTCTCTTGTTAGCTTCGGTTTCGTTCCGGAGTTGTGAGGATTCGCTCGACTATGTTGCTCCGTCTACTTCATGGATCCGTTCTTCTCCCTTGCGGAATCCCAGGCAAGATGATCATACCCTTGGATACCTTTACTACCATTGCCATGCTTAGTTGTCTCGATTCTATAGTTACATGTCGCGCTACCCATCTTTTATGTCAGCCACTCATTGTTGCCATGAAACCTCTAACCTTTGACACCTTCCTAGCAAAACCACTGTTTGGCTATGTTACCCGCTTGCTCAGCCCCTCTTATAGCGTTGTTAGTTGCAGGTGAAGATGAAGTTCGTTCCAGGAGGGAACTTGTTGTTGGATATATCACAATATCTATAATTATTATTAACACACCTATATACTGGGCATGGGTGGAAGGCTTGGCCTTTTGCTCGGTGTTTTGTTCCACTCATGCCACCTTAGGCGCCGATAAACCGGCATTATGTTCCTTGATTTTGCGTTCCTTACACGATGGGTGGATGGGGACCCCTTGACAGTTCGACTTTGAATAAAACTCCTCCAGCAAGGCCCAACATTGGTTTTAATTTGCCTCATAATAACAACTTAATTAATTAATTAAAATTGCGTAGGGGGTCGCACCCTCGGGTTCTTAATTCTACATAGCAGGGGGGCCAGTGCTGATGGTGTTGGTCCCAAACTAGAGCCACTTGCGGTACCACCCAGTTATCTGGGGTCTTCGGTTACTGTACGTAGCGCTCATCCGAACGTGGCCTGAGACGAGATGCGCGCGGCTACCATCAGGGTGTCAGCACGCCGGGAGGTCTTGCTGGACTTGTTTTACCATTGTCGAAATGTCTTGTGCTACCGGGATGCCGAGCCTGATCGGTTTTCCCTAAGATAAGGAGTGATGATATTATATTTATCGCTTCAGCTAATCGTGAGAGCTTGTGATGGGCTAAGTTGGAACACCCCTGCAGGGTTATGATCTTTCGAAAGCCGTGCCCGCGGTTATGTGGCAGATTGGAATTTGTTAATGTCCGGTTGTAGAAAACTTGACAGAGGATCCGAAGTAAAACACACAACTATGTGAGTAACCGTGACTGTCTCTTTTCACTTTGAGAAGAGAACACGGTGGGGTTATGTTTGACTCGTATGTAGTTCAGGATCTTTAGCGATCACTACTTTTGCGACCGTTTGCGTAGATGCTCATCTTATTCTGGTACTCGTAAGCTAGCCACCATATTATGCTTAGCCGCTGCTGCAACCTTCACCACTTTACCTCTTCCTACCCATAAAGCTTTGCTAGTCTTGATACCCATGGTTATGGGATTGCTGAGTCCTCGTGGCTCACAGATACTACAACACCAGATGCAGGTTCAGCCGAGTTTGATGCAGGAGCTGGTTCAAGTTCTTCACTGGGAACTCGATGAAGAGAGTGGCCGTATGCTTGGGACGTTTCGACGATCAGTAGTAGTTTCTACTAGGATTCGATCCTGACCTGTGGCTTTATGTTGTTTTGGTATCTTGCTTTTGGATCTTCACCCGTAGTCGGGTTGTGATGTTTTGAATGATGTTTTGCTTATGTAATGTATTGTGTGAAGTGGCGAGTGTAAGCCAACTATCTCCTTTTGCAATTTAATCCCTCTTTTACATGAGTCGTGCAAAGATACCAAACTTGAGATCATTCTAGGATGGGCTTATACCTTTAAGTCGTGCCTCGACACGTAGGAAGTATAGTCCCATCCTGGGCATTATAAGTTGGTATCAGAGCCTTCTCCGACCTAGAATCCCCCACTGATTGATCGAATCGTTGACGGTTGAGTCTAGACACACACTTAAAATGTTTTGAGTCCTATTTATATCGGAGAGTAGGATTTCTTTTGCTCCTCTTCTCTTTTCACTCTGGTGAGGACTCCTGACGACTACTCTTGCCTCTTCTACTTTCAAAAATTGCACCAAATTTTTTTTAGGATCTCGCGAGTATTGTTTGGATTGTTCCGATATCTTTGTGACGAGAACATTGTTCTCGATGCCTCCTGACATTAGGGGTTGTGGCAGTGTCCCGGGGAGTTGCGCTCCGAGGTGTTGTCGTCACAAATCCATCGCGGCAGTACTAGAATACTTAAGACGGCCGACATCGAAAACTCTCCTATGCGGTTAGTGGCAAGATAACCCCGACATCACCCAGTACTGGGGAGGTAGTTCGAGAGTATTGCCATAGCTTGTATAGTGGATGCGTTTCGAAGGTCCGAGGTAAACGGTTTCCGAGAAAGACTGGTTATGTGTTGAAGGATGGATACAGCTGGATGTAGGTTTAGAGTTGAGTGCGCGGTGCTTCCCCTGTATCCCCAACACCTGATTGCATAACTGGAAACTTTCGGAAATTAATAGGTGGGTTCATCTAGTAGTTCTAGGCATTCTTCCAACGGATGCATGATATGAAGTTTGGGGTTCTACATTGAGTGAAGTGGTTTTATGGACTTGTTCTGATCGGGAGTTGCATCTTAAAGGGTCCTTGGCTATGCTGATCCGGGGATTGCAAAACCCTTTTGTAACACGTTCCATGAGCTTTCAGCACGAAGATGTGGAATGAAGCTTCTATCTTGTATTTGTTCTATCCGATCCTTGTTCTTTTTTTATTTATCTTTTGTTCTCCCAAGTGGCTTCTCGACAAGTTGATGTACCTGGGGAATTCATTCGTTCAATTCTCTGTTCGGATAGATATGTTGCAACATAATCTTCTTCATAAACATATCTATCCTTTGTTTTGAGTTGATTCTGGTATTCGAGTTGCTTCGATGTCAAATGTTGATTCCATACCTTTCCTAATCGGTGTTCTCATATTTCTATGGGAGTGCTGTCCTTATTGACCATCAAGATGGTCATGGTAAATCCTTTTCAACCGGTGTGCCTTCTCTTCAAGTTATTCCATACGGACGCCGTTGAGAAATCCGACGATTTGTCTGTTTCATTCATCCCAAGTTGTCTTGTTTTCCCCACCCTCCCACCCTTCTTCTTCTCGGAGCAAGAAATTCTCTGATGAGATATCCATTTTATTCATGTGAGGTTTCTTCATTCATTTTCCTTCAATGTTCTTATCTGGTGAATTATCGTGAAGATGCTCAAGAGCTTCAAGTTCATCATTCTTTTGTTCTCAAATTCTGCCGGTGGATGTAATTCAAGATTTCGGTGTTGATCTTATCCTTTTCCTCTTTTCACAATGCTTTCTTATTCCGGTGCGCCAATTAATCATTCTCATCTCTTTATTCATATCCGGAGTGTTGAAGATATCTCAGAAGATTCGTGTTTCCATTCTTAATCCTGTCAAGCTATTTTGAGGATTGCTATCTTATTCAAGCCATTTAATTCAACCGGTGCTATATCTCTTAAGCAATCTTTTCCAACGATGATTTCTTTTGAGTGGGCCCTAACCCACAGGTCTTTTTCCAGGATCTTACCTGACTCTTCTAATTTTTCTGGAGTTATACTCAAATTCTTTTCAAAGGGTGACGTAAGTATGATTCCCATCAGTCACATGCCTTCTCCAAGATCGCTTTCAAATTCTTGTTCATCATTGGTTCAACCTTTTTAATTCTTCATTCCGGAGTGCTCAACAATTCTTATGGCATTTCTCGTCTTCATTCGCAGCATTTGGAGGCCGGAGAAGTGTTTCTCTTAAATCTTGGCCGTTCTCTTGAAGATTCATGGTTCTAGCTTCATGCCATCCTCATTATTGTTCCGATTGTGAGGAATTCTTTTCACACCCATCCGAAGCATTTCATGAATTCTTTTCTTTGTGATCCTCCGAAGGCCATCATTTCAGAATATTTCTTCGTTCTCAGTTTTCAAATTCGTTCTCCAAATATTCTTCATTGATGCCTCTTCGTTCGTCTCCATATTCTTACGGTGGTTCATTCAAGATTACCCTTCCGCTGTTATCGTTTTAATTCATTTGTTCTTTTCATAATCCTACCGGTGGTTCGTTGAAGATTTACCCAAGCTTGTGCGAGATCTCTCTTTAATTCCTTGCAACGAGAATAAGTAGTATGCCAAATCCTTTGGTTGTCATCAATTTAAATTGGTGAAGGAGATGCATAACATAATTCTTATTCTTATTCCTTCAAGGTGAGTTAATCCCTTCCTTCGGAGCTTGTTCATCATACCATATTCTCGGTTCTAAGTTGTTCATCTTGTTTTCTGGAGTTCCAAGTTATTTCAATTATATCATTTCAAACCTCCATCTAATTCATCGCAGGCCTTGAATCTTATTCTTTTCATCTTTCGCTTCTCATGCTTTCATTACCGGAGTTCTCATGGTGGTTCATCATGTTTTAATTCATCCTTGAAGTCTTCATCAAGATTCTTGTTGGAGCTCAAGCATTCTTCATCATGCTTTCCAATTGCAATTCTTTCTACCTTATCTTTTCAGATGGTGTTATGTCATTTTTGACAATTCCTTCATGTTTCATGATTCACGAGTTATCAAGAATGAGATATTTAAAACCATCATTTTCCTTGTTCAGGAGATCTTTTCAACCCTTCAATTTATTCGTTGGAGTTATCTTGGGTTATAATTCACCTAAAAGCTTTCCCTAAGGATTGTTGCTAATTATGGTGCTCATAAATGACCCAAGTTCTTCATTTATCATTCCGGTGAAATAAGTTTTTCATCTCCTTGTTGATCTCAATCCAATCAAATATTTCCGTTAGTGGCTGGTTGTCACCTCTTAATTTTGAGATGTTTTCCATAAGCCCACATGAGCTTATTCTTTTCGTTGTTGATTTTTCCAACGACTCCGTTCAACCCTTCGTAAGGATGCTCTTTCAAATTCAATTCTGAGAGAAGTTGTCATATCTTTCTCCGATCATTTCTTTCAGTGATTTATATGCTATTCTTTCATTCCGGAGGCATTGTGATGTTGCTCTCTTTGACCATCATCTCGTTTTTATCAAGATCATATTCTCCCTTGCTTGTCTATTTAACCGGAGTGTTGTGACCTCCATTATAATTCTCTCATCTTATCAAGTTTTTCCTATCTTTTCAACCGGAGTGCTATCTGAATTCTTTCTTACCCCTTGTGCCATTCTTTTAATTGTTCCGGAGGCTGTATGCTGTTGATTTCATCAAGTATCATCTCATCTCCAAAAGTTCTTGTTTTCCTTCCATTTTCAGTCGGAGTCCTGTCCGAATCATGTCATTCTTATTCCTTGGCTATACCATTGCAGTTTCATATTCTTTTGGTTCGTAAGCTCTCGTCTAATGTCTTTCAAGCTTCAAGGTTCTCATAATGCTCCTTGTTACTCATTTTACCGGAGTGCTCTCAACTTCGTTCATCTCCGTTGTATTCTTTCCTTCAAGATTGTTCAACCTCTCAACGTTCTTTGGTTTCACTCGTCTCTCATAGAAGCAACTTTGTTTTACCTCCTCCTTTTCCGTTTTTACCCTGTGATATCTCTAGGATCTCGGGTCGAGATCCTCTGTTAGTGTGGGAGAGTTGTGACGCCCGAAGACCGACATCCCAGAAGATTCCAGAAGATTCCAGATGTTTCGGGTTCTCCCGTGTGTTTCTTCGTGCTTGTGTTATTTATTTTTGCATTGCATCATGTCATCATGCCATCATGTCATTAATCTTTTGCATCTCAACTTAAATAAATCGTGTGGACCTTCGGTCCATTTAAATCGAGGGAAGGATGACTTCTCTTTATAACATATAAAAGCCTCTCAATATTATTAGGGAGCTATATTAAAAATATTCCAATTGTTTGGGATCACCGTAACACACTTGCAATATTTCCCCATGCCTTTTCTTCTCAATTCCTTGCCTTAAAACCTCCCTATAATTCTTTTCCCTTTTATCGAGGCTGCTCCTAAAGTCTAGACTTCTTTCAAACTCCTTCAGGCAAGCTAATTATTTTAGTTTGCATTTTCCTATTTTGTTGGAACCACTTTTGTTGGGTTGGTTTTATTCCATAAAGCCTTACAAAAATGTTCCATAATTTTTATACTGTTCATGGCCTCCTTTCTTAATTTTTTTGGGCTCTCTCTCTATTTAGTTCTCTGCTAAGAAATAAATAGAAGAGAGGAACAGCCAAGCAGCCTAGTTCCTTTGGCCCAAACCTCCCAGCCACCAGGCCTGCTCCCAGCCGGCCCAATTGCCCCTCCAGCCCGACCGAACCCTAGCTCCCTCAGTGCCATCTCCCGATCGCTCCTCTCTTTCCCTCGTCCGCCGCAACCCTCATCTCCCTCTGTCGCCCGAACCCTCTCCCTCTCGTCTCCACTCCTCCTCGACTCCCGAGCCCCGATCGCACCCTCTCCTCCCAGTCCTCCCTCCTAGCGCCGCCAGGAAGTCTCTCTCGCTGCGCGGCGCTCGAACCAAGTCCCGATCCTCTCTCGCTCGCGCCCCCTAGCCGTCCTTCGCTTCGCAGGCCCGCGCGCCCGCCCCCAAGCCGAGCGCCTCCTGCGCGCCCCAGGCCCACCCCTCCGGTCGATCTCCTCTGCCTACGCCTCGCCTCTCCGAGGCCTCGGGCTCCCGCACCCTCAGGCCGCAGCGGCGCCTCCCTCCGCGGCTCCCTCCTCCCCGACGCCCCAGCGCCGTCTCCTCGCCAGTGCCTCGTCCCCCTCCCTCCGCAGCTCCCCTGCACCGCGGCCAGGCCCCGCCTCCTCGCCCGCGGGCCGGACAGGACCCGCGCCGGACGCCGCAGCTCCTCCATCGCCCCGTCTCCGCGCATCCGCCACTCTGCCTCCGGTGCGCCGAGCACCGCAGCCACCTCACCCCGAGGAGCTCCCTGCTGCATCCCCGCCATGGAGCCGAGCTCCGAGTTTTTGCCGCTGCCAGGACCTTGCTGCTCCATGTTGGACCGCCTTGTTATGTTGCTGTTTTTTTTGTCAAGTGCTCCTTCCGGTGTGTCCAAGACCGGCAAGATCGACGCGAGACGATGACCCGAACATCTACGGGAAGACGCGAACATGTACAACTACCGTCTCGGAGACACACCAAGTACCACTACATACGGACATGTACCACTACCGTCGCCCGGAAACGATGGATGCGCCAAGTACCACGACTACTCGGAGACCCCAAGTACCCCTACCGTCGCCCTGTGTACCTCTACGGAACGTGTACGACTCCGAAACAAGAACGACTACACGTGACGACGAACGCCAAGTACCACCACGTCCGACGATGTGACATGGACCCCTACGACAAGTACCTCTCCGGACGGGATGTGAACGACTACACGTGTACCACGACTCACGGAACAACTACTTCCTCTACGAACCGTGTTCCACTACTTCCACTACGACTCGAACCGCCCCGAAACGAGTGTTTTGAAGGTATAACCCCGAGATGTGCCCGTGAACGGATGCTTGCATGTGTTGTATGAGATGTCCCTTGTTTGCACCGTGCCCGTATCATCGTTTGCCATGTTCCTCGGTTGCCTCGTCGCCGACTCGTGGGAACCCGGTGACGGGATCACCCCACCTCTTTCATCTTGTTCGACTCGCTCACGCCACCTTTCTTTTGCACCGGTCTCTCAACGAGTTACCGGAACCGATATGTTGCGTTGCATCATTTTCGGATCGTTGCCGTGGCACCCTTTTCTTCCACCACGGTGACAATACTTCATATCTTCTTCATGTCAACTTTTAATAAAATTGCATAAAACTTGATCATGTCATCCGCATCATGTTAACAACATTATAATGTGTGTTTGTTGTTGCTTTCATAATTACTAAACATGCTTATGGGGTTTTCCGGAATTGTTGTTGTTATTTTCTGGCCTCATTTAAAATGCCTAAATAGTGTAGTTTTATTATGCTTCACCTCATGCTATGTTAAAAACATTTAACCTTGCCTTGTAAATAACGAGAGTCAATTAAATAATTAAAATGTGGTGTTTCGTCAATATGCAACTCGTTGCATATTGAGCTCCACTTAACTTGTAGTCTTGTTTGTGCACTTTGCCATGCCATGCATAATTAAACCGGACATGCATCATACTTGGATGTGCATCGTATGCCATGTTTATGATATGTGTGTTTACCGTGTTGTTTGCTTCTTTCCGGTTGCTTCTCTTGTTAGCTTTGGTTTCGTTCCGGAGTTGTGAGGATTCGCTCGACTATGTTGCTCCGTCTACTTCATGGATCCGTTCTTCTCCCTTGCGGAATCCCAGGCAAGATGATCATACCCTTGGATACCTTTACTACCATTGCCATGCTTAGTTGTCTCGATGCTATCGTTACATGTCGCGCTACCCATCTTTTATGTCAGCCTCTCCTTGTTGCCATGAAACCTCTAACCTTTGACACCTTCCTAGCAAAACCACTGTTTGGCTATGTTACCCGCTTGCTCAGCCCCTCTTATAGCGTTGTTAGTTGCAGGTGAAGATGAAGTTCGTTCCAGGAGGGAACTTGTTGTTGGATATATCACAATATCTATAATTATTATTAACACACCTATATACTGGGCATGGGTGGAAGGCTTGGCCTTTTGCTCGGTGTTTTGTTCCACTCATGCCACCTTAGGCGCCGATAAACTGGCATTATGTTCCTTGATTTTGCGTTCCTTACACGATGGGTGGATGGGGACCCCTTGACATTTCGACTTTGAATAAAACTCCTCCAGCAAGGCCCGACATTGGTTTTAATTTGCCTCATAATAACTACTTAATTAATTAATTAAAATTGCATAGGGGGTCGCACCCTCGGGTTCTTAATTCTACATAGCAGGGGGGCCAGTGCTGATGGTGTTGGTCCCAAACTAGAGCCACTTGCGGTACCACCCAGTTATCTGGGGTCTTCGGTTACTGTACGTAGCGCTCATCCGGACGTGGCCTGAGACGAGATGCGCGCGGCTACCATCAGGGTGTCGGCACGCCGGGAGGTCTTGCTGGACTTGTTTTACCATTGTCGAAATGTCTTGTGCTACCGGGATGCCGAGCCTGATCGGTTTTCCCTAAGATAAGGAGTGATGATATTATATTTATCGCTTCAGCTAATCGTGAGAGCTTGTGATGGGCTAAGTTGGAACACCCCTGCAGGGTTATGATCTTTCGAAAGCCGTGCCCGCGGTTATGTGGCAGATTGGAATTTGTTAATGTCCGGTTGTAGAAAACTTGACAGAGGATCCGAAGTAAAACACACAACTGTGTGAGTAACCGTGACTGTCTCTTTTCACTTTGAGAAAAGAACACGGTGGGGTTATGTTTGACTCGTATGTAGTTCAGGATCTTTAGCGATCACTACTTTTGCGACCGTTTGCGTAGATGCTCATCTTATTCTGGTACTCGTAAGCTAGCCACCATATTATGCTTAGCCGCTGCTGCAACCTTCACCACTTTACCTCTTCCTACCCATAAAGCTTTGCTAGTCTTGATACCCATGGTTATGGGATTGCTGAGTCCTCGTGGCTCACAGATACTACAACACCAGATGCAGGTTCAGCCGAGTTTGATGCAGGATCTGGTTCAAGTTCTTCACTTGGAGCTCGATGAAGAGAGTGGCCGTATGCTTGGGACGTTTCGACGATCAGTAGTGGTTTCTACTAGGATTCGATCCTGACCTGTGGCTTTATGTTGTTTTGTTATCTTGCTTTTGGATCTTAACCCGTAGTCGGGTTGTGATGTTTTGAATGATGTTTTGCTTATGTAGTGTATTGTGTGAAGTGGTGAGTGTAAGCCAACTATCTCCTTTTGCAATTTAATCCCTCTTTTACATGAGTCGTGCAAAGATACCAAACTTGAGATCATTCTAGGATGGGCTTATACCTTTAAGTCGTGCCTCGACGCGTAGGAGGTATAGTCCCATCCTGGGCATTATATACCATCCCGCTACGAACGGGGCCAAAAGGAACTTATGGAGATTAAGGTGCTCCTGTCAGAGAGCACCGGAACAAAGCAATGAACTCAATGGATACATGTAATCCTCAAACTACGGACCATCCCCTTTGGTGTCCCAAGCTGTCACTTTTGGGATCGCCGGTTCCGAACCGTAATAGGTGCAAACAACTCATAGATAGGATCAAGAACACAAATATATTCATGCAAACACATGTGGTTCAGATCTGAAATCATGGCACTCGGGCCCTAAGTGTCAAGCATTAAGCATAACAAGTTGAAGCAAAGATGATAAACACCATAGTAGATGATAGGCAACATGCCCCCAACGATCTGACAAACTATTACATGATCTAACTCATCCAATCCCTACCATCCCCTTCGCCTACAGCAGGGGATTACTCACACATGGAAGGAGAAGTCATGGAGGGATGATGGAGTGGTGATGGTGATGACGATGGCGACGATCTCCCCTCTCCGGAGGCCAATTCAGCCTCCAGATTAGCCCTCCCGAAGAAGAACAGAGGGTGGCGGCGGCTCCGTGACGAAAACTGCGAAAAGAACTTCTGATCTGGGGTTTCTCCGTCATGATCTAAAATACGAGTCGAAGTAGGGCACCAGGGGAGGTGGGGCCCACCCAGGCGACCCCCCGGCGCGGCCAGGGGCTGGGCCGCGCCACCAGGGTGCCTGGGCCCCCCTAGCCCCCCTCTGGTCCCTCTTCTGGCTCATGGTTCCTTCGGGTGCGTGGATTTTCTGTGATTTTTCGTGGATTTTTCTGAGATACCTAAAAATCCGTTTTCCTGCACACAATAAAACCATACAGGCAGCTCTGCTGAAAACAACGTCAGTCCGGGTTAGTTTAGTTCAAATCATGCAAGAATGAGGTCAAAACAATATCAAAAGTGTTTGGAAAAGTAGATACGTTTGAGACGTATCAACTCCCCCAAGCTTAGCATATTGCTTGTCCTCAAGCAATTCAGTTCAACGATCTGGATGCGACAAAGAAAACTTTGACAAACTCTTTTGCTTCATTAGATGTATATAAGCATGTACTATGAAAAGAGTCTAACAAGTATTGAAACAGTACTATGAGGACAATGCACGGAGCAATCCTTCTTTCAAGTGACCAATCACAAATACCTAAAAGTAAATAATATATTACTGAAAATCAAGACAAGATCACATTGCACATAGCTTGAGCATATTAGGGTGGTATCTCGATAGCCTCCATGAGTGAAGCAAAACATAAATGCAGAAACTCCTCCAGAGTTTTAAAGGAGACTAGAACTAAGAATTTCAGAATAAATCATATCACAAGCATGCAGAAGACAATGTAATACTTTGGGACAATGCACATTACACTCAGAATGACAATTATGCTCTCCTAGTTGGTGCTTTGAAGAAAGAAGGTGGAGACTCTTGAACCGTGGCTTTTGTTGGCAAGGTTGAAAACCCGTGGTCGGAAACAAAAACTAAACATGTACCAGAGCTCTTGGTTTTAAAAACAGAGGTAAACATGTTTTTGAGAGGTGCATATTTCGTCAACGAATGCTAGCAGATAACTCAATCACTTCTTGAGCTGGACAAGTTTCGAGGAACGGCTCCCGCATGAGGACGATCACATCCTCTTAATCTCCTTTGTTTATCACTGCCAAAGTTTTCTGATTTCTCATGAACAAAGCGTGAAGGAGGGTTTGTTTGTTGTATTATCTTTTTGAGTCGGGCGCACTCTATGCCAGTTCCTTCTCGTATTATGGGTTTGCACATTAGACATGCAATCCCGGGGTGAAACTTGTCCAACTTAAAAAGATCATGAATTAACTACTACTTCCTCATGAGCTAAAACAGAGGCACAAAAAGAGAAATGCTTTTGATTAATTTCGAGATGGTACACGAAAGTCTTCGCTAGGAATGGCAGGTAAATACCATGTATAGGAAGGTATGGTGGACTCATATGGCATAACAGGTTTTAAGGATTTTGGACGCACAAGCAGTCAGTCCGCTTAGTACAGGTGGAGGTTAGCAAAAGACTGGGAAGCGACCAACTAGAGAGCAATAACGGTCATAATCATGCAGAGCGACAAAGCAACATTGAATCGGGCATGAAAGTGATATAACTATTCTGAAACTCAAAGATCATCAAGGCAGAGCAGACTTTTTAGTCTTAAACATGTGTAAACATGTGCCAAGTCAATCCAAAAATTCTCTAAAGGGAAATACCACCTTAGTATACCAGACTATGAACAGTGCAATGCATGTAAATCATTTCAATAACACATTATATACTCTAGCTATTCGAGACTAGCCACAAGGAAAGCATGAACTACTGGAAGAGCATTGTAAACATAGCACTATGTCGCTACAAGCTGGTCTCTAGATCATAAGTACAGGCATATGTAAAAAAGTAGAAACAAGAAGAGTTCATACCAGTCTTCCTTGTTGCTTCCCTTCAGTCGATCTTCGTCATTATTGCCTCGTCACTTGCACGATCGAACGTAGGAAATATAATTAAATGCCATCACGGACTCGAGCTGAACTCTGAAAACAAAGCAAACTAAAGAGAGAAAGGAAATCTTTTTGGATTATTTCAAAGGTTGAACGAAAGCAAAAGAAAGAGAAAATGTTTTTGTTGTTTTTGCAAAGAGAGAAATAAAGAAGAACGGGCAAAAACTTCGAAAAGATCAAAGCGAATAAAACGTATAATACAATGGAAAAGTGAGAGGGGCACGTACTCCCCCAAGCTTAGGCTTTTGGCCTAAGTTGGTAGCAGCTACTGCCCCCAGGAGCCTCCTGCTCCGGGGGAACAGTGGTGAGTCCAAGGGTCGTAGAAGGATGCTGACGCGTATACCGAACTCCTCGGAGTCTCCCACGAGGAAGGGTCCGTACGCCAAGCAGAGGAAGACCCTTCACCAAACTCGGTGGCGGTTTCTTCCTGAAAAGGTGGTAACTCACCGTGCTCCTCCTCGTCGGGCACAACCCCCTCCATGGGGTTATGAAACTGATATTGTACCATGAACTCATCGAACTGGACAACATCAAAGGACCATCCGTTCCTGCGAGAAAAATCAAACAAAAGAGGTGCAGGTAGACGGATCTCGCGTCCCGCGGCAGTTCCGAAACGCAAGATATAAATAAGATTATCCAGCTCAGAAGCCATGGTAACAAACTTATGCCTTTTCATAGCAGCAAGATCAAAGCTTAAATAAGTAAAAGGATTATCATCAGGGTGTGGGGTGCCTCCAAGATGTTCTAAGATAAGTGTGGCATAAACGCCACCATATAAGTCTCCCTTGTTACCGTTCATAGCAAGGCGTCGAGCAATTAAGGCACCCAGATTATAATCAGACCTCCCTGAGAGGGCTGCTGCCAGGATAGCAATATCCGGAGCAGAAATGTTGCTTGTGTTGTCACGAGCTAACACCCCTCTAGCAACATAATATGCAAAATACCTGAGGTGAGGAAATAAGATACTGGAGATCTTCGACCAATGAATATCCCTCGTACCCATGCTGCAGAGAGAGTTGATGACGGTTTTCAGCTCGGAGGGCTGAGTGGCCATCCTAGCCGTCCTCCCAACGCTTGGCACACCTATTATTTCACTAAACCTTCCCAAAGTCATGGTGATAAGATCATTGTAAATTTTAAACTCAATAGCACCTGAATCAGGATTATATCTAAAACTGTTAATGAAACTGGAGGTGAGTTTTTGATACTGAGTAACACGGCACGTGACGAGCCGTGTCAGACCTGCATTAGCACAAAGATTATAAAACTCATCCTTGATTCCCGCAGCTTCAAGGAATTCATCACATGGAAACGTCATTGCACGTGCTGGACTTGTGTCTTCCAACAACTCCAGGGGCACATGATCTTCATTATAGCTCACCCTAGCAGTCGAGGGTGAAGCTGCGGCTCTAGTAACTCGATCGGAGTGTGCGGGCCTCCTCTTCTCAAGCCACCCTTTTGCCCTTCCTAATAAACTCATTTCTGAAATTTTTGGCAATTTACAAAAACGAGGATTAAAACAAGGTGAGTTAAGGCAAACTACTCAACTCACTTGCCCAAGGCATAAACTTGCATCAAAACTTGGATAATAACTTTCTACACATGCATGCAAGCTCATTTATATAGCACCAAGAACTACTAAATACTCACAAATGAAGCCACCAATCAGAAATCTAGTTGGAGGGGTGGAGGAGTCACATACCAGGGAGTATTTGCTCAAAATCTCAGCTCAAATGATGGGCTGTAGAGAGAGATCAAAGAATCGCCTCCAAGAACAGCAAGAACACAAAAACAAGTGCAGAACTCGCGTTTTTGGAGAAAAAGAGAGAGGGAGGAAGAAGACATACCTGGAGGGGGGTCCTGTGGGCCCCAGGCGCCCTGTGGGCGCGGCCAGGGGGCAGGCCGCGCTAGCTGGCCGCCTGGGCCACTGGTGGGTCCCCCTGGCTGGCCCCAGGTCCCTCTGGGTCACTCCCGACGTGGAAATTTTTATTTTCATTTTTCTGGAATTTTTCTGAAAACTTCACTGTTGAATTTTTTTTGAAGTTTAAAAAGCTGCGAAACTCTCTGAAAACTTGAAGCAGTGAGTAGTATTGTGAAGCTTCAAAACATAAATACTTGGTACAGCAAGTAAAACAAGAACTAAAATAAATGAAAACATAACAAGCTCAACTTTTTATCTATATAAAACATGTTTACTAGTAAGGTTGATCAAGTCTTACCAACAAACATGCGATATATAGAGCAAAAAGTCTCACCTCTTACGAAGTAATCACTGAACCTTTATTTTGATGGACATTGTCCCCACCATGATAGTTTTGTATTTGTGAGGCACATGTAGTGGACAGTCCCATTCTCCAATCTTCACGGTCTCTATATTCTCTATAGAGTTGAGGCCATGCCTCCTGTCGATCTTCTTTGGAAAATATACCGTGTGTTCTTTATCATTCACATTGAAGGTAACCTTCCCTTTATTACAATCAATAATAGCACCCGCGGTGTTAAGAAAAGGTCTACCAAGAATAATGGACATGCTCCCATCCTCGGGCATGTCAAGAACAACAAAATCAGTAAGAATCAAACAATTAGCAACTTCTACTGGAACATCCTCACAAATACCTATCGGAACGGCGGTTGACTTGTCAGCCATCTGAAGGGAGATATCTGTAGGAATTAGTTTCTCTAAACAAAGCCTCTCATAAAGAGAGAGAGGCATAACACTCACTCCTGCTCCAAGATCACATAAAGCCGTTTTGACATAATTATTCTTTATGGAGCAAGGAATTGTGGGTATACCTGGATCACCGAGCTTCTCAGGAATCTTGCCTCTGAAAGAGTAGTTAGCAAGCATAGTAGATATTGCTTCATTAGGAACTTTTCTTTTATTAGTGACAATATCTTTCATATATTTTGAATAAGGAGGTAACTTAATAGCCTCAGTCAAAGGGATTTGAAGAAAAAGAGGCTTAATCCACTCACAAAACTTATTGTAATGCTCTTCTTCTTTAGATTTGATGGACTTACCTGGAAAGGGCATGGGTTTCTGTACCCATGGTTCTCTTTTCTTCCCATGTTTTCTTGCGATGAAGTCTTCTTTAGTGTACCTCTTACGTTTGTCAGGTGCTTCTTCTTCTCGAGCTTCAGGCGGATCATTCTTCTCATTATCTTTACCTTCAGGTTCAGCACCGTCTTCAGTCTCAGCATCGGAGATAGATACACTGTTGGGATCAACATCTGGCTCTTCATCTGCAATAGGATCATTAGAATTGTCGGCCTCCTTATGTTTCTTCTTCTTCTTTGGAGAGCCAACAATTTCTTCTTCCTGCATTTGAGAATCTTGCTCGATTCTCCTTGGATGCCCCTCTGGATAGAGAGGATCTTGAGTACTAGTTCCTCCTCGGGTCTTAATCCCGAAAGCCTGCAAATCATCTTGTTTGGCATTGTTAGCAAGCAAATCTTTTTGCACATTAGAAATTTGGTCAAGCTGAGTTTGAACCATATGAAAATGCTTCACAAGACATTGAACATCATTAACCGTTCTACCTAGAACATCAAGCAAACTTTTGATAGCAAGGGAATTATCATGCAACTGACTTTGTATCCTCTCATTAAAATGATTTTGTTTCATAATAAAATTATCAAACTCATCTAAACATTGATCAGGAGGCTTACCATGAGGGATGTCACTTGCTTACCATGAGGGATGTCACTTGCGTTGAAATCTAAAAGAGAGTGTACCTCTACCATAGGAGGGTGAGTGGTAGGCTCACACAGCTTCTCAATAGGGGGTAGATTCTTCACGTCTTCAGCTTTAATACCTTTCTCTTTAATAGACTTCTTTGCTTCTCGCATATCTTCGGGGCTTAGAACAAATATGCCCCTCTTCTTTGGTGGTGGAGCTGGTTCAGGGACGGACCAATCTTCATGGTTTTTGGCAATCCTGCCCATCAAATCTTCTGCATCTTTCGGCGTCCTTTTCTTGAAAACACAACCAGCACAACTGTCCAAATAGGACCTGGATTCATCAGTTAGACCAGCATAAAATATATTGATTAATTCGTTCTTAGGGACTTCATGTCCTGGTCTAGCCCGAATCAGACCGCAGTACCTCCCCCAAGCTTTAGGGAGGGGACTCATCCTGCAACTGTTTAAAGTTATAAATTCTTTGTAAAGCAGCATGTTGCATGTGAGCAGGAAAGTACTTATCAACAAAAGAGTGAGCTAAGTCCTGAGGACTCTTAATGGAACCGCATGGGAGTGAATCATACCATGCTTTAGCACCTTCCTTCAAAGAGAAAGGAAGAAGCTTGGTCACATAAAAGTATCGTATCTTCTCATCTGTGGTAAACAGGCCACCCAACTCACCGAGTTTAGTCAGGTGTGCAATAGCATCATCATTTTCTCTGCCATAAAAGGGGTCAGCTTCAACCATAGGTATAAGTGAAAGATCAACAGAGAAATCATAATCAGGATCATCAATGCATATAGGAGATGTAGCAAATTCAGGATCAGGAACGGTTTTGTTCTTCAAAGAGTGTTTCTCAAACAGTTTCTTAATAACTTCAGGGTCAGAGCCAGAAAACTCTGTCAGTTCCTTGCATCAAGCATATAGTAACCATCATCAAGGAGTCTCTCCTTGAGTTTACTCAAATCAGGATAATCATAAGTTTCACCAATAGGGTAGCGAGTAACAGGAATTTCAATTCCAGACTTTTTAGCAGCAGCAGCGATCTGTTTCTCAAGAGCATAACCAAGGAAACTAATATCATCAACAGTAGTAGAAGCATCATCAAGAGTATCAGACATAGTAACAGATTCAGTAGGAGCATCATGTGGTGACGGTGAGGCAAACTTACTCATAACAGAAGGTGAATCAAGTGTAGCACTAGTGCTCAGAACAGTACCTCTTCTTGTAGTGGATAGTAAGATCGGAACCTTGGGGTCTCCTTTCTTACCCATAGCGGATGAAGTGCAACAGGTAGGATACTTCAAGTAGACTTGTAAATATTGCTATGCTCCCCGGCAACGGCGCCAGAAAACGGTACTTGATAACCCTCAACCGTAAGGGATCGAGATAGTCTTCGCGAGTAAGAATAACCCAATTTATTGATTCGACACACGGGGAGCCAAAGAGTATTTATAAGCTTTGACATTTAAGTTGTCAATTCAACCGCACCTGAAATATACTTACTTGCAACAAAAGTTAAGTGGTAACAGTGATATGATAGTGATGATGGTGATAGTAAAAGTAAACAGCAAAAGTAAATAGCAGGAGTAAATGGCAAAAGTAGCAACTAGTGACAAGCAGGATTTAAAACACTGTAGGCTAGGGAGATGGATGGTTGGGCGCTGCATGGATGAGATATATCATGTTTCTAACTTGGGGCACGGCACACGGAAAAGTAATGATCATCTAGGCAAATATCAAACATTAGGCATGTATCCCGTAGGTAGTTGTACGTGCTTGCAATAAGAACTTGCACACCATCTTTTGTCCTACCATCCCGCTACGAACGGGGCCAAAAGGAACTTATGGAGATTAAGGTGCTCCTGTAAAAGAGCACCGGAACAAAGCAATGAACTCAATGGATACATGTAATCCTCAAACTACGGACCATCCCCTTTGGTGTCCCAAGCTGTCACTTTTGGGATCGCCGGTTCCGAACCGTAATAGGTGCAAACAACTCATAGATAGGATCAAGAACACAAATATATATTCATGCAAACACATGTGGTTCAGATCTGAAATCATGGCACTCGGGCCCTAAGTGTCAAGCATTAAGCATAACAAGTTGAAGCAAAGATGATAAGCACCATAGTAGATGATAGACAACATGCCCCCAACGATCTGACAAACTATTACATGATCTAACTCATCCAATCCCTACCATCCCCTTCGCCTACAGCAGGGGATTACTCACACATGGAAGGAGAAGTCATGGAGGGATGATGGAGTGGTGATGGTGATGACGATGGCGACGATCTCCCCTCTCCGGAGGCCAATTCAGCCTCCAGATTAGCCCTCCCGAAGAAGAACAGAGGGTGGCGGCGGCTCCGTGACGAAAACTGCGAAAAGAACTTCTGATCTGGGGTTTCTCCGTCACGAGCTAAAATACGAGTCGAAGTAGGGCACCAGGGGAGGTGGGGCCCACCCAGGCGACCCCCCGGCGCGGCCAGGGGCTGGGCCGCGCCACCAGGGCGCCTGGGCCCCCCTGGCCCCCCTCTGGTTCCTTTTCTGGCTCCTGGTTCCTTCGGCTGCGTGGATTTTCTGTGATTTTTCGTGGATTTTTCTGAGATACCTAAAAATCCGTTTTCCCGCACACAATAAAACCATACAGGCAGCTCTGCTGAAAACAGCGTCAGTCCGGGTTAGTTTAGTTCAAATCATGCAAGAATGAGGTCAAAACAATATCAAAAGTGTTTGGAAAAGTAGATACGTTTGAGACGTATCAGCCGCGTCGGCGATGACGCAACGCTTGTGCTCTGGGTCTTCGCCACCACTGCGTCGGCCAGAGCTCCACATCGTTGCAGATCGATAGGCGGGAGCGACGGATTTAGCCCACCGACGACGAGAAAAATAAGAGAGGGTATTGGGGAATCGCGGTGGCGGGGGGACAGGGTTTCGCCCCGTATACTCGGCGCAAACACGTAGACATACTGCGTGGGGGGTGGGGAGGGGTTGCGGGCCACCGTAAAATCATTTACAGGTCGGGCGACTATACGGGCTCTCGTCTGGCCCAAAAAACGGGCCAAACCCGTATAGCCGCATGATTTTTATAATTTGCGCGACTATAAGGGGTCTGCTAGAGATGCTCTACTAAAGTTGCTATCCGAAAAGAAGAAACAAACCAAAAACACCGAAACTTGTCATCCGAAAAGAAGTTGATATGCTTGACAACTAAAGTTGGCATCGTCGCGTCACTAAAATTGACATAAAAAGTTTGGAGTTATCATGTGTTCGTGTCACACGTATGACACTTATCAGGATCCCTTTTTTAAAGTTGAGAGTGACCAACTTTTATAAAACCATCTGTAGCTACACAGTAATAGGGGGGAGGGTCCTATTGGGCATTTCAGACACCGAATCACACGCTAGCGCTTAGTCGTTGATGCAGGCTCTAGGCGGGCCGCGACGCATTAGCTGGTTTGCTCTCTCAGTCGTTGACTTCTCACTCACTCGCCGACAACTAATGGTTTAGAAAATAAACAATTCCATTTTTTATAGGCTAACAATAACATATAATTTTAAAAATAATTTCAATTTCAGAAAAATGTGAATTTGAAAAGTACACAAAGATTTTTCTTAGAAAAGTTTGATATTATGAAAAGACTCATGAATTTGAAAACTATTTGAATTTTTTTTCTTCAAAAAATAGGAATTTGGAAGAAAAAAATGTCGTGAAATTTAAAATATCAGCAAATTTTAAAATTGTACAAAAAATGAAACAATATTCATTATTTTTTTTTAAAAATGTTCACTTTTTAAGACCAAAAAAGTAAAAACAAAAATGAATGAAACCGAATGAAAAAATGGCAAAAGATAGCACGGATGGAAAAGCCGGAAAATGAGAGAAAACGTTATAGAAGGTTCCCAAAAGGTGAAAAAACTTCACTTGTGCTGGCCCACTTAGGGAACTAGCACTCATAGGGTATGTGTTATTTATCCATTAAGTACTATTTAGCGCATTAAGTGCCAATTAGGAATCTCCGCATAATATGGGCTAAATAATACATACAATTTTAAAAGTAATTTCAGTTTTAGGAAAAATGTGAATTTGAAAAGTACACAAAGGATTTTTAGAAAAGTTTGATATTATAAAAATACTCATGAATTTGAAAACTATTTGAGGATTTAAAAAAATAGGAATTTGGGAAAAATCATGTAATTTTAAATATCAGAAATTTGTAAAATTGTTAAAAAAAATGGAACCATATTACTTAATTTTAGAAAAATGTTAACTTTTTTAGACCAAAAAAGTAGAAATAAAAATGAATGAAACATAATGAAAAAATAGCAAAAGAAAGCACAGAAGGAAAGACCGGAAAAAATCAGAGGAAACGTTATAGAAGGTTCCCAAAAGGTGAAAAAACTTTGCTTGGGCTGGCCCACTTAGGGAACTAGCACTCATACGGTATGTGTTATTTATCCATTAAGTACTATTTAGCGCCTCAAGTGCCAATTAGGAATCTCCGCATAATATGGCGCTACTTGGGATCAAAGAGTTTCATGTTAGATGGGCTAGAGGCCTCCATACCAAATGATTTCTGGGTAAATCCACAACTCATGTGGAATTTCATAACATGTACGACCCCAAAAATGAAGAAGAGTTGAGATCCACATATAAGACATCCTTTATGGCTACCTATTAGAGCATGAGAAGAGGAGTGATACATATGCGCTCTGCCTTTGTTATCCGCCTCACACACGCTCATCAAGTTTTTTGAATGACTAGAGTTGAGCTCAAACCCATATCTTGTGTCATGCTTAGTTTTTACAGGTTGGAAACAGATAATTAATTGGGATATTTTCCATGAACGTATGCGTTACGAGTAGTCGTGTATGACCCTTTGGATACCAACTCGTTCGTGGGCCTAACCCCACGTCTCCCTACCTGGCCGCCTATATCTTGAAAGCGTTGGCAACCCTAGCAGTACATGATCATATCGGATCTATTATGTCTCCTCGCACACTAAATCACCATCTTTCTTCTCGATGTTGTTCCTATGACTCCATTCTGATGATCGCGTTCACGACGGCTAGGGCTAACAGGTCCAGTAAACCCCGTCCTTTGCGATCCTGCACCGGGATATGGGCTATAAGATTTTTGCTAGCTGATGTTCGACTAGTTCCTCGACCCCCCCCCCCCAACGATGCCATGACGAAAATTTCGCCGTCAATACGAAGTTTGCTGAAGCCAAGGTCGTCACCGCGGACGTGGCTTTGACCTTCCTGACTGGAGGGTACGATATGTTAATCCCACTTTTACTAGTTTGCTAGATTATTGATGGCGCACATTGTTGCGCCCGTCTATGTTGAATATTTTATGATAGAGAGATATGGATTTTTAAATACATGGTGATAAGATAAACTATGAAAAATGCTACAATAGAATGAAATAAGTTGTTTCATGAATGTTTACCCTTTTTCTTTTGATATGAAAGATACACTTGTCGGAATTAAGTAATAACCTAGAACATAATAATACTGTGTACTGAGCTATGACAGTGCAATGACTAACTTTCACTCATGAAAAGTAGCATTAACTTTACTATCTCTCTCGTATGAAAATTGCTTGAAGAGCAAGCAAGCATTTTTCATACAAGAGAGATAGTAAATTTACCGACCCCGGAAGGAGGATGAAAGATGATCAATTCCAACCAATCATGGGCAGATTTCGAAAAAGATGTAGTGAGTGGTCAGAGAAACTTATGTCCTTTGCAGCAAAGGAGGTCCACGTAAAATTAGTTGTTCAGGCCCTCCCAACCTACATCATGAGTGTCTCTTTGCTCTCCAAAGGCTTTTGCAAGAAGTATGAAAGAATGATTAGATACTTCTGGTGGGGTGATGAGGATGGACACTGAAAGGTGCATTGGATGTCGTGGGAACGAATGACAAAACCAAAAAGAGTCGGAGGCATTAGTTTCAGAGGTATGCAACTTTTTAACCAAGCGCTTCTTGCCAAACAGGGATGGAGATTAATTCAAAACCCGGATAGCTTGTGCGCAAGGGTGCTTAAATATAAATATTACCCCAACGGTAAACTTCTGGACACAGTGTTTGCATCGGATGCGTCCCCCGTATGGAGAGCCATTGAGTTCGGCTTGATCTTCTGAAAAGACGCCTCATCTGGAAGGTTGGAAAAGGAAGAGCATACAGATCCAGAGATACTAGTGGATCCCAAGACGGGAGGGTTTGAAAATTACATCTTTCATTCGAAGATCGAGGATTCGTTGGGTAAGTCAGCTTATGCTTCCTGACAGAAGAGAAAGGAATGTGACTTTAATTAGGAAACTATTTTTCCTGTTCGATGCCGATCAAATCTGTAACCTGAACATCCCAGTGTCATACGTGGATGATCGTATTGCTTGGCACTACAAGAAGAACAAAGACTTCTCGGTTAGGAGTGCATACAAGCTAGCCATAACAGGCCTACCTCAAAATGCCCAAAACCCATCGAGCACAACTAGAGAGCCAAATGATAGAAGTAGCCGGGATCGCATCTGGAAATCGAAAGTCCCTGAAGAAGTGCGAAAATTTGGATGGAGAGTTTCCACAAATACTCTAGCCACAAAGAAAATTAAGTGGAAAAGAACCATTGCACTGGATGCCACTTGTTGCATTTGTGGGAACAACGTCGAGGACGAACACTATGTGGTGGTCATGTGCACAAAAAGCATAGCTCTCAAGACTACCATGAGGGAAGTGTGGAATTTACCTACTGAAAACCAATTTTTGTAGACTGGGGAGGATTGGCTGTTGGGGAACGTTGCATGGAAAACAAAAAAAAATCTACACACACGCAAGATCTATCCATGGGGATGCATAGCTACGAGAGGGGGAGAGCATCTACATACCCTTATAGATCGCTAAGCGGAAGCGTTTATCAACGCGGTTGATGTAGTCGTACACCTTTACGATCCATTCTAATCAAGTACTGAACGTACGACACCTCCGCGTTCAGCACACGTTTAGCTCGATGACGTCCTCACCTTCTCAATCCAACAAGAGATGCGAAGTAGTAGATGAGTTTTGGCAGCACGACGGCGTGGTGATGGTGGTGGTGAATCTATCCATAGGGCTTCGCCAAGCACAATGAATGTGGACAAAGGAGGAACTAGAACTAGAGGGAGACGGGGCACCACACACGGCTTGGGGATCACGATGTATGTTGCCCCTCTCCCTCTTCTCATATATATAGGTGGGGGGAGGAGGGGAGGCACCCTAGGGCGCCCTCAACAGGGCCGGTGCCACCCTTGGGCTCCTGCCTTGGCCGCGCCCCCATTCCTTTCTTGGTACTACGGAGAAGGCAGGAGGGGAGGCCCCCCTTTCATTTCTCTCATGTGGAGGGGAAGGCAGGAGGGGCTAGCCCTCCTCCCTTTCCTTCCCTAAGGGCCGACGACCTAGAAGTGGGGTGCACCAGCCCCTGGTGGGCTGTTGTGCTTCCCTCGTTGGCCCAATAAGCCCAACAACTCCCCGTGGCCATCTCGGAACTCCTTCTGGTGATCCGATAATTACCCGGTGCATTCCGAAACCTTTCTGGAGACCAAACAATATCGTCCTATATATCAATCTTTACCCCTGGACAATTCTAGAGCTCCTCGTCATGTCTGTGATCTCATCTGGGACTCCGAACAACATTCGTTCACCAATTCACATAACTCATATAACACTATATCGTCAATGACTGTTAAGCGTGCGGACCCTACGGGTTCGAGAATGATATAGACATGACTGAGACAACTCTCCGATTAATAACCAATAGCAAGATATGGATGCTCATATTGGTTCCTACATATTCTACGAAGATCCTTATCGGTCAAACCTTTCTGACAACATACACAATTTCCTTTGTTTGTCGGTATGTTACTTGCCTGAGATTCGATCATCGGTATCTCCATACCTAGTTCAATCTCGTCACCGGAAGTCTCTTTACTCATTCCTGAATATATCATCTTGCAACTAACTCCTTAGTCACTTTGCTTGCAAACTTCTTGTGATGCTGTATTACCAAGAGGGCCCAGAGATACCTCTCTGTCACACGAAGTGACAAATCCCAGTCTCGATCCATGCCAACCCAACAGACACCTTCGGAAATACCTGTCGAGCATCTTTATGATCACCCAGTTACATTATGACGTTTGATAGCACACAAGGTATTCCTCCGGTACCCGGGAGTTGCATGAGCTCATGGTTGAAGAAACATGTATTTGACATTAGGAAAGTTGTAGCAATAAACTGAACGATCATATGCTATGCTAACGGTTGGGTCTTGTCCATCACATCATTCTCCTAATGATGTGATCCTGTTATCAAATGAAAACTCATGTCTATGGTTAGGAAACCTTAACCATCTTTTGATCAACGAGCTAGTCTAGTAGAGGCTCACTAGGGATACGCTATTTGTTTATGTATCCACACATGTATTTAGGTTTCCGGTCAACACAATTCTAGCATTAATAATAAACCTTTATCATGAATAAGGAAATATAATAATAACAACTTTATTACTACCTCTAGGGCATATTTCCTTCATTGGCTACATACTTTGCTGGACACAGAATCGAAGAAGGGCGTGCCAATGTTTTGATGCTTCTCTGGAGGAGCTGGCTCATCAAAGAAGACTGCATGCAAAACAATGGCAAGGAGACAATCAACAACTCTTGCAGTTCCTGATAAAATATGATGATGAACTAAGAAATACAATAGAGCCCGGTGATGGGACTGGTGACAAGGAAAAGATGATAGGAGGGAGTTCAGGGAGCTGTAGCGCTGTTATGCATGCAACCCAGTGGATGCCGCCTCCGCGAGATGTGGCCAAAATCAACACTGACACTTCTTTCCTTGAGGAAACCGGTGAAAGTGTGGCTAGTACTATAGGACGGGAATACCGTGGCTTTGTGTTCCTTTATGTTTGCATAAGGCTCGCATGCTGCCACTGTACCGAGGAAGCCGAAGCTCGTGCGGCCCTCGTTGGATTACAGACAATGGTGATGGAAATATGCCCTAGAGGCAATAATATAGTTGTTATTATTTTATATTTCCTTATTCATGATAAAGGTTTATTATTCATGCTAGAATTGTATTGATTGGAAACCTATATACATGTGTGAATACATAAACAAATACCGTGTCCCAAGTAGGCCTCTCTAGACTAGCTCGTTAGTCAAAGATGGTTAAGGTTTCCTAACCATGGACATGAGTTGTCATTTGATAACAGGATCACATCATTAGGAGAATGATGTGATGGACAAGACCCATGCGTTAGCTTAGCATTTGATCGTACAGTCTATTGCTACTACTTTCATGTATGTCAAATACATATTCCTATGACTATGAGATCATGCAACTCCCGGATACCTTAGGAATACCTTGTGTGCTATCAAACATCACAACGTAACTGAGTGATTATAAAGATGCTCTACATGTATCTCCGAAGGTGTCTTGTTGGGTTGGCGTGAATTGATATTAGGATTTGTCACTCCGAGTATCGGAGAGGTATCTCTGGGCCCTCTCGGTAATACACATCATAATAAGCCTTGCAAGCAAAAGACTAATATGTTAGTCACGAGATGATGTATTATGGAACGAGTAAAGAGACTTTCCGGTAACGATATTGAACTAGGTATAGCGATACCAACGATTGAATCTCGGGCAAGTAACATACCGACGGACAAAGGGAATTACGTATGTTGTCATAACAGTTCGACCGATAAAGATCTTCATAGAATAGGTAGGAGCCAATATGGGCATCCAGGTTCCGCTATTGGTTATTGACCGAAGAGGTGTCTCGGTCAGTTCTACATAGTTCTCGAACCCGTAGGATCCGCACACTTAACATTCGATGACGATATAGTATTATATGAGTTATATGATTGATTAATGAATGTTGTTCGGAGTCCCGGGTATGATCATGGACATGACGAGGAGTCTCTAAATGGTCAAGAGGTAAAGATTGATATATAGGACGATAGAATTCGGACACCAGAAGTGTTCCGAAGTGTATCGGGTATTTATCGGAGTACTGGAGGGGTTACCGAAATCCCCGGGGGAATTATATGGGCCATATCGACCATGAGAGGGGAGCACACCAGCCCACAAGGGGTGCCGCGCCCCCCATATGGCAGGAGGCCGAATTGGAGAAGGAGAAGAGGGGGTTCGGCCCCCTTCCTTCTCTTCTCCCCCTTCCCTTTCTTCTCCGGTGAAATAAGGCAGGGGCGCCACTTGGGAAACCCCAAGTAGGATACATATCCTACTTGGGGTGCACCCTGGATGCCTTCCCTCTCCCTCCCACCTATATATATGTGGGGGGGGGGCCTAGAACACCCCAGATAATTTCCTAGCCGTGTGCGGTGCCCCCCTCCACAGTTCACGTCGTCGGTCATATTTTTGTAGTGCTTAGGCGAAGCCCCGCGGAGATCACTTCACTGTCATTGTCACCACGCTGTCATTCTAATGGAACTCATCTACTACCTTGACGTCTTCCTGGATCAAGAAGGTGAGGGACGTCACCGAGTTGAACGTGTGCAGAACGCGGAGGTGCCGTGCGTTCGGTACTTGATCGGTTGAAGCGCGAAGAAGTTCGACTACATCAACCACGTTGTGAAACGCTTCCGCCTACGGTCTACGAGGGTACGTAGACACACTCTCCCCCTCGTTGCTATGCATCTCCATGGATAGATCATTGCGTGTGCGTAGATTTTGTTTTGTTTTCTATGCAACGTTACCCAACAGTGGCATCATGAGCCAAGTCTATGCGTAGATGATATGCACGAGTAGAACACAAAGAGTTGTGGGCGGTGATCGTCATACTGCTTACCATCGACGTCTTATTTTGATTCTGTGGCATTGTAAGATGAAGCGGCCCGGACCAACATTACATGTCCACGTACATGAGACCGGTTCCACCGTCATGTGCAACTTGTTTTGCATAAAGGTGGCCGCGGGTGTCTGTTTCTCCTACTTTAATTGAATCAAATTTGACAGCGGTTGGTCCTTGTTGAAGGTTAAAACAGCAAACTTGATGAATCACCGTTGTGGTTTTGTGCCATAGGTAAGAACGATACTTGCTAGAAGGCTGTAGCAGCCACGTAAAAACTTGCAACAACAAAGTGGAGGACGTCTAACTTGTTTTCGAAGGACATGTTGTGATGTGATATGGACAAGACTTGATGCGTTATACGTTATTGTATGAGACGATCATGTTTTGTAAATTATCGGCAACCGGCAGGAGCCTTATGGTTGTCTCTTTATTGTATGAAATGCAAGTGCCATGTAATTGCTTTACTTTATCGCTATGAGTTAGCAATAGTCGTAGAAGCAATAGTTGGCGAGATGACCTGGACACTACGATGGAGATCAAGGTGTCAAGCCGGTGACGATGGAGATCACGACGATGCTTTGAAGATGGAGATTAAAAGCACAAGATGATGATGGCCATATCATGTCACATATTTTGATTGCATGTGATGTTTATCTTTTATGCATCTTATTTTGCTTAGATCGGCAGTAGCATTATAAAATGATCCCTTCACTAAATTTCAAGATAGTAGTGTTCTCCCCGAGTATGCACCGTTGCTACAGTTCATCGTTTCGAGACACCACGTGATGATCGGGTGCGGTAGACTATACGTTCACATACGACGGGTGTAAGACAGGTTTACACACGCGAAATACTTTGTTTAAACTTGACGAGCCTAGCATGTACAAACATGGCCTCGGAACACTGGAGACCGAAAGGTCGAACATGAGTCATATACTAGATATGATCAACATAGAGATGTTCACCATTGATGACTACTCCATCTCACGTGCTGATCGGACATGGTTTAGTTGATTTGGATCATGTATCACTTAGATAACCTGAGGGATGTTATTTTAAGTGGTAGTTCATTAGTAATTTGATTAATTGAACATAATTTATCATGAACTTAGTCCTGATAGTATTTGCATATCTATGGTGTAGATCAATGGCCCATGCTACCGTTCCCTTGAATTTTAATGCGTTCCTAGAGAAAGCTAAGTTGAAAGATGATGGTAACAACTACACGGACTGGGTCCGTAACTTGACGATTAACCTCATTGCTGCATAGAGGAATTATGTCCTTGATGCACCGCTAGGTGACGCACTTGTTGCAGGAGCTGAAGCAGATGTTATGAATGTCTGGCAAGCTTGATATGATGACTACTCTATAGTTCAGTGTGCCATGCTTTACGGCTTAGAACCGGGACTTCAAAGACGTTTCGAACATCACAGAGCATATGAGATGTTCCAGGAGCTGAAGTTGATATTTCAAGCTAATGCCCGGGTTGAGAGATATGAAGTCTCCAACAAGTTCTATAGCTGCAAGATGGAGGAGAATAGTTCTGTCAGTGAACACATACTCAAAATGTCTGGGTATCATAACCACTTGACTCGGTTGGGAATTTCCCTTCCACCTGAGAGTGTTATTGATATAGTTCTTCAATCACTGCCACCAAGCTACAAAGGCTTCGTGATGAACTATAATATGCAAGGGATGGATAAGACAATTCCCGAGCTCTTCGCGATGCTGAAATAGGCGGAGGTAGAAATCAAGAAGGAGCATCAAGTGTTGATGGTTAACAAGTCCACTAGTTTCAAGAAAAAGGGCAAAGGAAAGAAGGGGAACTTCAAGAAGAACGGCAAGCAGGTTGCCGCTCCCACGAAGAAACGCAAAGCTGGTCCTAAGCCTGAAACTGAGTGCTTCTACTGCAAAGGGAGTAGTCACTTGAAGCGGAACTGCCCCAAGTATTTGGCAGGTAAGAAGGATAGCAAAGTGAAGAAAGGTATTTGATATACATGTTATTGATGTGTTCTGTCAGGGATATTACTATCAAGTATAAAACCGCCCAGGTGGGGCCGGTTTATGTTATCAAGATTATTTTATCAAAGGCCCAGTGGAATATGAACTAGAAGACTCCAGCCCGAGAGGTTTAGAGCCCAAGGGTAAGGCCCATGATTTGTAAACAACCATACTATGTAACGTGAGATGTAAGATGGAAAGAGTAGAGACCGAGGCGGACACGTTTATGAGCCAGCCTCGGGACTCTGTAAACCGGACCGGGCATCACCTCTTATATAAAGGGATGACCCGGTGATGGTTCAAGACAGACAACTACAGATCGAGACACAGGCAAAGCGGATTCGCTCCCTGGTCATCGAAACCCTAGCAATATACACCAAACTAGATGTAGGATTTTACCTTCATCGAAGGGGCCGAACTAGTATAAAATCCCTGTGTCCTTGTCCACTTTAACCCCTTTAAGCTAACCCGTAGTGATGGCCTCACGACTAAGTCCTTTTGCTAGGACATCTGCCATGACAAAACCACGACAGTTGACGCCCACCATGGGGCTATCGCACGATGGTTTCGAGTTCTTAAAGGGCAGCTTTGAAGGACTCAAGGGCTACGCAGTGGGACGGATGACTAAAAGTCGTCGCAGAAAGATCTACATCGACGATGCAGACTGGGGCCCCGAGGCCGATTCAATCGAATACGGGTACCGGGTCCCCTTCGGTGGCATCCACGTCTTCATCGGCAAGATCGGCGAACCGGGCCCTGAGCCGGACATCTTCCCCAACATCGTCGAGCCGGCTCAGCGTGCGAGACCTGCCCGGATTCGGCCTGCCATGAAGCATGTCTTTGTTGGAGCGGTGCATGGAGTACAAGCCGAGGACGGATCGGACTGTGGCGGCGAGACTGTTATCTATTCCAGCGATGAATCATCTTCCGGAGAGACGAAATCTTTATATCTGCTGCAGGATGGTCGATCTGAGGGCTGTTCTGATGGGGACAGTATTCCGGACCCCCACGATCCGCCAAATCGGGTTGCTGTCTTTATGGCCGGTTCACAACCTGTGCAACAGTCCTCAACAACAGCGGCTTTGACATCAGACGCGATGGGAGCTAGAGCTGGAGATCCTCCCCCATCATCGTCTGACACTTTATCTGTCTTGGTCAATACTTTGACAGCGTTATTGACATCAGAGGTAGCCCAGGCCAACAAGGAGCAGCATGATGCGGAGGTCGCTCAGGTGAAAGGCCGGATTGAACAAGCTAAGTTGGACCTGGCTGCTGAGAAAGCTAGGATGGCTACAAGGCAGGCGAAGCTTGATGCTCAGGCCTATTGACTCATGTTGGATCAGACCGCTTCACACGAGGTAATGATGAGAAGGCAACGATCTCGCTTGCCACCGGTTTATGAGGCAAGGAATCTCTTTAGCATGCCAGGAGCAGGAACCAGTAACCAGCCGGAGGTGAACCGGGGAGGAGCACCGGGCACGCGAGCGTCGGTTCAACCGCCGGCCGCAGAGCCAACCCGCCAGGTTGTACCGTCACAACATGTGCCCACCCCTCCTGGTCATTATTCTAATCCACTGGATAACATAGTCGCCGCCGCTTCACGACTGGCTTCCCTTCCCATTGAAGGAACATCCCCCATAGCAGTGGAGGCACGGCGAGCCGCAGAGTTGTTGGACACGGCGCTAACTCAACATCAAGCTTATTCTCACAGCCGGGAGAGGATTCATTCGACTCCCCGCCCAAGCCGGAGTTATACTAGGCGTCTGGATGAACCGGCCGTGTCAAGCAGTGCACGGAGACGTAATCCGCCGAGGCGGGACAATCCGGCAGAAGGAGAGGCGAACGCTCAGGACGTGGTGGATCAGGCCAGGAAGCGCCGGGAGGCTGAAGTAACAGTGCAGTACGAAGCCCGTCAGGCGATGCCAGTTTGTCCCACCACCACAGTTGAACCAGGGGTCATGTCCAGTTCCCTGGGCATGCCTTGTCTTATCCCCGTTTTACAGAACGTGAAACTGCCCAAGGATTTCAAAGGACCGCGCAAGGTACCCAATTACACGGCGGATCTGGCTCCGGAGGCATGAGTTGAGAGTTATGAGATGGCAATGGAGATGCTGGATGTGGATGAGGCGGCATGCGCTAAGTATTTCACAATGATGCTCGAAGGCACGGCTCGAACTTGGCTGAAGGGTTTACCACCTAATTCCATCGGATCATGGGCCGAATTGCGGCGTCGGTTTATCAACAACTACAAAGACATGTGCAAGCAGCCAATGTCTGTCGTGGATTTAGCGGCCTGCATTCAGGGAGAGTAGGATTCTACAAGTAGTTGGGTGCGACGAGTATCTGAGATCTTGCATTCCTCCAATAGCATCAACCCAAGTACATCAGTGGTAACCTTGGAGGGCAATTGCTGGTTTGAACCTTTGAGACTTAAGTTGGGACGACTTAAGCATGATTGTAATGACATGGGGACACTCATGGGCGCTTTAGTAAAGTATGGGGACTCTCATAACACCAAACATCCAGACGCTGATGGGGACAAGTCAGGGAAGGCAAGCAAGAATGGTATGGCACCGCAGCCCAACCCGACGAATCAAGGATACAACGATAAGCGTAAAGCGGATGGTAATTCAGACTTTGTGGCCAACACCAATGCTCAGGAGGATGGACAGCGCCGCAAGGGTAGACCGCCTCCACGTAATGGGAGGCCGCCTATTAATCTGGAACGCCAGTTGAACGTACCTTGCCCGAAGCACGGTACACCGAAAAAGCCAGCTACACATCTCTGGAAAAATTGTTTTATTATGCAGGAGTTCATGAACCGGACTCGGTACGATCACGGGCCATCCGGCGGATCAGGCCCTGGCTTCCAGGGTCCGGGTTATCAAGGTGGTGGATCCGGTTCAGGGTACCACGGTAATAACAGCAACCACAATGGGCACAATCAGCACAACCAGTAGCATGGTCAGGGCGGATATAACAATCAGGGAAATCAGCAGTGTCAGCAGCAGCAGCTATCCGGATATCAGAATAATCCGAAGGAGCTGAGCAGTGGGCAGTATCATGTTTTCACCACGAGCTTGTGCAAGCGTGACCAAAAAGTTCTAAAGAGGGTGGTGCATTTTGTTGAACCGGCGGTGCCACGTTTCCTGCGTTGGTCGGAGCAGCCCATTGTGTGGAGCAAAGAGGATCATCCGCCCCGGGTTGATAATCCGGGTCAGCTGGCTCTAGTGGTGGCATCTCAAGTGGGTGGCTACAAGTTCACAAAAGTGCTTATGGACGGAGGCATCAGCATCAATATTCTGTATTATGAGACTTTCCGGCGTATGGGGCTGACAGATAAGAAGCTTCGACAGTCCAATACAGTGTTTCATTGGGTGGTGCCCGGTAAATCGGCATATCCAGTTGTCAAGATCGATCTAGAGGTTACCTTTGGAGATGAACACGACTCCAGGTCAGAGACTGTGACCTTTGAGGTGGTAAAGATCAAAAGCCCATATCACGCCTTGTTTGGGCGGCCGGTTTACGCCAAGTTCATGGCTAGGCCATGTTATGTCTATCTACAGCTCAAGATGCCAGGCCACAAGGGAACTATTACGGTCCATGGGAGCCGCAAGATTGCATTGGAATGCGAGGAAGGTGATGCAGCTTATGCTGAAACGGTTTGTGCAACCGAGGAGCTGAAGTTTTATAAGGACAATGTTGATCCGGCAGATATGTCTCCGCTGAAGATACCAACCACAGAGCATGATCCGGCTTTGAAGTTCAAATCAGCTGAAGAGACCAAGCAGGTTGACTTCGTTCCTGCCGATTCATCCAAGCAGTTCACTATCAGTGCAGATCCAAAATAGGAAAGCGCGCTCATCGAGTTCATCCGTGAGAATCGGGACATCTTTGCATGGAAGCCTTCTGATATGCCAGGTGTACCGAGGGAACTCGCTGACCACAATCTCAATATTGATCCTAAGTTTAAACCGTTCAAGCAATTTCTGCGCCGCTTCAATGAAGAGAGGCGCAAGGCTATTGGAGAAGAAGTGGCGCTTTATAGTTGAGGTGTTTCATCTAGAGTGGTTGGCTAATACGGTGCTAGTACTTAAGAAAAATGGCACTTGGCGAATGTGTGTTGATTACACAGATCAGAACAAAGCTTGCCCAACTGATCCCTTTGCCCTCCCCCGTATGGATCAGATCATTGATGCTACGGCAGGATGTGAGCGACTAAGTTTTTTGGATGCATACTCAGGTTATCATCAGATGAAGATGGCAGTTAAGGACCAGGAGAAGACGGCCTTTATAACTCCCTTTGGAGCCTTCTGCTATGTATCTATGCCATTCGGGCTTAAGAGTGCCCAGATGACCTACCAACATTGTGTACAGAATTGCCTTCATGGACAGATTGGGCGCAATGTTCACGCATATGTGGATGACATTATGGTGAAATCCAGGAAGGAGGAGACATTGGTAACAGACCTAAAAGAGACCTTCGACAATCTTCGGGTTTATAAAATGATGCTTAATCCGGAGAAGTGCATTTTTGGTGTTTCGGCAGGCAAGCTCTTGGGGTTCTTAGTATCAAACAGGGGAATTGAAGCCAATCCAGAGAAGATCAAGGCGATTACATCCCTGGCTAAACTGGCGTGCATCAACGATGTCCAACGCGTGGTGGGCCGTATTGCGGCGCTCAGCCGGTTTATCAGCCGTTTGGGGGAGAAGGCTATCCCGCTTTATCGGATGATGAAAAATACAGATCGCTTTGTCTGGAGTGATGTTGCTGATGTTGCGTTTGAGGACCTAAAGAAGCAATTAGCAGAGCCACCAGTCCTTGCTGCCCCAGTTGACAATGAGCCGCTATTGTTATACGTGGCTGCTAATGCCCGTGCAGTAAGCGTTGCCATTGTTGTAGAGCGCAAGGAGGCAGTCAAAGAATATCCGGTTCAGTGGCTGGTTTACTACATCAGTGATGTGCTCATTGAGTCAAAACAGATATACCCGCATTGGCAGAAACTGGTGTATGGAGTCTTCATGGCAAACCGGAAGCTAAAGCACTATTTTCAGGGCCATCCAATCACCGTTGTCAGCTCAGATCCGTTGGGGGATATAATCCAGAACAGAGAAGCTACTGGGCGGGTTGCAAAGTGGGCCATTGAACTTAGCCCGCACAGATTAAAATATGTGCCCCGTTCTGCGATAAAGTCCCAGGCATTGGTGGATTTCATCAACGATTGGACAGAGTTGCAAGCACCTAAGGAAAAGCCGGATCACACATATTGGACTATTCACTTTGATGGATCAAGGCAATTGGAGGGCTCGGGGGCTGGAGTCGTGTTAACTTCCCCACGAGGTGATAAGTTCTGTTATGTCCTCCGTTTAATGTTCCCTTGTACTAACAATGCTGCTGAGTATGAAGCTCTCCTTCATGGTTAACGGATGGCCAAGGAGATGAACTTAAGCTGGGTTAAATGCTTTGGCGATTCAGACCTGGTGGCACAGCAAGTATCTGGCAAGTGGGACTCCAAGGATCCACTCATGGCAGCATATCGACGAGAGGTAGACGCTGTCGCTGGACACTTCAAGGGTTATCAGGTGGATCATATAGACCGGCGAAAGAATGAAGCGGCTGACGCATTAAGCCGGTTGGGTTCTCAGCGTAAAGCAGTTCCGCCCAATACCTTTTTGGATGAGTTGCACAATCCGTCGGTGCAGTTACCTTCAGAAAAGGACTTGGTTGTTCCTGATCCGGAGGCACAATTGGTCACGACACTTCATGTTGTTCCGGATTGGACGCTTCCCTACCTAGCGTACATGAACCGAGGTGAGTTACTAGAGGACGAAGTCTTGGCTAGACAGATAATCCGGTGGTCCAAATCAATAACTATTGTCAATGGAGAACTTCATCATCGCAGCGTCTCCGGGGCGTTTCAGCGGTGTGTATCACCGGAGGAGGGGTGTGATATTCTTATAGAGATTCATGAAGGAGATTGTGGTCATCATGCCGGTTCAAAGTCTTTGGTGGGTAAAGCTTTTCGTCATGGGTTGTACTGGTTGACGGCTCATGCCGACGCAAAGGACTTGGTCAGAAAATGTGATGCTTGCCAGAAATTTTCATGGTGTGCTCATATACCGGCGCATGAGTTGAGGATGATTCCAATTACTTGGCCATTTGCAACTTGGGGGCTTGATATGGTTGGACCCTTCAAGAGATCACAAGATAAAAAGACCCACCTTTTGGTGGCAGTGGACAAGTTTACCAAATGGGTTGAAGCGGAGCCTGTCAGTAAGTGTGATGCGGCAACGGCAGTTCAGTTCATCATAAAGGTGATTTTCCGGTTTGGCTTTCCACACAGCATTATAACTGATAATGGCACCAATCTATCCAAGGGGGCTATGGAGGAGTTCTGTCAACGAGAGCATATACGCCTTGATGTGTCATTCGTAGCTCACCCTCAGTCTAATGGCCAAGCTGAAAGAGCCAATCAAGAGATCTTGAGAGGCATCAAACCTCGGCTTATGGTTCCTTTGCAGAGAACACCGGGTTGTTGGGTGGAGGAGTTGCCTTCTGTACTATGGAGCATCAACAATACACCTAACAGATCCACATGGTACACGCCTTTCTTCATGGTATATGGAGCTGAAGCAGTCCTCCCTAGTGATATCCGTCATGACTCGCCGCGGGTGACGGCTTATGTTGAAGCGGATAATGAAAAAGCAAGGCAAGATGCGTTGGACTGGCTAGATGAAGAACGGGACACGGCGGCAACTCGATCAGCGATTTATCAGCAAGATCTGCGCCGGTACCATAGTCGCCAGGTTAAAACAAGGACGTTTCAAGAAGGAGATTTGGTGCTCCGGCTCATCCAAGACCAGACGGACATGCACAAGCTATCCCCACCTTGGGAAGGACCCTTTGTGGTCAGCAAGAACCTGTACAACAGATCATACTACCTCATCAACGTTCGAGAACATAAGGACTCACGTACGGCGGAGGAGGAGCCCAAGCAGTCGTGGAACATCGCTCTTCTTCGACCTTACTATGCTTGAGCTATAGGCTCCGCTTTATGTACATATCTTTTGTATATACTATGATCAATACAATAAACAGGCGCCCCTGATAAACCGGGGTATCAGCCGTATTTTTCATAAGAGTATCACATGGGGGCTTTTGCGGGCGAGGGAGTTTCTATGGCCTCTTAAACCGGCGACCATATCAAGACCATCATAAGGGCACAACTCTGGTTGCTTCGGCAATTTCCACATGATGATGAGGGGCAAAAGAGAGTTTGATGCTTAGCACAACTCAAACATAGGCCCCGACGAGCAATGCTCAAATGCTACCTAGGGGCTCCTGATGCAAGACATCAGCGAGTTGAAAACTCTTGTAGTAAACACGGCTTGGAAGCTTGGTGTATACACCTAAAACCCCGGCTTAACCTGCCTGCATCAAGTAAGTCACGACGTCCAGGTAAACCTGGTATGACCCGTCGAACGTACACACAAGTCAATCCTTCTGGACCCTGAACTTGGTAACGTTAAATTGACGATCATCAAGTGATTACACAAGTAAAATCTTTACGAGATTTTTTGAACTTGGTAGCATTTGACATTGATGATTTGGTTAAGGATTGCGGACCATCTTAACAGGCTTTGCAAAAATGGTTAAGCCTCGACTACATGGTCTTATTTGCCCCAAAACTTTATTTTTTATTTTTTATGTTTTCTCAAATCTTTATCTTCAAGGTCATTGGTTTTTCAACCAAGTCCATTGATTCAAGGAGTGGACGACTATAAAGTTGCCACTACATCTGTGTTTACAAAGTTATAGTCTGGGTTATAAACACCAGCGCTAAACTACAGCTAAACCGGAGTTCATTGTAACCCGGTTCGGCCTTCATGGGAAGCCGACAAGTAATCAAGGGAGTCATCAGCACTTACACCTTGGATCGTTCCTGCCGGATTAAGGTTTATTAAGATACACTTAATCACAGGTATGGTACATACTTATAAATTCTACACAGTTCGAGTTATCAACTTAGATCATGTGCTTGGGCATTATGACCCGTCCGGCGATAAACCGCCAGGACACTTTGAACATTGTTTTATGCAGAAACAGGTAGAATAAACCGTCAAAAGCATTGAAAGCAGGATATATTACAAAAGTTGCCAATCAAAGCAATCTCACAAGTATAGTATGGGACAAAACACAGAGTATCTCAGCTATCCTATTACAAGGCGCTGGAAGGCCCAAAAGAATATCAGTTTTTTCTCAAACCACTGGGACATAAAGTTAGACCGGCGCTGGTTTAAGACTCTGCATCAGCCCATCGTGACGATTGAGGGCCAGCTTGCTCCGGGTCTTCGGCGGTTTCTTCCAGCTGCTGGAAGTCAGTTGTGGCCCAGTTAATCTTGGCAAGGGATCGGAAATAAACTTCGTCATTTATGAGTTCTGACGGATCAATGTCAGGGGCGAAGGTGTGCTTACGGACGGGCGGAATAAGATTCTCAATATCATAGGACGGACGTTCCACCCGTACGTTCTCCATATCATAGCCCGGGTGATATCTTGATAAGTCCGCTTCATCAGCAAGTTTACTGGCAACAGGCCACATATCCTTGGTTAAGGCGCGAAGATCATCACTAGAGAAGGCTGAACTGTCTTCCTTCATGCTTGGATAGCCGTTCATTGCCTCCGCCGGATCAAAATCAGGAACCCAACCCTTCGCTCGGGTTAAGGCTATCAGGGCGCCGGCTCTTGCAGATGACTTCTTCACTTCGACAAGACGGGCAGGAAAAATTGACAGTATTTCCAAAGTACCTTGGATGGTAGTTGGAGCCGGTTTGTTATGGGAGATAGCGCTAATGGCCCTTTGAGCGCCGAAATATAGCTGCTCCACCAGAGTGTACGCAACCTTTAGTTTCTTCCGCACATCATCGCCAAGATGAGTGATGCGCCTCCCTGAGTAAGAGTTATGAGTTCAACCGGAATAGTACAGGATTGAAAGGATAAGCTTATGTCAAAGAACTTACCGAAGATGGCAGATGTCATGACATTTATTTGCTACCTCAACCCGGACAGCTCTTCTGTCACCGGGTTAAGAGCAGCCTCAGCATCACTGGCTCTTTTCACCAAAGCAGCCTTTTCAACTTCCCAAGTTGACCGCTCCGCTTCAAAATCCTTCTTTAGCTTCTCCATATTAGCTAATGCAAGTGTAAGCTCATCCTTGACTTTAACAGAAGCAATCTCTTGGAATTTTAAGCTATCCCGGAGTTCAGTTATTTCAGAGGCCCTCCGGTTCAAGTCAGTCTGCCAAAGATAAAAGTATATCAGATATTCATGGAGCAATTCAATCAAAGTCCCAAGCACATAACGAGTTATGCACTTGACACTTCGGGGCTAATGTACATTTGCAGTAAAAACAGGCAATTTTTTCAGACAAGTCCCAAGCACATAACAAGTTATATACTTGACACTTGGGGGCTAATGTGACATTGTTATAAACATAGGAAAAGTCCCGGTTCACCCTCAATGAAGTAAACCGTCCCTTGGGGGCTACACGTGCAAGTCAAAGTTCTATATTTGATCTACTGAAGTCTCGGTTCACCCTAAAAGGCTAAACCGACACTTGGGGGCTACGATGGACTAAAGGTACAATTGCGAGGCACAAGCATAAATGAAAGACAAAGGAAAAGAAGTTACCTCATAGCATTCCTTCATTAAATTCACCAAGCCGTCTTCATAGTCACGACCGGTATGTAGCCGGTTTAAGTACCTGGAATGAAGCTCCTAAGCACTGAGCTGAGCATAGCTGGACAAGTCGGTATTCCACTTGCCCTTGTCCTTGTGGAGAAATTCTTCCTTGGCAGTGTGTTTGGCCAAAGCAACAGGCTCTCCTGGGGTGGTAAATCCGGTCCCAGTGATCTCAACGTCATCAGTTGAGGTAGCAGTTGGCCTAGAAGGATTAGCAGCAGCGGGATTGACTTGAGCAGGACTAGCAGGAGACGGACTAGCCCGGGTAGGGCTGGCCAGTTCAGCAGTATGCTCCATGGGATCGTTCCCCTGAGCAGCAAGATCTTCTTGGTCCATAGGAGGAGGATCATCATGTGGAATCTCAACTTTGTCTTCTAAGGGGTTAGCAAGCTCAGGATCGTCTGCTGGTCCAGGAGTGGTATTGTCGAGTGCCGGTTTACTCAATTTGGCATTTTTGCTAGGCTTGGGCATACTGTGAAAAGATTAAAGAGATAATAAAAATCAGAAGTCAAAGATGAAAAGTTAATCCAGACAGAGTAAAAGACAGCTTACCCGTGAACAATCTTGTGGGCAAGAACTTGTGTGGCGGTTGATTCCCTAGAAGAGGAGAGAGGAGTTTCCTGATAATTGGAGTAAGACGGATTAAGGGGTTGACGAATAAGACCTTCTTTGGGGTAAAGAGCAGTTGGAGTAAGTAAAACCTCAGAACGATGCCTTCGAGCCGGAGTGTGAGGTAATCCGGTGGATTCAATCGCATGGCCACTATGGTGAGTGGTGCGGCGAGCTTCATGTTGCTGCTTCTTCAAAAGAAAGTTTGGATCCAGATGAGCATAAGGATGAGAAAACTGAAATTTCCGGACTGCCCGACGAATTTTTGGTAGCTGTGGTTCTGAGTCGGAGGAAAGAGAGATTACCTCAACGTCATCCGCTTTACTGCCTTCAGCAAGGCCCTGGGAACAGTCATTATTAATAAAAATGCAGGCAAAAGGAAAGGCTAAGGAATCATAACTAGGTGGTACCTCAGAGGCCGGATCATCTTCCTCCGCATTGGATCCAGATGCGACAGCAGGCTTCTTCTTGTTCCTCTTCACAGCCAGGGTCTTTTCGCGAGCTGGCTTCGCCGGTTTTTCCTGGGTTTTCATTTTCCAGAAAGGGTCATTCTCCTGTTCAAAGGAATAAATGCATATTAAACCAAGCACTATGGATGGATTAAAACGAAGCAAAAGGGACGGAATATTTTTTTACCGATGGCGGTTTATTGGTCACACAGAAGGGTGCCAAGCCGGTCTGACTGCACTCTTCTAGAGGTATATTCAGCAATTTCTTGACAGATTCGTTAACCTCAATTTCTGATAGCACCATCTCTGTGTGGCGCAAAGGGTCCTTGGGGTTCCCAGTATACTCACACATTAAACCGGAATGCTGGCTTAGCGGGAGAATACTCCAAGAAAGCCAGCAGCGGACGAAGTCAACTCCTGTCAATCCGTTGGCTACAAAGGCCCTGAGCTTCGAAAGCTGAGGGGCATATTGAGCTCGCTCCTGGGCACTCAAACGCTATGGAAAAGGATGGTCCTCTGGAAGACGATGGGGGCGATAACCCGACAGTGGATTTTCACCTTCCGGCGAAGTGTCTACACAGTAGAACCAAGTTTCATTCCAGTCCTTTGGATGACTGTGGAGAGTGGCGTGAGGGAAACTAACGTCCTTCCTCTTCTGAATAGTCATTCCGCCAAGTTCAGTGTTTGGGCCATCATGAAATTCAGTTTGACGGTTTAAGTGGAAGAAGTCCGAGAATAGCTCCACTGTTGGCTCCTCTTGCAGATATGTTTCACAGAAGACTTGGAAGTTGGAAACGTTTGATACAGAATTGGGACCAATGTCTTGTGGACGAAGCTGAAAGTTTGCTAATACATCACGGAAAAACTTTAACCCGGGAGGGTTGAATCCCCGGGCCAAGTGATAAAAGAAGACAACGATTTCTCCTTCCTTGGGCTTTGGAGGACACTCTTTTCCGGGAGCCCTCCAGTGAAGGACATCCTTTCGGCCTAAAGCTCCAATTGCGGCCATCTTTTCTAAATCGTCCTCGGTGATCCGGGATGGGACCCAGTTGCAGGAGACAAACTGCTTGGCTGTGGTAGTCATCTTTTCAAAGGGGAAGGCTGAAAATACAATAAAGATCCGGTTTGGTAATCTAAGCAGATTTAAACTGGTATGCTATACGAAAGTATCGGTCTGAATGGCGGTTTTAGTAGGGGCCTAATGGTATTTACCGGATTATAAAGTTTGGAAAAAGTTAAACCGCCAGCACAGGCAGGTAAGACGCAGATCTAAAAGGTAAACCGCCAACTCAGGCAGATAAGACACAGATCTAAAGTGTGCGGAAACAACTTTCACACATGCAACAGTGAAATATGGATCTGCAGCATAGGGAAAACTCAGAAATAACTCAAGTTTTATTCAGCGGACATGATGAAGGTCTTAAACAGATTCAGTCTAACTAGCAGTATCGGGAGAGATAAAGTTATAATGATGGGGCGGAGTCATGCTTGCGGTGGTTGCCCTAAAGTTTGAGATCTACGGCTAAATACTGCCTATGGCGAAGAACTGCGAAGAACAGGGACTCATCTACGAGCTCGCATGAAACCCTAGAACTGAGATCTACGGGAAGGAAAGAAGTGGACGTACCTGAGGCAATGGAAGCGGAGAGGCACTGACGAGTCTCTGGAAGCGTTCAGGTTGATGCAGTGGTCGGGCTCGACGAAGACGCAGAACTCGGCGGACGGTGGCGGAGCTCGAGCGCAAGAAGATAGAGGAAGAAGAAGAGGCAAGGGGGGGGGGTAAAAGGAGGCGCCCTCTGCCCTATTTATAAGCCGAAGGGATAAAACGGCAGGCGCGGGAATCGAGGAGCCCAAAGGGAGGATATGGACGATGCTGTCGCCTCGATCTTCGGAGCTTTAATGAGTACAGGTATTAAATGCGCAGACGGCGGCACGGCGGTTTAAAGTGATCTGAGGAGATGATGTCACGCCGGTTTACAAAGCATGCTGAAGCTGCGCAAATGGAAATTTGTACAAGACTTTGAAGATTGACATGAACAGGTTCAAATCAATCTGGGGACTAATGTCAGGGATATTACTATCAAGTATAAACCGCCCAGGTGGGGCCGGTTTATGTTATCAAGATTATTTTATCAAAGGCCCAGAGGAATATGAAGTAGAAGACTCCAGCCCGAGAGGTTTAGAGCCCAAGGGTAAGGCCCATGATTTGTAAACCGCCATACTATGTAACGTGAGATGTAAGATAGAAAGAGTAGAGACCGAGGCGGACACGTTTATGAGCCGGCCTCGGGACTCTGTAAACCAGACCGGGCGTCACCTCTTATATAAAGGGACGACCCGGCGACGGTTCAAGACAAACAACTACAGATCGAGACACAGGCAAAGCGGATTCACTCCCTGGTCATCGAAACCCTAGCAATATACACTAAACTAGACATAGGCTTTTACCTTCATCGAAGGGGCCGAACTAGTATAAAATCCATGTGTCCTTGTCTGCTTAAACCCCTTTAAGCTAACCCGTAGCGATGGCCTCACGACTAAGTCCTTTTGCTAGGACATCTGCCGTGACAAAACCACGACATGTTACTTACTAGTGCGCGTAGCAGCGCCTCGGTATTTGATCCTGGTTCGGTTGCTCATATTGGTAACTCAAAGCAGGAGCTGCGGATTAAACGAAGACTGGCTAAGGACGAGGTGACGATGCGCATTGAGAATGGTTCCAAGGTTGATGTGATCGCCATCGGCATGCTACCTCTACATCTACCTTCGAGATTAGTTTTAGACCTAAATAATTATTATTTGGTACCTGCGTTAAGCATGACCATTATATCTGGATCATGTTTAATGCGATATGGTTATTCATCTAAGTCAGAGAATAATGGTTGTTCTATTTATATGAGTAATATATTTTATGGTCATGCACCCTTGAGGAATGGTCTATTCTTATTGAATCTCAATCGTGGTAATACACATATTCATAATATTGATGCCAGAAGATGCAAAGTTGATAATGATAGTGCAACATACTTGTGGCACTACCATTTCGGTCATATTGGTGTAAAGTGCATGAAGAAACTCCATGCTGATGGACTTTTGGAATCACTTCATTATGAATCATTTGATACTTGTGAACCATGCCTCATGGGCAAGACGACTAATACTCCGTTCTTCGGAACAATGGTGCGAGCTAATGACTTATTGGAAATTATACATACCGATGTATGCGGTCCGATGAGTGTTGAAGCACACGGTGGGTATCGTTATTTTCTTACCTTCACAGATGATTTGAGTTGATATGGGTATACCTACTTGATGAAACACAAGTCTGAAACATTTGAAAAGTTCAAAGAATTTCAGAGTGAAGTAGAGAATCATCGTAACAAGAAAATAAAGTTTCTACGATCCGATCGCGGAGGCGAATATTTGAGTTATGAGTTTGGTCTTCATTTATAACAACATGGAATAGTTTCACAGCTCACACCACCTAGAGCACCAAAGCATAATGGTGTATCCGAACGTCGTAACCGTACTCTATTGGATATGGTGTGTTCTATGATGTGTCTTACCGATTTTCCTTTATCATTTTGGGTTTATGCATTAGAGACAACTACATTCACGTTAAATAGGGCGTTGTCTAGATCCATTGGGACGACACTGTATGAACTATGGTTTGGCATGAAAACAAAGCTGTTGTTTCTTAAAGTTTGGGGTTGCGATGCTTATATGAAAAAGCTTTAGCCTGATAAGCTCGAATCCAAATTGGAGAAGTGCGTCTTCATAGGATACCCAAAAGAAACTGTTGGGTACACCTTCTACCATTGGTCCGAAGGCAAGACTTTTGTTGCTAAGAATGGATCCTTTCTAGAGAAGGAGTTTCTCTCGAAAGAAGTGAGTAGGAGGAAAGTATAACTTGGTGAGGTAATTGTACATTCGCTCGAATTGGAAAGTAGATCATCGGAGAAATCCGTTCCTGTGATGCCTACACCAACTATATAAGAAGCTAATGATAATGATCATGAAACTACAGATCAAGTTACTACCAAACCTAGCTCGAAGGTCGACCAGAACACGTACCACACCAGAGTGGTACGGTAACCCTATCCTGGAAGTCCTATTGTTAGACAACGGCGAACCTTCGAACTATGGAGAAGCTATGATGAGCCCAGATTCCGATAAATGGCTTGATGCCATGAAATCTGAGATATGATCCATGTATGAGAACAAAGCGTGGACTTTGGTGGACTTACCCGATGATCGGCAAGCCATTGAGAATAAATGGATCTTTAAGAGGAAGATAGACACTGATGGTAATATCACTGTCTACAAAGCTTGACTTGTTGCGAAAGGTTTTCAGCAAGTTCAATGTGTTGACTACGATGAGACCTTCTCACCCGTAGTGATGCTTAAGTCTGTCCAAATCATGTTAGCAATTACCGCATTTTATGATTATGAAATTTGGCAAATGGATGTCAAAACTGCATTCCTTAATGGATTTCTAAAAGAAGAGTTGTATATGATGGAACTAGAAGGTTTTGTTGATCATAAAAGTGCTAACAAAGTGTGCAAGCTCCAGCGATCCATCTACAGACCGGTGCAAGCATCTCGGGGTTGGAATGTACGCTTTGATGAGGTGATAAAAGCATATGGTTTTATACAGACTTACGGTGAAGCCTGTATTTACAAGAAAGTGAGTGGGAGCTCTATAGCATTTCCGACATTATATGTGGATGGCATATTGGTTATTGGAAAAAATGTAGAATTTCTTGATAGCATAAAAGGATATTTGAATAAGAATTTTTTAATCAAAGACCTCGGTGAAGCTGCTTACATATTGGGCATCTAGATCTATAGAGATAGATCCAGACGCTTAATTGGACTTTCACAGAGCACTTACCTTGACAAAGTTTTGCAGAAGTTCAAAATGGATCAGTCAAAGAAAGGGTTCTTGCATGTGCTATAAGGTGTGAAATTGAGTCAGACTCAATGCTTGACCACTGCGGAAGATAGAGAGAAAATGAAAGTCATTCCCTATGCCTCAGTCATAGGTTCTATCATGTATGCAATGCTATGTACCAGACCTGATGTGTGCCTTGCCATAAGTTTAGCAGGGAGATACCAAAGTAATCCAGAAGTGGATCACTGGATAGCGGTCAAGAACATCCCGAAGTACCTGAAAAAGACAAAGTATATGTTTCTCGTTTATGGAGGTGATGAAGAGCTCATCGTAAAAGGTTACATTGATGCTAGCTTCGACACAGATCCGGATGACTCTAAGTCACAGACCAGGTTACGTGGCGAGATCTACGTGTGAAGCGGAGTACATAGCTGCTTCAGAAGCAGCACATGAGGGTGTCTAGATGAAGGAGTTCATACCCGATATAGGTGTAATACCTAGTGCATCGGGTCCAATGACAATCTTTTGTGACAACACTGGTGCAATTGCTTTGGCGAAGGAATCTAGATTTCAAAAGAGAACAAAACACATCAAGAGACGCTTCAACTCCATTCGTGAATTGGTCAAGAATGGATACATAGAAATTTGCAAAGTACATACGGATCAGAATGTTGCAGACCCGTTGAATAAGTCTCTTCCACGAGCAAAACATGATCAACACCAAGACTCCATGGGTGTTAGATTCATTACAATGTAATCTAAATTATTGACTCTAGTGCAAGTGGGAGACTGATGGAAATATGCCCTAGAGACAATAATAAAGTTGTTATTATTTTATATTTACTTATTCATGATACATGTTTATTAGTCATGCTAGAATTGTATTGACCGAAAACCTAAATACATGTGTGAATACATAAACAAATACCGTGTCCCTAGTAAGCTTCTACTATACTAGCTCGTTAATCAAAGATGCATAAGGTTTCCTAACCATGGACATAAGTTGTCATTTGATAATAGGATCACATCATTGTGAGAATGATGTGATGAACAAGACCCATCCATTAGCATACCATTTGATTGTACAGTTTATTGCTACTGCTTTCATGTATGTCAAACACATATTCCTATGACTATGAGATCATGCAACTCCCGGATACTAGAGGAATACCTTGTGTGCTATCAAACGTCACAACATAACTGGGTAATTATAAGGATGCTCTAAAGATATCTCCGATGGTGTCTTGTTAGGTTGGCGTGAATCGAGATTAGGATTTGTCACTCCGAGTATCGGAGAGGTATCTCTGGGCCCTCTCGGTAAGACACATCATAATAAGCCTTGCAAGCAAAAGACTAATATGTTAGTCACGGGATGATGTATTACGGAACGAGTAAAGAGACTTGCCGGTAACGAGATTGAACTAGGTATAGAGATACCGATGATCGAATCTCGGGCAAGTAACATACCGACAGACAAGGGAATTGTATATGTTGTCTTAATGGTTCGACCAATAAAGATCTTCATAGAATATGTAGGACCCAATATGGGCATCCATTTTCCGCTATTGGTTATTGACCTAAGAGTTGTCTCAGTCAAGGCTACATAGTTCTCGAACCCGTAGGGTCCGCACGCTTAAAGTTTGGTGATGATATAATATTATATGAGTTATATGATTGGTGACCGAATGTTGTTCGGAGTCCCGGATATGATCACGGACATGACGAGCAGTCTCGAAATGGTTGAGATGTAAAGATTGATATATAGGCCGATAGTATTCGGACACCGGAAGTGTTCCGAAGTGTATCAGGTATTTATCGGAGTACCGGAGGGGTTATCGAAACTCCCGGGGGAAATATATGGGCAATATGGGCCATGAGAGTGGAGCACACCAGCCCACAAGGGGTGGCGCGCCCCCCATATGATAGGAGGCCGAATTGGAGAAGGAGAAGAGGGGGTTCGGCCCCCCTTCGTTCTGTTCTCCCCCTACCCTTTCTTCTCCGGTGAAATAATGCAGGGGGTGCCACTTGGGGCGCACCCTGGCTGCCTTCCCTCTCCCTCCCACCTATATATATATATGTGGGGGGGTGCCCCTAGCACACCCCAGACAACTGCCTAGCCATGTGCGGCGCCCCCTCCACAATTCACGTCCTCGGTCATATTTTTGTAGTGCTTATGCGAAGCCCCGCGGAGATCACTTTACCATCATCATCACCACACTGTCATGCTGACGGAATTCATCTAACACTTGGACGTCTTGCTGGATCAAGAAGGTGAGGGACGCCACCGAGCTGAACGTGTGCAGAACGCGGAGGTGTCGTGTGTTTGGTACTTGACCAACTGAAGCGCAAAGAAGTTCGACTACATCAATCATGTTGTGAAATGCTTTCGCTTACAGTCTACGAGGGTACGTAGACACACTCTCCACCCCTCGTTATTATGCATCTCCATGGATAGATCATTGCGTGTGCGTATATTTTTTGTTTGTTTTCCGTGCAACATTCCCCAACAAATGGCGGGCTACTTTTATGGCCAGATAGTGCTAGAGTTGGACAAAAAAATCATTGCCAATGAGCTAGAGTCACAAACATTGACGCGATCCCCTCACTTTGGACTAATCATGGACATAAAAAAACCATGGCTGGGTTGCGGCATGCAGCGCCCGTTGCTTGAAGAGAGGATGCAACTCTCTGGCCCACGACCTTGCTGCAACAACAAGAATTTCTGGAGAGCAGATGTTGATCCTTAATGTCCTAAGAAGTCCTTGGCCTTTGATGCTCTCTAAATGTACTGCCCATCTGAATAGTTTTGATCTACTCCAGATCTCAGAAAAAATATGCTTGAAGAAGTATAACCATTCTCAATGACCATGGGATCTCACAACTATTCCACATACTCCATTGCATTTCCTACTGCTTGTTGTACCATGTCACCTTACTTACATTAATAGTTGGTTGATTATGTTGCATCACTGTAGAATCTCTCAAAATCTTATCTTCCTCATCCTTTTTTACAAATTATAATATCTATATTTACTCTTACAAAAATGTTGAATAAAGACAATGTTATCGGATAAGTTTAGCTCTACATTGCTCTCATTAGTACATTTTTGCTATGTACCGCTGCACTAAATTTGATAACTAGTTGATTATGTAGCATCACTTTGCATCTTCGTTTCTTTATCCTTTATTTCTTTTCCAGCATCATCATATCTATATTTACTCTTAGCAGAATGTAGAACAAAAACAATGCTTTGTGGTGAACTTCTTGAATTATTCTCCATCGACATGGAGAAGAGTTTTATTGAGCAGGTGATAATAAATAATGTAAGTCCATCATTCTCATGCCTTCAAACTTTATTGGTGAATACATTTAGATAGACATTACGACCTCAACTACTACTTAGTTTGACATTAACATCAAATTGCATGTTTGCAACAACTCTCAATTTTCACTTTTAGTTATACAACCAGTTGCATATTCATACCATGCGATGGATCTGGCGTCTGCTGGGGATCCAACGCTTCCCGTGGCGCTAACGGCTCTACTAGTTGTGGATGGCGTCGGGATGGCCCCCTCGTATGGGAATGGGAAAAAAGACACCGTCCACGTCTATCACGCTACCTCTCGACCCAATTAATGATGTTGTCCCCTTCGAGGCCCAGCAGGAGCTGGAGCCCGAGGAAATCAATTGACGTCGTGTCTTTTCTCTCTGTCCTCGAAGCTCACAACAAGGAGGGAATCTACTGCGTGTTCCACCCCGCAAGAGCAATGACTTACACTCATGAATTCGACCCCTATGCCTATCTCAACGATCTCTCATAGGAGGGGGGAGGAGGAGTAGGAGAGGAAGAAGAAGAGGACCATGACAACTGCGAGAAGAATGAAGACTAGACAATGCCGACCCCGACCCCGACTAGTGTAGGTAGCAGTGCTAGGCAACAATGTTGTTGGAAATGTCATTAAGTCACTAATTATATGTAAAATGATACATTTTGGCCACTACATATATGTGCTATAAATTTATTGTGCTGATACATGTGTTAGTTTGATTATTGAACTTAAATTGCCCCTACAAAATTGATGAAAATGAAAAATCAAAGAATTTTTTGGAGGAAGCCGTTTTGGCGATTATGTGTTTGCACATAACCATCGCAATCTTCATAGCAAACGTGTTATGACAATTGTCAAAATGCCAATACCATGACTCTGCTAGAGTTGCTTTTGCTACCAAGATTTGATATTTTTGCCTACTTTACTAGAGCTGAATGGTGGCTAGACCGGACAGTGGCATACACATATGAACATTCTCGAATACCCCCACGTCCCTCCCATCGGGCCACTCAGGGGAGACAACTGTTGGGAAACGTTGCATGGAAAACAAAAAAAATCTACGCACACGCAATGGTCTATCCATGGAGATGCATAGCGACGAGGGGGAGAGTGTGTCTACATACCCTCGTAGACCGTAAGCGGAAGCGTTTCACAACGGGGTTGATGTAGTCAAACTTCTTCGCGCTTCAACCGATCAAGTACCGAACACACAGCACCTCCGTGTTCTGTACACGTTCAGCTCGGTGACGTCCCTCGCCTTCTTGATCTAGCAAGGTGTCGAGGTAGTAGATGAGTTCTGTCAGCACGACAGCGTGGTAACGATGACGGTGAAGTGATTTCTGCAGGGCTTTGCCTAAGCACTATGAAAATATGGCCGAGGACGTGAACCGTGGAGGGGGGCGCCACACACGGCTAGGAAATTGTTTGGGGTGTGCCAGGGGCGCCCCCCACATATATATAGGTGGGAGGGAGAGGGAGGCATCCAAGGTGCACTCCAAGTAGGATCTGAATCCTACTTGGGGTTTCCCCAAGTGGCACGCCTGCCTTATTTCACCGGAGAATAAAGGGAAGGTGGAAGAGAGAAAGGAAAAGGGGGCCGAACCCCCTTTTTCCTTCTGCCAATTCAGCCTCCTACCATAGGGGGGCGCGCCACCCCTTGTGGGCTGGCGTGCTCCCGTCTCATGGCCCAAATGACCCATATATTCCCCCGGGGGGTTCCGGTAGCCCCTCCGGTACTTCGATAAATACCTGATACACTTCGGAACACTTCCAGTGTCCGAATACTATCGTCCTATATATCAATCTTTACATCTCGACCATTTCGAGACTCTTCGTCATGTCCGTGATCATGTCCGGGACTCCGAGTAACATTCGGTCACCAACCATATAACTCATATAATACTATATCATCATCGAACGTTAAGCGTGCAGACTCTACGAGTTTGAGAACTATGTAGACATGACCGAGACACCTCTCCGTTCCATAACCAATAGCGGAACCTGGATGCCCATATTGGCTCCTACATATTCTACTAAGATCTTTAACGGTCAAACTGTTATGACAACATACACAATTCCCTTTGTTCGTCGGTATGTTACTTGCCCGAGATTCGATCGTCGGTTTCTCTATACCTTGTTCAATCCTATTACCAACAAGTCTCTTTACTCGTTCCATAATACATCATATCATGACTAACTCATTAGTCATTTGCTTGTAAGGCTTATTATGATGTGCATTACCGAGAGGGCCCAGAGATACCTCTCTGTTACTCAAGAGTGACAAATCCTAATCTCGATTCACGCCAACCCAACAAAACACCTTCGGAGATACTTGTAGAGCATATTTATAATCATCCAGTTACGTTGTGAATTTTGATAGCGCACAAGGCATTCCTCCGGTATCTGGGAGTTGCATGATCTCGTAGTCAAAGGAATATGTATTTGACATACATGAAAGTAGTAGCAATAAACTGAACGATCAAATGCTAAGCTAACGGATGGGTCTTGTCAATCACATCATTCTCATAATTATGTGATCCCGTTATCAAATGACAACTCATGTCCATGGTTATGAAACCTTAACCATCTTTGATTAATGAGCTAGTCTAGTAGAGGCTTACTAGGGACACGGTATTTGTTTATATATTCACACATGTATTTAGGTTTCCAGTCAATACAATTCTAGCATAAATAATAAACCTCTGGTATGATTAAGGAAATATAATAATAACCATTTTATTATTGCCTCTAGGGCATATTTCCATCAGTCTCTCTTTTGCACTAGAGTCAATAATCTAGTTCACATCGCCATGTGATTAACACCCAAAGAGTTTACTAGAGTCAATAATCTAGTCCACATCGTCATGTGATTACAACCCATAGATCACATCGCCATGTGATTAACACCCGAAGAGTTTACTAGAGTCAATAATCTAGTTCACATCGTTATGTGATTAACACTCCAAGGTATGATCATGTTTTGCTTGTGAGAGAGGTTTTAGTCAACGGGGCTGCAACATTCAGAATCGTGTGTACTTTACAAATTTCTATGTCTACAATGCTCTGCATAGAGCCACTCCAGCTAATTTCTCCTATGTTCAATACGCATCCAGGTTGATACTCAGACTCATCTAGATTAGTGTCAAAGCTTGCATCGGTGTAACCCTTTACAACGAACTCTTTATCACCTCCGTAATCGAGAAACATTTCCTTATTCCTCTAAGGATAATTTTGACCGCTGTCCAGTGATCCACTCCTGGATCACTCTTGTACCCCCTTGCCAGACACGTGGCAAGGCACATATCTGGTCTGGTACACAACATGCCATGCTTTATGGAACCTATGACTGAGGCATAGGGAATGACTTTCATTCTCTCTCTATTTTTTTGTCGTCGTCGGGTTTTGAGTCTTACTTAACTTCATACCTTACAACTCAGGCAAGAACTCCTTCTTTGACTGATTCATTTTGAACTTCTTCAAAACTTTATCAAGGTACACATTTTGTGAAAGTCCTATTAAGCGTCTTTGATCTATCCCTATAGATCTTGATGCCCAATATATAAGCAGCTTCACCAAGGTCTCTTATTGAAAAATTCCTTTTGATCAATCCTTTATGTTTTCTAGAAAATTCTACCTCATTTCAGATCAACAATATGTCATTCACATATACTTATCAGAAATGTTGTAGTGCTCCCACTCACTTTCTTGTAAATACATGCTTCGCCGTAAGTCTGTATAAAATCATATGCTTTGAGGTTTGGTAGTTCGAAGGTTCATATACATGGATCATATCTCAGATTTCATGGCCTCAAGCTATCTATCGGAATCTGGGCTCATCATAGCGTCTTCATTATTCGAAGGTTCGCCTTTGTCTAACAACATGACTTCCAGGACAGGGTTGCCGTACCACTCTGGTGCGGTACGTGTTCTGGTCGACCATCGAGGTTTGGTAGTAACTTGATCCATAGTTTCATGATCATTATCATTAGCTTCTTATATAGTTGGTGTAGGCACAAGTTCTACTTTCCTCCCACTCACTTCTTTTGAGAGAAACCCCTTCTCTAGAAAGGATACATTCTTAGCAACAAAAGTCTTGCCTTCGGATCTATGGTAGAGGTGTACCCAACAGTTTCTTTTGGCTATCATATGAAGACACACTTCTCCTATTTGGGTTCGAGCTTATCATGCTGAAGCTTTTTCACATAAGCATCGCAACCCCAAACTTTAAGAAACGACAACTTTGGTTTCTTGCCAAACCATAGATTATATGGTGTCGTCCCAACAGATTTAGATGGTGCCTATTTAATGTGAATGCAGCTATCTCTAATGCATAACCCCCAAAAAATAAAGGCAAATTGGTAAGAGACATCATAGAACGCATCATATCCAATAGCGTACGGTTATGATGTTCAGACACACCATTACGATGTGTTGTTCCGGGTGGCGTGAGCTGTGAAACAATTCCACATTGTTACAAATGAAGACCAAACTCGTAACTCAAATATTCGCCTCCGTGATCAGATCGTAGAAACTTTATTTTCTTCTTACGATGATTCTCTACTTCACTCTGAAATTCTTTGAACTTTTCAAATGTTTCAGACTTGTGTTTCAACAAGTAGATATAACCATATCGACTCAAATCATCTGTGAAACTGAGAAAATAATGATACCTGCCGCGTGCTTCAACACTCATCGGACCGCATACATCGGTATGTATTATTTCCAATAAGTAGCTCGCTTCATTGTTCCGGAGAATGGAACTTTAGTCATTTTGCCCATGAGGCATGGTTCGCAAGTATCAAATGATTCATAATCAAGCTATTCGAAAAAATCCATCAGCATGGAGTTTCTTCATGCACTTTACACCAATATGACCTAAACGGCTGTGCCACAAGTATGTTTCACTCTCATTATCAACTCTGCGTCTTTTGGCATCAATATTATGAATATTTGTATTACTACGGTCGAGATTCAATAAACCATTCACCTTGGGTGTATGATCATAGAAGGTTTTGTTCATGTAAATAGAATAACAATTATTCTCTGACTGAAATGAATAAACGTATTGCAATAAACACGATCTAATCTTGTTCATGCTCAACGCAAACACCAAATAACATTTATTTAGGTTTAACACTAATCCTGAAAGTATAGGGAGTGTGCGACGATGATCATATCAATCTTGGAACCACTTCCAACACACATCATCGCCTCACCCTCCACTAGTCTCCGTTAATTCTGCAACTCCTGTTTCGAGTTACTAATCTTAGCAACTGAACAAGTATAAAATACCCAGAGGCTACTACGAGTACTAGCAAGCTACACATCAATAACATGTATATCAAATATACCTTTTTCACTTTGCCATCCTTCTTATCCGCCGGATAATTGGGGTAGTTTTGCTTCTAGTGATCATTTCCTTTGCAGTAGAAGCACTCAGTTTCAGGCTTGGGTCTAGTTTTGGGCTTCTTCTCGGGAGTGACAACTTGCTTGCCATTCTTCTTGAAGTTCCCTTTCTTCCCCTTGCCCTTTTTCTTGAAACTAGTGGTCTTGTTAACCATCAACACTTGATGCTCTTTCTTGATTACTACCTTCGCCGATTTCAGCATCGCGAAGAGCTCAGGAATCGTTTTGTAATCCCTTGTATATTATAGTTCATCACAAAGTTCTAGTAGCTTGGTGATAGTGACTAGAGAACTCTGTCAATTACTATCTTATCTACAATATTAACTCCCACTTGATTCAAGTGATTGTAGTACCCAGACATTCTGAGCACATGCTCACTAGCTGAGCTATTCTCTTCCATCTTGTAGGCAAAGTACTTGTCAGAGGTCTCATACCTCTTGACATGGGCATGAGTATGAAATACAGATTTCAGCTCCTGGAACATCTCATATGCTCCATGATGTTCAAAATGTCTTTGAAGTCCCGGTTCTAAGCAGTAAAGCATGGCACACTGAACTATAGAGTAGTCATCAAATCGAGCTTGCCAGACATTCATAACATCTGCTTTAGCTCCTGCAGCAGGTGCATCACCTAGCGGTGCATCAAGGACATAATTCTCCTATTTAGCAATGAGGATAATCCTCAGATCACGGACCCAGTCCGCATCATTGGTACTGACATATTTCAACTTAGTTTTCTCTAGGAACACATTAAAATTCAAGGGAACAGTAGTACATGCCATGATCTACAACATAGATATGCAAATACTATCAGGACTAAGTTCATGATAAATTAACTTCAATTAATCAAATTACTAATGAACTCCCACTTAAAATAACATCCCTCAGATTATCTAAGTGAAACATGATCCAAATCAACTAAACCATGCCCGATCGTCACATGAGATGGAGTAGTCATCAATGGTGAACATCTCTATGTTGATCATATCTACTATATGACTCATGTTTGACCTTTCGGTCTCAAGTGTTCCGAGGCCATGTCTGTACATGCTAGGCTCATCAAGTTTGACCCAAGTGTTCCGGGTGTGTAAAACTGTCTTACACCCGTTGTATGTGAACGTAGAGTCTATCACACCCGATCATCACGTGGTGTCTCAAAACGACGAACTGTAGCAACGGTGCATACTCGGGGAGAACACTATTATCTTGAAATTTAGTGAAGGTATCATCTTATAATGCTACCGACGTGCTAAGGAAAATAAGATGCATATAAGATAAACATCACATGCAATCAAAATACGTTACATGATATGGCCTTCATCATCTTGTGCTTTTGATCTCCATCTCCAAAGCATCGTCATGATCTCCATCGTCACCGTCTTGACACCTTGATCTCCATCATAGTGTCGTGGTCGTCTCGCCAACTATTGCTTCTACGACTATTGCTAACACATAGCGATAAAGTAAAGAAATTACATGGCGCTTGCATTTCATACAATAAAAAGACAACCATAAGGCTCCTATTGGTTGTCGATAATTTAGAAAACATGATCATCTCATACAATAACATATAACTCATCACGTCTTGACCATATCACATCACAACATGCCCTGCAAAAACAAGTTAGACGTCCTCTACTTTGTTGTTACAAGTTTTATGTGGCTGCTATGGGCTTCTAGTAAGAACCGTTCTTACCGACGGCACAAAACAATGACAGTGATTTATCAAGTTTGTTATTTTAACCTTCAACAAGGACCGGCCACAGTCAAATTTGATTCAACTAAAGTAGGAGAAACAGACACCCGCCAACAACCTTTATGCAAAACAAGTTGCATGTCAGTCGGTGGAAGCGGTCTCATGTACGTGGACATGTAAGGTTGGTCTGGGCCGCTTCATCTTACAAGGCCGCCGGATCAAAATAAGACATTGATGGTAGGCATTATGACGATCACCGCCCACAACTCTTTGTGTTCTACTCGTGCATATCATCTACGCATAAACCTGGCTCTAATACCACTGTTGGGAAACGTTGCATGGAAAACCAAAAAAATTATATGCACAGGCAATGATCTATCCATGAAGATGCATAGCAACAAGGGGGAGAGTGTCCTACGTACCCTCATAGACCGTAAGCGAAAGCGTTTCACAATGTGGTTGATGTAGTCGAACTTCTTCGGGCTTCAACTGATCAAGTACCGAACGCACGAAACCTCCGCATTCTGCACACGTTCAGCTCGGTGACGCCCCTCGCCTTCTTGATCCAGCAAGGCGTTGAGATAGTAGATGAGTTCTGTCAGCATGACGGCATGGTGACGGTGGCGGTGAAGTGATTTCCACAGGGCTTCGCGTAAGCACTACGAAAATATGACCGAGGACGTGAACCGTGGAGGTAGGCGCCGCACACGGCTAGGAAATTGTCTGGGGTGTGCTAGGGGCGCCCCCTGTCGTGGTGCTAGGCCTGACAGTGAGAGTAGGGGGTACATAGGAGGAGGCAAGGTCCTAGCTATGACAAGGTTGTACACACGAGTTTTACGAGTTCAGGCCCCTCTTGGAGGAGGTAAAAGCCCCACGTCTCGGTGTGCGGAGGCTGTCGACTGGAATATGGGTATGTGTGTTACAGGGGGTGTGAACCCTTGTACCAGAGGAGGGGGTTGGCTTATATAGAGTGCGCCAGGACCCCAGCCGCCCCACGTTACAGAGGGTTCAATGTACATAAAGACATGACGTTACTGATAACACCTGTAATAAAGAGCAGTAATGGCTATTAAGATTACAGAGTGGATGCCTCACCGTTGCTAACCTTGTGTGACCTTAGACCTTTTGTGCTTCGAGTGGTTTCTTGCATGGTCGAGTGACTACTTTCTGGTCGAATGGAATTGGGGTATCCGAGTGAGATATACGGTCGAGTGGATTGCACTCTTTGGTTACTTTAGTCGGTATCTTTGGTCAGCCTCAGAATGTCCTTGATCCTAGGGTAGTGACCTTGGGTAGGGCGTCTAGGTCAGGCCTATGACCCTACCCTAGGTCTATGGTATCGTCAGTAGCCCCCGAATGGATTGAGGTCCGAGTGAAAAGAGAGGTAAAGTTGATTCTGTTCCGAGTCTTGTGCTTCAGAGGCCTCCTCTTTGAACTTGGGAATCAAATTGTTTCTTCAACATTATTTCAATTGCCTTGATCGATTCAGAAATCGTCGAGTGAACTTTGTGAGTAACCCTCGAGTGTTGACGAGGCGCGAGGTTTTCAGCGCGATTGGCTACTCTGCGGTTCCCGGATTTTGCGGGATTCAAATTTCGGGGAAGCTCGCGGGACGGAGCGAGTCGTAGTAATCGGACCGGACATACACGGATGCCTCGATTCCCGCACCGCCTTTTTCGCCACGTATCTGGCGTGCGACTGTTGCGGGATTTGACAAGATTGCACGGGCCCACAAGTCAGCCACTTGACCGCTGGCCCATAAAAGGGCGTCGCGGCCGATGCATAGGCACTGTACGCTTCATACTTCTTTTTCCTCCTCTGCTTCTCCACCTCACCTCTTCTCCTCGCCCACCGCTGCCCGGCCCGCGCGCAACTCGCCACCATGGGCAAAGACAAGACGGCAGCCCTGGAGCGTGCAAAGAAGGCGCCGGCGATGGGGAAGGGCAAGAAGGTGAACCGAGGGTTGACGTCGAGAACTGGGCTGTCGCCCAGTTGGATCCAGGGGGACTGGATCCGGTCTTTGATGCAACAGGAGGACATGGATGAGCTGGTTGACAGGGGCCTGATTGCCCACGAATCTTGGAGGCTGTCGGGGGACGAGCTCGAGCTGCAGCCGCAGGAGGGCGAGTGTGTCCTCCTCGCGACCCACATCGACCGAGGTTTCTCCTTGCCTCCGCATCATTTTTTCGGGGTTTTTATGAACTTCTACGACGCTCAACTACACCACTTTTCTCCCAACACTATCATGTATCTTGCTGCATTCATCTCTCTCTGTGAGAATTTCTTGGGGTGTCGACCGCACTGGGGTCTGTTCAAACATATTTTCACTTGCCGCTCCCAATCTATCAAGAAGGCCAACCCGACTGACGAGAAAACGCACGTGATCCAGATGTGCGGCGGCCTAGGCATACAGACTAGGGGTAGGAGCACCTTTCCCTCCATGACTCTTCCTGTGTCAGCCAAAGGGTGGCAGTCGACCTGGTTCTACTGCAAGGATATTCCGACACTGGGTCAGTCGACCGGCCTTCCCCCTTTCACCTTAGATCGAGTCAGTCAGTCCCCCTCATTGGTTCATGAGTCAGGCCGAGAAAGTAGAAGCGGATATGTTGGTCGAGCGAGTGGTACAGCTAGTCCGCGACGGTGTGACTGGGATGGACCTGCTGGAGGTGTTTCTCAGTCGACGGTTTCAACCTCTCCAAGCCCGTGATCATCCGATGTGGATGTACTCGGGCACCAATGACACCGCTCGGGTCCACCCGGAGGAGGTCTCCGAGAAGATGGTGGAGCAGTGGTTGCGGAGCATCCCCGGGAACAAGGACAACCCCAGGGGGACCAGGAGAGTCCGTCCATTTGACGCAGACCACGAGCCGAACAAGGTTTGACTTCTGCTTCCGAGTGAAATTTATGTTTCGATTTGTAGTTGTCTCTGAATCCGATTGACGTTTGATCAACTCTTTGTCCTGCAGATGTATTCGGTGCCCAATGGAGAGCAAGTCCAGGAGGGGGTGGAGGGCGTTGGCGAGGTCACCGACTGGAGGTCTGATGAAGAGACCGATGAGGAAAGTGAGGATTCAAGCAGTGGTGATGAGGTCGAATCGCGACCTCACATCAAGAGGCGCTCCAAGCTGACCCACGATCCAGAAAGTGCGTGCGCCAAGACAGCTCCCTCCGGTACTTGATGTCTACTACGTAACCTTCTTCTTGTAGACGTTGTTTGGCCTCCAAGTGCAGAGGTTTGTAGGACAGTAGCAAATTTCCCTCAAGTGGATGAACTAAGGTTTATCAATCCGTGGGAGTCGTAGGAGGAAGATGGTCTCTCTCAAACAACCCAGCAACCAAATAACAATGCGTCTCTTGTGTCCCCAACACACCCAATACAATGGTAAATTGTATAGGTGCACTAGTTCGGTGAAGAGATGGTGATACAAGTGCAATATGGATGGTAGATATAGGTTTTTGTAATATGAAAATATAAAAACAGCAAGGTAGCTAATGATAAAAGTTAACATAAACGGTGTTGCAATGCTTTGAAACAAGGCCTAGGGTTCATACTTTCACTAGTGCAAGTTCTCTCAACAATAATAACATAACTGGATCATATAACTATCCCTCAACATGCAACAAAGAGTCACTCCAAAGTCACTAACAGCGGAGAACAAATGAAGAGATTATTGTAGGGTACGAAACCACCTCAAAGTTATTCTTTCTGATCGATCTATTCAAGAGTCCGTAGTAAAATAACACGAAGCTATTCTTTCCGTGCGATCTATCATAGAGTTCATACTAGAATAACACCTTAAGACACACATCAACCAAAACTTTAATGTCACCTAGATACTCCATTGTCACCTCAAGTATCCGAGGGCATGATTATACGATATGCATCACACAATCTCAGATTCATCTATTCAACCAACACAAAGAACTTCAAAGAGTGCCCCAAAGTTTCTACCGGAGAGTCAAGATGAAAACGTGTGCCAACCCCTATGCATAGATTCCCAAGGTCACGGAACCCGCAAGTTGATCACCAAAACATACATCAAGTAGATCACGTGATATCCCATTGTCACCACAGATAAGCACATGCAAGACATACATAAAGTGTTCTCAAATCCTTAGAGACTCAATCCGACAAGATAACTTCAAAGGGTAAACTCAATTCATCACAAGAGAGTAGAGGGGGAGAAGCATCATAAGATCCAACTATAATAGCAAATCTCGCGATACATCAAGATCGTGCCATCTCAAGAACACGAGAGAGAGAGAGAGAGAGAGAGAGAGAGATCAAACACATAGCTACTGATACATACCCTCATCCCCGAGGGTGAACTACTCCCCCCTCGTCATGGAGAGCGCCGGGATGATGAAGATGGCCATCGGAGAGGGATTCCCCCCTCCAGCAGGGTGCCGGAACGAGTCTAGATTGGTTTTTGGTGGCTCCAGAGGATTGCGGCGGCAGAACTCCCGATCTAGGTTATTTTCCGGAGGTTTTAGTATATATAGGAGGTGTTGGAGTCGGGGACGAATAAAGGGGACCTCCGGGCTATCCACGAGGTAGGGGGCGCGCCCAGGGGGGCGCCCCTACCCTCGTGGGCAGCCCGGGAACCTTCTGGTCCCCCTCCGGCACTTCCTGGGCTTCGTCTGGTCCAAAAATAACCTCCGTTGAGTTTCAGGTCAATTGGGCTCCGTTTGATTTTCCTTTTCCGCGATACTCTAAAATAAGTGAAAAGCTGAAACTGGCACTGTGCTCTCGGTTAATAGGTTAGTCCCAAAAATCATATAAAAGTGTATATAAAATCCCATAAAACATCCTGGAAGGATAATATAATAGCATGGAACAATCAAAAATTATATATACGTTGGAGACGTATCAAGCATCCCCAAGCTTAATTCCTGCTTGTCCTCGAGTAGGTAAATGATAAAAACAATTTTTTTTGATGTGGAATGCTACCTAACATAATTCTCAAGGTAATTCTCTTTATTGTGACATGAATGTTCAGATCCGAAAGATTCAAGACAAAAGTCTATATTGACATAAGAATAATAATACTTCAAGCATACTAACAAAGCAATTATGTCTTCTCAAAATAATATGGCTAAAGAAAGTTCATCCCTACAAAATCATATAGTTTGGCTACTATACTAGCATACTTGCAAACCTCAACACAAGTATTTATCAAATTCATGACTACTATACTAGCATGACTCTAATATCACCATCCTCATATCTCAAAACAATCATCAAGTATCAAACTTCTCATAGTATTCAATGCACTTTATATGAAAGTTTTTATTACATCCCTCTTGGATGCCCATCATATTAGGACTAGTTTCATAACCTAAGCAAATTACCATGATGTTCTAAAAGACTCTCAAAATAATATAAGTGAAGCATGAGATTTCATCTATTTCTTAAAAATAAAACCACCACTGTGCTCTAAAAAGATATAAGTGAAGCACTAGAGCAAATGACAAACTACTCCAAAAGATATAAGTGAAGATCAATGAGTAGTTGAATAATTATGTAACTATGTGAAGACTCTCTAACATTTAAGAATTTCAGATCTTGGGATATTATTCAAACATCAAGCAAAAATAAATAAAATAGATTGACGCTCCAAGCAAAACACATATCATGTGGTGAATAAAAATATAGCATCAAGTAAAGTTACCGATAGACGAAGACGAAAGAGGGGATGCCTTCCCGAGGCATCCCCAAGATTAGGCTCTTGGTAGTCCTTGAATTTTACCTTGGGGTGCCTTGGGCATCCCCAAGATTAGGCTCTTGCCACTCCTTATTCCATAATCCATCAAATCTTTACCCAAAACTTGAAAACTTCACAACACAAAACTCAATAGAAAACTCGTAAGCTCCGTTAGTATAAGAAAATAAAACCAACACTTAGGTATTGTTGTGAACTCATTCTGAATTCATATTAGTGTAATATCTACCGTATTCCAACTTATACATTGTTCATACCCTCCGATACTACTCATATATTCATCAAAATAAGAAAACAACACATAGAAAACAGAATTTGTCAAAAACAGAACAACCTGTAGCAATCTGTAACTTCCAAATACTTCTGTAACTCTACAAATTCTAAAATAAATTGGTGGACGTGAGGAATTTGTATATTAATCATCTTCAATAAGAATCAACCAAAAATCAGTCTCCAGTAAAAAATGGTAGCCAATCTCTTGAGCGCTAAAGTTTCTGTTTTTACATCATGATCACATAAACTTCACACAAGTCTTCCCAAAGGTTCTACTTGGCACAAACACTAATTAAAAAATAAAACCACATCTAAACAGAATCTAGATGCAATTTTTATTCCAAACAGAAGCAAAATCAAAGAAAGTAAAATTGGGTTGCCTCCCAACAAGCGCCATCGTTTAACGCCCCTAGCTAGGCACAATGATTTCAATGATGCTCACATAAAAGATAAGAATTGAAACATAAATGGAGCATGATGAAGAATATTACTAGCACATTTAAGTCTAACCCACTTCCTATGCATAGGGATTTTGTGATCAAACAACTTATGGGAATAATAATCAACTAGCATAGGAAGGGAAAACAAGCATAACTTCAAGATTTTAAGCACATAGAGAGGAAACTTGATATTATTGCAATTCCTACAAGCATATGATCCTATCTCATAATAATTTTCAGTAGCATCATGAATGAATTCAACAATATAACTATCACATAAAGCATTCTTGTCATGATCCCCAAGCATATACATTTTATTACTCTCCACATAAGCAAAATTCTTCTCATTCGGAATAGTGCGAGTATCATAAGAGACTTGAATACTATAGATTGTTTCCACATTAAAAGAGTAATGTTCAGAAAAAGGGTAATCATAATCATGACAAGTTTGATAAATATAATCATCACTACTTTTTATGGCATAAGTGTCATCACAATAATCATCATAAGTAGGAGGCATGCTTTCATCATAATAAATTTGCTCATCAAAACTTGGGGGACTAAAAATATCATCTTCATCAAACATAGCATCCCGAAGCTTGTGGCTTTGCATATCATTAGCATCATGGGTATTCAATGAATTCATACTAACAACATTGCAATCATGCTCATCATGCACATATTTTATGCCAAGCATTCTATGTAATTCTTCTTCTAGTACTTTAGCACAATTTTCCTTTCCATCATTTTCACGAAAGATATTAAAAAGATGAAGCATATGAGGTAACCTTAATTCCATTTTTTGTAGTTTTTTTTATAAACTAAACTAGAGATAAAACAAGAAACTAAAAGATTCGATTACAGTATCTAAAGATATACCTTCAAGCACTCACCTCCCCGGCAACGGCGCCAGAAAAGAGCTTGATTTCTACTACGCAACCTTCTTTTTGTAGACGTTGTAGGGCCTCCAAGTACAAAGGTTTGTAGGACAGTAAAAAATTTCCCTCAAGTGGATGACCTAAGGTTTATCAACCTGTGGGAGGCGTAGGATGAAGATAGTCTCTCTCAAACAACCCTGCAACCAAATAACAAAGAGTCTCTTGTGTCCCCAATACACCCAATACAGTGGTAAATTGTATAGGTGCACTAGTTCGGCGAAGAGATGGTGACGCAAGTGCAATATGGATGGTAGATATATGTTTTTGTAATATGAAAATATAAAAAAAGCAAGGTAACTAATGATAAAAGTGAGCATAAATGGTGTTGCAATTCTTTCAAACAAGGCCTAGGGTTCATACTTTCACTAGTGCAAGTTCTCTCAACAATAATAACATAATTGGATCATATAACTATCCCTCAACATGCAACAAAGAGTCATTCCAAAGTCACTAATAGAGGAGAACACACGAAGAGATTATTGTAGGGTACGAAACCACCTCAAAGTTATTCTTTCTGATCGATCTATTCAAGAGTCCGTAGTAAAATAACACGAAGCTATTCTTTCCGTTCGATCTATCATAGAGTCCGTACTAGAATAAAACCTTAAGACACACATCAACCAAAACCCTAATGTCACCTAGATACTCCATTGTCACCTGAAGTATCCATGGGCATGATTATACGATATGCATCACACAATCTAATATTCATCTATTCAACCAACACAAAGAACTTCAAAGAGTGCCCCAAAGTTTCTATCGGAGAGTCAAGACGAAAACGTGTGCCAACCCCTATGCATAGATTCCCAAGGTCACGGAACCCGGAAATTGATCACCAAAACATACATCAAGTAGATCACGTGATAGCCCATTGTCACCACAGATAAGCACATGCAAAACATACATCAAGTGTTCTCAAATCCTTAAAGACTCAATCCGATAAGATAACTTCAAAGGGAAAACTCAATTCATCACAAGAGAGTAGAGGGGGAGAAGCATGATAAGATCCAACTATAATAGCAAAGCTCGCGATACATCAAGATCGTGCCATCTCAAGAACACAAGAGAGAGATCAAACACATAGCTATTGATACATACCCTCAGCCCCGAGGGTGAATGTAACATCCCAAATTTTCAATTTGGAATGTTATACATAGATTATATTGCATTTGCATGTTTTTGCATTTTTATTCGTGGCGTTCCTCAAAATTCTAAGCAACTCAAGGACCTACGGAGAGAGTTGGGGATTGTATCGTTTTCGTATTTGAGTTCGCTCGAATACCGGTACGAGGACAGTGTGATTCTAATTATTTTTCTCTCCTAAAAATATTTCCAAATACAAAATATGAGCGGAGATAATATGACTTCTCCAAAATAACAGAAATATTGGAGGAAAAATGTTAAAATCACTTTTGGTATTTTTCTGGATTTATTTTCGGATTTATTTGCATAGGAAAAATATGAGTTTTTCAAAATTGCATTTAGGTCCGGAAAAAATGTTCACTTTGTCCGAAATATTATTAGAGGACGGATAAAATTTATTTCGGGAATTTTGGAGTCCGTTTGGTATCTCTTTCGTTAGTTTTTCTGCGCCGAGACTCTTTTAGAAAAAAAAAAACAGAAACCGACTTAGACTCGTGAAGGACGAGGAGACTCGGCTTTATAAGCCGCAGCCGCCGGCCCAAGTCGCGCCAGCCTAGCGCCCGAACCCTAGCCAGCCCGCGCCGCCGCCGCTCGCCCTAGCCGCCGCCGCCGCCTCGCCCCGC
>LR738712.1:558812455-558852333 GCA_902687465.1 Secale cereale
TAGACTCGTGAAGGACGAGGAGACTCGGCTTTATAAGCCGCAGCCGCCGGCCCAAGTCGCGCCAGCCTAGCGCCCGAACCCTAGCCAGCCCGCGCCGCCGCCGCTCGCCCTAGCCGCCGCCGCCGCCTCGCCCCGCCGCCGCGCTGCACCACCGCCGCCGCGCCGCCGCCGCCCCACGCCGCCGCCCCACGCCGCCGCTCCGCCGCCGCCCCGCCAGCCCGCCAGCCCGCGGCCGCCCCGCGCCGCCCCGCCGGAGTTCCGCCGGAGTTGGTTGAGAAGAGGTAGTTTTTTTTCGTTTAACCGAGCGTTTTTTTTAGAAAACCTAGATCTGTTTTTTTAGAATAGATCGGTTCGATTTTTTTCCGGTTTAGTTATTTAGCGGACGTTCGTCCGTACGTTCGTTTTAACGAACTGTTTTCGTTAGTTAACCACAGACAGCGAACGCTCGTTCGTTAGCCTGTTCGTCGTTTTTCTTTTCGGGGTATTTATCCGCGGTTATTCCGATCGTGATTTCTGCCCTGATCTTGTTTTTCGTTTTTCTTTTCGCTCGAGAGTCGGAATCAGGTGATTCCAAATCCCAGATCTTCGTCTCAAAGCCCTCTTTATGTTTAATCAACTTGAACAAAGTTTTGGCTACTGTAAAATTTGACTTTAGGCCAACTAGTAAACCGGAGCTCGTTTCTTTTGCTGTTTGAGTTTCGTTGCTTCTTTCGAGTTGATTCTTTTTGCAAACCGGAGTTCTTAAGTTGAACTTTCTGGTTAGATCTCTTATTTGAGTTTTACCCATGCATTAGTTAAGTACTTATTGTATGCTTGTTTGATTGCGATAGAGTACCCGGAGTGCGTCGCTTGCTACTTTGAGTCTCTAGGTTTTGCGGATCATCAGCAAGGCAAGTAACACTTTAATCATGCTTTCCAATTACCCAGTTTTCATTGCATTAGTCAAACACTCACACATTGCATGAGTAGGATTAATTAACTTGTGGGATTGGGAAGTAGATTGAGGTAGTACCTATTACCTGCATTACATTCAAACCCTTGGGAGTTACTTCTACGTTTGCTGTTAGGACATGCTATGCTCGTAGACGTGGATTGGGTGAGTGAAATCCATGACAGATGTGAGTTTGTTAATTAATGGTTCAACTTAAGGTGGCAACATTAATACACATCTGGGTGGATTGAGGCATCTGGGTTTTCCAGTGATTGCCTGTTTTTCTTTTGGACCGCCACCCAGGCTCAAAGGAATCATGAGATTATTCATACTAGAAACTTCCGTGTGCAGCCACAATGCTATTATGGGCTCTAGCATAGTATGAGTAAGTTGTGCGAACTCTTACAGTGGTGGACTAGCAGATGTAGGGAATGTAGGTTGGTACGGTCCGCCCGATCGTAAGGTGCTAGCGCTTCTGAAAGACTATGTCTCGGTCATCCGTTTCTCAAACACCATGCAGTGCGAGAAACCAAACGGAGGCGATCGAGTCTTGTGGGAAAAGTGCACAAACCTCTGCAGAGTGTACAAACTGATCATGATTAGCCGTGTCCCCGGTTATGGATGTTTTGAGTATCCAGTACTTGGATTTTCATGCGCATCTCAACATGTTACTTTAATTTAATTTTGTTGGGTTTAATGATGAACTTTAATTGGGGTTGAGAGGATGTCTATCTTCTCAACGATGTTTCAACTACCATGATAGTTAATTAAAATGCATTCCTTTGAAGTAGGGAAAAATTGGCTTTACGCAAAAACTTAACCATAGAGCTTTCCACCAGCCATATTGCATATAGTATAGGCTTATTATCATTGCATTCTCTTGTGTTACCTTGCCAGCATATTCCATGTGTTGACCCGTTTTCGGGCTGCAACGTTTCATGTTGCAGACTTTTCAGACGACGAGTAAGATGCCCTTTTAGGTCGTTGTTCTATACTCAGTGATGCCGCTGGAGTTGATGGACTCACTTATCTTCCAAGCCTTCCGCTGTTATCGTGTTAGATGGCCTTCAGCCATATTATTTGTAATATTCATCGTTGGACTATCGATGTAATAAGTGTGTGATTGCTACTCTGTTATAAATCCTTCAAGTACTGTGCGTGTCAGCATTACTGATACATGGATGACACTGATGCACAGAGATCAGACTGTTTGAGGTCTGGTCGCTACAAGATGGTATCAGAGCACACGCTGACTATAGGACACGACCACTAAGACAAGCCCTAGAGCACTATTCACTCTTCTCTTTTTTGACTCCTCATCTTTTCTACTCTTTAGGATGGTGGAAGCAAAGCACAAGTTCATGCAACCGGATGATGATACACCCTTTGGACGACACCTGAAGGAAGTCACAAGATACCTCAACATTGGATTACCAAGTTTCACTGGAACCTACAATGCCACTCTACCTGAGGAGGAGTGTTGGTTGATTCAAGCCCAAGTTCCAGGAAGGACGTTCGCACCCGTCACCTCACTCATAGCATTTTCCTTTAATGCGCCTACATGGAGCCTAGGAAGGAGTATGGCAGCCCACATTGCTATGGGAAGGATTGGAGAAGTCTACCAGCAGGAGCTAAAGGACACCATCTACCAGATTTGTGGACGCCGAGATGAGAATTGGGATATGATTAGCACTCGGAAGGGTATGTCCATTGCAGCATTCAACCTAGAGTTGAACCACCACATTCGTCGCTAGGAGCACCAGATGTGTGCTGGGATGATAGATTTGAAGGAAGCCCTAAATAGGAATTTAGAGCTAGAGGAAGAACTCAAGTCTACACGCGACGGATATGAGGAGGAGATGAAGATACTTGTGGAGAAGAATGATGATTTGACCCGGAAGTTAGGGATACTCATGGGAGAGGAAGACGTGGAAGAAGAACCCAAGGAGATACCACCGGAAGACTATATCATCATAGATGACACGAATTCGGAAGCTGAGGATAGAAAGGATGAAGACTATGAAGATGAAGCTGGAGCAGACATTATGGAATCCTCTGCCGATCAATATTTCTAGATGACCACCAAGTACTAGTTTTAGAGCACCTTTGTAACGATCGTTAGATTTATAAGACCTTGTTTGAAATTGATTGGTGTGATATGATTGTGTGTTTGTCTCATGTGCATATGAGTAGTGATTTTCCCTTAGACCTCTTTTCTATTCTAATCTCTTCCCTCTACACCCATCAGATGCCTCCAAGACGTGAATTCGAGTTTCCCCCTGAGCTCACCCAGTTGATCCAGCAGCAGAACACCTTGATGCAACCTCTTGTCCAAAACACTCATAACAACCAGAACAACAACAACAGCCCTCTACCACCACCACCTGTGGACAACCTGACACGTTTCTTAAGATTGCAACCACCCGTGTTTGCTAGCAGCATCGAACCAATTGTGGCTGATGACTGGCTACACAAGATTGGAAGGGATTTGACCACCACCAATTGCTCGGATGATGAGAAGGTGCGATTTTCCGCACACCAGTTGTCTGGACCAGCCGCAACATGGTGGGAGAATTACACAGCCACATACCCTGTAGCCAATTTGACTTGGGATCAGTTTCAGCAAGCTTTTCGTACCGCCCATGTCTCAACTGGAGCCATGAGTATGAAGAAGCAGGAGTTTTGCAATTTGCGACAAGGGAATCGTACTGTAGCTCAGTACGTGGATGCGTTTAGTACCCTATCTCGTTATGCCCTAGATGATGTGGCCACAGATGCCAAGAAGCAGGAGAGATTCATGGAAGGGCTGAATGATGAGATGAGTGTACAGTTGATGGTGGCAACTTTCAATAATTACCAGGAGTTGGTTGACCGCGCCCTAATGATTGAAAGGAAGCATCAACAGATTGAGAGTCGCAGGAGGAAGTATGGGCAAGGAAAGTATAATTCTGGAGCTCAGCAGAAGCCTCGCTTTACCCCTAAAGCGGTAGGACAGTTTTAGCATACCCATGGTGGAGGTAGCTCACACAACCACAATGGCACCAAGAATGGAAATGGGAATGGAGCAAATGGAAACCAGAACCGCCCTACACCTTCCACACCCACCAAGAGGGATTTTAGCCATGTCACTTGTTACAAGTGCGGGAAGACTGGTCATTATGCTAATGAATGCCCAGAAGTTAAGAATGGGAACGGCAATGGAAGCGCCGGGAAGAAGCCCAACCCGTTCAACAAAGGACAAGTGAACCACGTGACTGTGGAGGAAGTAGAAGAGCAACCAGATGCAGTTATAGGTAAGTTCTTAGTTAAGTCCTTTACTGCACTCGTTCTTTTCGATACTGGTGCATCGCATTCATACATCTCAAGGGGATTCGTGGATAAGTATAAACTGCCGACCCAAGCCCTTAGATCGCCTATGTTAGTAACCTCACCAGGAGCAGAATATATGGCTAAGTCATGGTGTGATCAGTTGCCCTTAAGGATTGGTAATTACATATTCCCTTCTGACCTAATAGTATTGGAATCTCAAGGACTGGATGTGATATTAGGCATGGATTGGTTATCTAAGTATGAAGGGAATATAGAATGTGCCAGTAAGACCATTTTGCTTACCACGCCGGAAGGAAGAAGGATCAAGTATGTATCCCGGCATGAGTCAAAGAGGAGTAGATTAAATTCCTTGTCAGGAGTTGTTCAGGAGGAAGTGCCAGTAGTAAAGGATTATCCGGATGTGTTTCCAGAGGAGTTACCTGGCATGCCACCGGATAGAGATATAGAGTTTTTGATTGAACTTTTGCCAGGCACCGGGCCAATTTCTAAGAGACCCTATAAGATGCCCGCAAAAGATTTGGAGGAAGTTAAGAAGCAAATTAAGGAGTTACTGGATAAAGGATTTATACGCCCAAGTTCTTTGCCTTGGGGTTCGCCAGTACTTCTAGTGGAGAAGAAGGATGGATCGTTAAGAATTGTTGTTGATTACCGAGGATTGAATGAAGTAACGATCAAGAACAAGTACCCATTGCCAATGATCAATGATCTGTTCGATAGATTGCAAGGAGCTAAGGTATTTTCTAAGATCGATCTACGATCAGGGTACCAAGGTATTTTCTAAGATCAAGGTATTTTCTAAGATAGATTGCAAGCACCAAGTGATTCATAATCAAGTGATTCCAAAAGTCGATCACTATGGAGTTTCTTCATGCGCTTTACACCATTATGACCTAAACGCCAGTGCCACAAATAAGTTGCACTATCATTATTAACCTTGCATCTTTTGGCTTCAATATTATGAATATGTGTATCACCACGATCGAGATCCAACAAACTATTTTCATTGGGTGTATGGCCATCGAAGGTTTTTTCATGTAAACAGAATAACAATTATTCTATGACTTTAAATGAATAACTGTATTGCAACAAATATGATCAAATCATATTCATGCTCAACGCAAATGCCAAATAACATTTATTTAGGTTTTACACTAATCCCGAAAGTATAGGGAGTGTGCGATGATGATCATATCAATCTTGGAACCACTTCCAACACACATCGTCACTTCACCTTTAACTAGTCTCTGTTCATTCTGCAATTCTCGTTTCGAGTTACTAATTTTAGCAACTGAACCGGTATCAAATACCCATGGGTTGCTATGAACACTAGTAATGTACAAATCAATAATCTGTATATCAAAATATAGCTTTGTTCACTTTGCCATCTTTCTTATCCGCCAAGTATCTAGGGCAGTTCCACTTCCAGTGACCATTTCCTTTGAAGTAGAAGCACTTAGTTTCAGGCTTGAGTTTTAGCTTTGGGTTTCTTCACGGGAGTGACAACTTGCTTGTCATTCTTCTTGAAGTTCCCCTTCTATCCCTTTGCCCTTTACTTGAAACAAGTGGTCTTCTTAACCATCAACACTTGATGCTTTTTCATGATTTCTACCTTCGCCGACGTCAGCATCGCGAAGAGCTCGGGAATTCCTTTCGTCATCCCTTGCATATTATAGTTCATCACGAAGTTCTACTAACTTGGTGATAGTGACTAGAGAACTTTGTCAATTACTATCTTATCTGGAAGATTAACTCCCACTTGATTCAAGTAATTGTAGTACCCAGACAATCTGAGAACATGCTCACTGGTTGAGCTATTCTCCTCCATCTTGTAGGCAAAGTACTGTCAGAAGTCTTATACCTCTCGACACGGGCATGAGTATGAAATACTAATTTCAACTCTTGGAACATCTTATATGCTCCGTGGCGTTCAAAACGTTTTTAAAGTCCCAGTTCTAAGCCGTAAAGCATGGTGCACTTAAATTATCAAGTAGTCATCATACCGAGCTTTTGTCAAAACGTTCATAACATCTACATCTGCTCCTGCAATAGGTCTGTCACCTAGCGGTGCATCAAGGACATAATTCTCTATGCAGCAATGAGGATAATCCTCAGATCACGGAACAATTCCGCATCATTGCTACTAACATCTTTCAACTTAGTTTTCTCTAGGAACATATAAAAATAAATAAACGGGGAGCAACATCGTGAGCTATTGATCTACAACATAGATATGCTAATACTACGAGGACTAAGTTCATGATAAATTAAAGTTCAATTTAATCATTTTACTTAAGAACTCCCACTTAGATAGACATCCCTCTAGTCATCTAAATGATCACGTGATCCAAATCAACTAAACCATGTCCGATCATCACTTGAGATGGAGTAGTTTCAATGGTGAACATCTTATGTTGATCATATCTACTATATGATTCACGCTGGACCTTTCGGTCTCCAGTGTTCCGAGGCCATATCTGCATATGCTAGGCTCGTCAAGTTTAACCCGAGTATTCTGCATGTGCAAAATTGGCTTACACCCATTGTATTTGAACGTAGAGCTTATCACACCCGATCATCACGTGGTGTCTCAGCACGACGAACTTTCGCAACGGTGCATACTCAGGGAGAACACTTATACCTTGAAATTTAGTAAGGGATCATCTTATAATGCTACCGTCGAACTAAGCATAATAAGAAGCATAATAAGATAAACATCACATGCAATCAAAATATGTGACATGATATGGCCATCATCATCTTGTGCTTTTGATCTCCATCTCCAAAGCACCGTCATGATCACCTTCGTCACCGGCGCGACACCTTGATCTCCATCGTAGCATCGTTGTCGTCTTGCCAACTATTGCTTCTACGACTATCGCTACCGCTTAGTGATAAAGTAAAGCAATTACATGGCGATTGCATTTCATACAATAAAGCGACAACCATATGGCTCCTGCCAGTTGCCGATAACTTTACAAAACATGATCATCTCATACAAAACCGTATATCTCATCATGTCTTGACCATATCACATCACAACATGCCCTGCAAAAACAAGTTAGACGTCCTCTACTTTGTTGTTGCAAGTTTTACGTGGCTGCTATGGGCTTAGCAAGAACCGCTCTTACCTACGCGTACAAAACCACAACGATGTTTCGTCAAGTATGTGCTGTTTTAACCTTCACAAGGACCGGGCGTAGCCACACTTGATTCAGCTAAAGTGAGAGAGACAGACACCCGCCAGTCACCTTTAAGCAACGAGTGCTTATAACGGTGAAACCAGTCTCGCGTAAGCGTACGCGTAATGTCGGTCCGGGCCGCTTCATCTCACAATACCGCCGAAGCAAAGTATGACATGCTGGTAAGCAGTATGACTAGTATCGCCCACAACTCATTGTGTTCTACTCGTGCATATCATCTACGCATAGACCTGACTCTGATACCACTATTGAGAAACGTAGTATTTTCAAAATTTTCCTACGATCACGCAAGATCTATCTACTAGATGCATAGCAACGAGGGGGAGAGTGTGTCTACATACCCTCATAGACCGGGAGAGGAAGCGTCAAGTGACGCGGTTGATGTAGTCGAACTTCTTCGCGATCCAACCGATCAAGCACCGAATGTACGACACCTCCGCGTTCAGCACACGTTCAGCTTGATGACGTCCCACGAGCTCTTGATCCAATTGAGCATCACGGGAGAGTTTCGCCAGCACGACGGCGTGGTGACAGATATGATGTATCTACCGGCGCAGGGCTTCGCCTAAGCACTGCAACGGTATGACCGAGGTGTGTTTCTATGGAGAGGGGCACCGCACACGGCTAAAACAATTTAACTTGGGTGTCCTAGGGTGCCCTCCTGCCCCCGTATATAAAGGAGCAAGGGAGAGGCCAGCCCTAGAGGGGGCGCGCCAAGTGTGGGGAGTCCTACTAGGACTCCCAAGTCCTAGTAGGATTCCCCTTTCCTTTCCGGAGTAGGAGAGAAGGAAAGAGGTGGAGAGGGAGAAGGAAAAGGGGGCTGCAGCCCTTGTCCAATTCGGACCAGAGGGGGGGGGGGGCGCGCCTCCTTCCTTTTGGCCTTTCTCCTCTATTCCCGTATGGCCCAATAAGGCCCATATACTCCAAAAAAATACCCGAATCACTCGGAACCTTTCCGATGTCCGAATATAGTCGTCCAATATATCGATCTTTACGTCTCGACCATTTCGAGACTCCTCGTCATGTCCCCGGTCTCATCCGGGACTCCGAACTCCTTTGGTACATCAAAACTCATAAAATCATAATACCAATCGTCATCAAACGTTAAGCGTGCGGACCCTACGGGTTCGGGAAGTATGTAGACATGACCAAGACTCATCTCCGGTCAATAACCAATAGCGGAACCTGGATGCTCATATTGGCTCCGACATATTCTACGAAGATCTTTATCGGTCAAACCGCATAACAACATATGTTGTTCCTTTTGTCATTGGTATGTTACTTGCCCGAGATTCGATCGTCGGTATCTCTATACCTAGTTCAATCTCGTTACCGGCAAGTCTCTTTACTCGTTCCGTAATACATCATCTCGTGACTAACTCATTAGTCTTTTGCTTGCAAGGCTTATTATGATGTGCATTACCGAGAGGGCCCAGAGATACCTCTCCGACACTCGGAGTGACAAATCCTAGTCTTGATCTATGCCAACACCACGAACACTTTCGGAGACACCTGTAGAGCATCTTTATGATCACCCAGTTACGTTGTGATGTTTGATAGCACACAAGGTGTTCCTACGGTATTCGGGAGTTGCATAATCTCATAGTCATAGGAACATGTATAAGTCATGAAGAAAGCAATAGCAGTAAAACTAAACAATCATAGTGCTAAGCTAACGGATGGGTCTTGTCCATCACATCAGTCTCCTAATGATGTGATCCCGTTGATCAAATGACAACTCATGTATATGGTTAGGAAACATAACCATCTTTGATCAATGAGCTAGTCTAGTAGAGGCATACAAGGGACACTCTGTTTTGTCTATGTATTCACACATGTACTAAGTTTCTGGTTAATACAATTCTAGCATGAATAATAAACATTTATCATGATATAAGGAAATATAAATAACAACTTTATTATTGCCTCTAGGGCATATTTCCTTCAGTCTCCCACTTGCACTAGAGTCAATAGTCTAGCTCACATCTCCATGTGATTTAATACCGATAGTTCACATCTTTATGTGAATAACACCCATAGTTCATATCGTCATGTGACAAACACCCAAAGGGTTTACTAGAGTCAATAATCTTGTTCACATTGCTATGTGATTAATACCCAAGAGTAATAAGGTGTGATCATGTTTTGCTTGTGAGAGAAGTTTAGTCAACGGGTCGGTCACATTCAGATCCGTATGTATTTTTCAAATTTCTATGTCTACAATGCTCTGCATAGAGCTACTCTAGCTAATTGCTCCCACTTTCAATACGCATCCAGATTGATACTCAGAGTCATTTGGATTTAGTGTCAAAGCTTGCATCGGCGTAACCCTTTACGACGAACTCTTTATCACCTCCATAATCGAGAAACATTTCCTTAGTCATCCAGTTACTAAGGATAATTTTGACCGTTGTATAGTGATCTACTCCTGGATCACTATTGTACCCCCTTGACAAACTCATGGCAAGGTACACAACATGTTTGGTACACAACATGGCATACTTTATAGAACCTATGGCTGAGGCATAGGGAATGACTTTCATTCTCTCTATATTTTTCTGCCGTGGTCTGGCTTTGAGTCTTACTCAACTTCACACCTTACAAGTCAGGCAAGAACTCCTTCTTTGACTGATCCATTTTGAACTACTTCAAAATCTTATCAAGGTATGTACTCATCGAAAGTCTTATCAAGTGTCTTGATCTATCTCTATAGATCTTAATGCCCAATATGTAAGCAGCTTCACCAAGGTCTTTCTTTGAAAAACTCCTTTCAAACACTCCTTTATGCTTTCCAGAAAATTCTACATCATTTCTGATCGACAATATGTCATTCACATATACTTATCAGAAAGGTTGTAGTGCTCCCACTCACTTCTTGTAGATACAGGCTTAACCGCAGGTCTGTATAAATCTATATGCTTGGATCAACTTATCAAAGCGTATATTCCAACTTCGAGATGCTTGCACCAGTCCATAGATGGATCGCTGGAGCTTGCACATTTTGTTAGCACCTTTAGGATTGACAAAACCTTCTGGTTTCATCATATACAAGTCTTCTTTAATAAATCCATTAAAGAATGCAGTTTTGTTATCCATTTGCCAGATTTCATAAAATGCGGCAATTGCTAACATGATTCGGACAGACTTAAGCATCGCTACGGGTGAGAAAGTCTCATCGTAGTCAACTCCTTGAACTTGTTGAAAAACTTTCACAACAAGTCGAGCTTTGTAAACAGTAACATTACCGTCAGCGTCAGTCTTCCTCTTGAAGATCCATTTATTTTCGATGGCTTGCCGATCATCGGGCAAGTCAACTCAAGTCCACACTTTGTTCTCATACATGGATCCCATCTCAGATTTCATGGCCTCAAGCCATTTTGTGGAATCTGGGCTCATCATCGCTTCCTCGTAGTTCGTAGGTTCATCATGGTCCAGTAACATGACTTACGGAACCGGGTTGCCGTACCACTCTGATGCAGAACGAACTCTGGTTGATCTACGAAGTTCAGCAGAAACTTGATCTGAAGTTTCATGATCATCATCATTAGCTTCCTCACTAATTGGTGTAGGAATCACTGGAACTAGTTTCTGTGATGTTCCACTTCCAATTCGGGAGAAGGTACAATTAGCTCATCAAGTTCTACTTTCCTCCCACTCACTTCTTTCGAGAGAAACTCCTTCTCTAGAAAGGATCCACTCTTAGCAACAAAGACCTTGCCTTCGGATCTGTGATAGAAGGTGTACCCAACAGTTTCTTTTGGGTATCCTATGAAGATTTACTTCTCCGATTTGGGTTCGAGCTTATCATGTTGAAACTTTTTCACATAAGCATCGCAGTCCCAAACTTAAAGAAATGACAGCTTAGGTTTCTCGTCAAACCACAGTTCATACGGTGTCATCTCCACGGATTTAGATGGTGCCCTATTTAAAGTGAATGTAGCTGTCTCTAATGCATAACCCCAAAAGCGATAGTGGTAGATCGGTAAGAGACATCATCGATCGCACCATATCTAATAAAGTATGGTTATGACGTTCGGACACACCATTACACTATGGTGTTCCAGGTGGCGTGAGTAGTGAAACTATTTCACATTGTTTTTACTGAAGGCCAAACTCACTAACTCAAATATTTTACCTCTACGATCATATCGTAGAAACTCTTATTTTCTTGTTACGATGATTCTCCACTTCACTCTGAAATTCTTTGAACTTTTCAAATGTTTCAGACTTGTGCTTCATTAAGTAGATATACCCATATCTGCTCAAATCATCAGTGAAGGTCAGAAAATAACGATACCCGTCGCGAGCTTCAACACTCATTGGTCCACATACAACTGTATGTATGATCTCCAACAAATCTGTTGCTCGCTCCATTGTTCCGGAGAACGGAGTTTTAGTCATTTTGCCCATGAGGCATGGTTCGCAAGCACCAAGTGATTCATAATCAAGTGATTCCAAAAGTCCATCACTATGGAGTTTCTTCATGCGCTTTACACCATTATGACCTAAACGGCAGTGCCACAAATAAGTTGCACTATCATTATTAACCTTGCATCTTTTGGCTTCAATATTATGAATATGTGTATCACCACGATCGAGATCCAGCAAACTATTTTCATTGGGTGTATGACCATCGAAGGTTTTATTCATGTAAACAGAATAACAATTATTCTATGACTTTAAATGAATAACTGTATTGCAACAAATATGATCAAATCATATTCATGCTCAACGCAAATGCCAAATAACATTTATTTAGGTTTTACACTAATCCTGAAAGTATAGGGAGTGTGCGATGATGATCATATCAATCTTGGAACCACTTCCAACACACATCGTCACTTCACCTTTAACTAGTCTCTATTCATTCTGCAATTCTCGTTTCGAGTTACTAATTTTAGCAACTGAACCGGTATCAAATACCCAGGGGTTGCTATGAGCACTAGTAAAGTACACATCAATAATCTGTATATCAAAATATACCTTTGTTCACTTTGCCATCTTTCTTATCCGCCAAGTATCTAGGGCAGTTCCACTTCCAGTGACCATTTCCTTTGAAGTAGAAGCACTTAGTTTCAGGCTTGAGTTTTAGCTTTGGGTTTCTTCACGGGAGTGACAACTTGCTTGTCATTCTTTTTGAAGTTCCCCTTCTATCCCTTTGCCCTTTACTTGAAACAAGTGGTCTTGTTAACCATCAACACTTGATGCTTTTTCATGATTTCTACCTTCGCCGATGTCAGCATCGCGAAGAGCTCGGGAATTCCTTTCGTCATCCCTTGCATATTATAGTTCATCACGAAGTTCTACTAACTTGGTGATAGTGACTAGAGAACTTTGTCAATTACTATCTTATCTGGAAGATTAACTCCCACTTGATTCAAGTAATTGTAGTACCCAGACAATCTGAGCACATGCTCACTGGTTGAGCTATTCTCCTCCATCTTGTAGGCAAAGTACTGTCAGAAGTCTTATACCTCTCGACACGGGCATGAGTATGAAATACTAATTTCAACTCTTGGAACATCTTATATGCTTCGTGGCGTTCAAAACGTTTTTGAAGTCCCGGTTCTAAGCCGTAAAGCATGGTGCACTTAAACTATCAAGTAGTCATCATACCGAGCATTTGTCAAAACGTTCATAATGTCTACATCTACTCCTGCAATAGATCTGTCACCTAGCGGTGCATCAAGGACATAATTCTCTGTGCAGCAATGAGGATAATCCTCAGATCACGAAACAATTCCGCATCATTGCTACTAACATCTTTCAACTTAGTTTTCTCTAGGAACATATAAAAATAAATAAATGGGGAGCAACATCGTGAGCTATTTATCTACAACATAGATATGCTAATACTACGAGGACTAAGTTCATGATAAATTAAAGTTCAATTTAATCATATTACTTAAGAACTCCCACTTAGATAGACATCCCTCTAGTCATCTAAATGATCACGTGATCCAAATCAACTAAACCATGTCCGATCATCACGTGAGATGGAGTAGTTTCAATGGTGAACATCTTATGTTGATCATATCTACTATATGATTCACGCTGGACCTTTCGGTCTCCAGTGTTCCGAGGCCATATCTGCATATGCTAGGCTCGTCAAGTTTAACCCGAGTATTCTGCGTGTGCAAAATTGGTTTACACCCGTTGTATTTTAACGTAGAGCTTATCTCACCCGATCATCACGTGGTGTCTCGGCACGACGAACTTTCGCAACGGTGCATACTCAGGGAGAACACTTATACCTTGAAATTTAGTAAGGGATCATCTTATAATGCTACCGTCGAACTAAGCAAAATAAGAAGCATAATAAGATAAACATCACATGCAATCAAAATATGTGACATGATATGGCCATCATCATCTTGTGCTTTTGATCTCCATCTCCAAAGCACCGTCATGATCACCTTCGTCACCGGCGCGACACCTTGATCTCCATCGTAGCATCATTGTCATCTCGCCAACTATTGCTTCTACGACTATCGCTACCGTTTAGTGATAAAGTAAAGCAATTACATGGCAATTGCATTTCATACAATAAAGCGACAACCATATGGCTCCTGCCAGTTGTCGATAACTTTACAAAACATGATCATCTCATACAAAACCGTATATCTCATCATGTCTTGACCATATCACATCACAACATTCCCTGCAAAAACAAGTTAGACGTCCTCTACTTTGTTGTTGCAAGTTTTACGTGGCTGCTATGGGCTTAGCAAGAACCGTTCTTACCTACGCATACAAAACCACAACGATGTTTCGTCAAGTATGTGCTGTTTTAACCTTCACAAGGACCGGGCGTAGCCACACTTGATTCAGCTAAAGTGAGAGAGACAGACACCCGCCAGTCACCTTTAAGCAACGAGTGCTCATAACGGTGAAACCAGTCTCGCGTAAGCGTACGCGTAATGTCGGTCCGGGCCGCTTCATCTCACAATACCGCCAAAGCAAAGTATGACATGCTGGTAAGCAGTATGACTAGTATCGCCCACAACTCATTGTGTTCTACTCGTGCATATCATCTACGCATAGACCTGACTCTGATACCACTGTTGGGAAACGTAGTATTTTCAAAAATTTCCTACGATCACGCAAGATCTATCTACTAGATGCATAGCAACGAGGGGGAGAGTGTGTCTACGTACCCTCGTAGACCGGGAGCGGAAGCGTCAAGTGACGCGGTTGATGTAGTCGAACTTCTTCGCGATCCAACCGATCAAGCACCGAATGTACGGCACCTCCGCGTTCAGCACACGTTCAGCTTGATGACGTCCCACGAGCTCTTGATCCAATTGAGCATCACGGGAGAGTTTCGCCAGCACGACGGCGTGGTGACAGATATGATGTATCTACCGGCGCAGGGCTTCGCCTAAGCACTGCAACGGTATGACCAAGGTGTGTTTCTATGGAGAGGGGCACTGCACACGGCTAAAACAATTTAACTTGTGTGTCCTAGGGTGCCCTCCTGCCCCCGTATATAAAGGAGCAAGGGAGAGGCCAGCCCTAGAGGGGGCGCGCCAAGTGTGGGGAGTCCTACTAGGACTCCCAAGTCCTAGTAGGATTCCCCTTTCCTTTCCGGAGTAGGAGAGAAGGAAAGAGGTGGAGAGGGAGAAGGAAAAGGGGGCTGCACCCCTTGTCCAATTCGGACCAGAGGGGGGGCGCGCGCCTCCTTCCTTTTGGCCTTTCTCCTCTATTCCCGTATGGCCCAATAAGGCCCATATACTCCAAAAAATATCCGAATCACTCGGAACCTTTCCGATGTCCGAATATAGTCGTCCAATATATCGATCTTTATGTCTCGACCATTTCGAGACTCCTCGTCATGTCCCCGGTCTCATCCGGGACTCCGAACTCCTTCGGTACATCAAAACTCATAAACTCATAATACCGATCGTCATCAAACGTTAAGCGTGCGGATCCTACAGGTTCGAGAACTATGTAGACATGACCGAGACTCATCCCCGGTCAATAACCAATAGCGGAACCTAGATGCTCATATTGGCTCCTACATATTCTACGAAGATCTTTATCGGTCAAACCGCATAACAACATACGTTGTTCCTTTTGTCATTGGTATGTTACTTGCCCGAGATTCGATCATCGGTATCTCTATACCTAGTTCAATATCGTTACCGGCAAGTCTCTTTACTCGTTCCGTAATACATCATCTCGTGACTAACTCATTAGTCTTTTGCTTGCAAGGCTTATTATGATGTGCATTACCGAGAGGGCCCAGAGATACCTCTCCGACGCTCGGAGTGACAAATCCTAGTCTTGATCTATGCCAACACCACGAACACTTTCGGAGACACCTGTAGAGCATCTTTATGATCACCCAGTTACGTTGTGATGTTTGATAGCACACAAGGTGTTCCTACGGTATTCGGGAGTTGCATAATCTCATAGTCATAGGAACATGTATAAGTCATGAAGAAAGCAATAGCAGTAAAACTAAACGATCATAGTGCTAAGCTAACAGATGGGTCTTTTCCATCACATCATTCTCCTAATGATGTGATCCCGTTAATCAAATGACAACTCATGTCTATGGTTAGGAAACATAACCATCTTTGATCAATGAGCTAGTCTAGTAGAGGCATACTAAGGACACTCTGTTTTGTCTATGTATTCACACATGTACTAAGTTTCTGGTTAATACAATTCTAGCATGAATAATAAACATTTATCATGATATAAGGAAATATAAATAACAACTTTATTATTGCCTCTAGGGCATATTTCCTTCAGTTGAAGAAGGACACCAAGTTCTGTTGGACCGAGGAATGTGAGACTAGTTTCCAGGAGTTGAAGAAAAGGTTGGTCTCATCCCCTGTGTTGATTCTGCCAGATCAACATAAGGATTATGAGGTGTACTGCGACACTTCACGTCGAGGACTTGGAGCTGTTCTTATGCAGGAAGGAAGAGTTGTTTCGTATGCTTCACGACAACTAAAACCTCATGAGATGAACTATGCCACCCACGATTTGGATTAGCAGTCGTAGTGCATGCATTGAAGACGTGGAGACATTTTCTCATTGGAAACCATTGTGAAGTATATACAGATCATAAGAGTTTGAAGTATATATTCACTCAGAAGGAGCTGAATCTTAGGCAAAGGAGATGGCTGGAACTCATTAAGGATTATGACATGAGATTGCATTATCACCCCGGAAAGGCTAACATAGTAGCTGATGCGCTAAGCCCTAAGAGCCATGTCAATAACCTAATGATGGAGGAGTTTCCAAAGGAGTTAGCCGAGGACTTACGAGAACTACGTTTGGAGATAGTTCCGAGAGGCTATGTAGCAACATTAGAAATCCATTCTACCCTGATGGATAAAATCAGAGAAGCTCAGAAAGCGGACAAGGAGATTGTCGCTATAAAGGAGAGGATGAGCGAAGGAAAAGCTAAAGGATTTCGTGAGGATGAACACGACACCCTATGGTTTGAGGATCGAATCTATGTGCCCAATGACCCGGAGATCAGGAAGTTGATTTTACAGGAGGCCCATGATTCACCGTACTCGATTCACCCAGGAAATACTAAGATGTATTTGGATTTAAAGGATATTTTCTGGTAGATCGGTATGAAGAAGGATATCGTGGAGTATGTAGCAGTTTGTGATGTATGTCAAAGAGTAAAGGCAGAACATCAGAAGCCAGCAGGATTGTTACAACCTATGCCAATACCCGAATGGAAGTGGGAGAAGCTTGGCATGGATTTTATCACCGGATTGCCCAGGACCAAAGCAGGATATGATTCAATCTGGGTAGTAGTAGACCGATTGACGAAGGTAGCCCACTTTATCCCTGTGAAAACCACTTATACCAGTGCAAGGTTGGCTAAGATATACATGACCAGAATTGTATGTCTGCATGGAGTTCCGAGGAGCATCGTATCAGATAGAGGAACCCAGTTTACCTCAAAGTCCTGGAATCAGTTACATGAAACCTTGGGTACCAGGCTAGAGTTTAGCACAGCGTTTCACCCGCAGACTGATGGACAGACGGAGAGAGTCAATCAGATTTTGGAGGATATGCTAAGAGCCTGTGCATTAGATTATGGATCTAGTTGGGATGCCAACTTGCCCTACGCGGAGTTCTCATACAACAACAGGTACCAAGCCAGTTTGAAGATGGCACCGTTCGAGGCATTGTATGGAAGGAGATGCCGAACACCGTTGTCGTGGGATGAAGTTGGAGACCGACAATTGTTTGGACCAGACTTAATCAAAGAGTCTGAGGAGATGGTGAAGTTGATTCGAGATAGACTGAAGGTAGCTCAGTCCTGGCAGAAGAGTTATGCCGACTCGAAGCGTAAGGAGATAACCTATGAGGTCGGAGACAGAGCGTACTTGACAGTATCGCCTCTGCGAGGAGTTAAACGTTTCGGAGTTAAAGGGAAGCTAGCCTCGAGATTTGTGGGACCTTACCATGTTTTGGAACGCATGGGAGAGGTTGCCTATAAGTTGGAGTTGCCCAAAGGATTGTCAGGAGTGCACGACGTGTTTCACGTTTCGCAGCTTAAGAAGTGCCACGCGGAGATGGCCAATATACCACTTAGAGACACAGTACCCCTAGAAGCAATTCAGTTGGACAGTGATCTGACCTACGAGGAGAAGCCTGTTAAGATTCTCGAATTTTTGAGTAGAGTTACTCGCAGTAAGGTTATCAAGTTTTGCAAAGTTCAGTGGAGTCACCACACCGAGGAAGAAGCCACCTCGGAACGAGAAGATGATCTACGCAAGGACCACCCGCACCTGTTCTCTAGCCAAGTCGAATCTCGAGGGCGAGATTCATTCTAAGGGGGGTAGGTTTGTAACATCCCAAATTTTCAATTTGGAATGTTATACATAGATCATATTGCATTTGCATGTTTTTGCATTTTTATTCGTGGCGTTCCTCGAAATTCTAAGCAACTCAAGGACCTACGGAGAGAGTTGGGGATTTTACCGTTTTCGTATTTGAGTTCGCTCGAATACCGGTACGAGGACAGTGTGAATCTAATTATTTTTCTCTCCTAAAAACATTTCTAAATACAAAATATGAGCGGAGATAATATGACTTCTCCAAAATAACAGAAATATTGGAGGAAAAATGTTAAAATCACTTTTGGTATTTTTTTGGATTTATTTTTGGATTTATTTGCAGAGGAAAAATACGCATTTTTCAAAATTGCATTTAGGTCCGGGAAAAATGTTCACTTTGTCCTAAATATTATTAGAGGACGGTGAAAATTCATTTCGGGAATTTTGTAGTCCGTTTGGTATTTCTTTCGTTAGTTTTTCTGCGTCGGGACTCTTTTAGAAAGAAAAAAACAGAAACCGACTTAGACTCGTGAAGGACCAGGAGACTGGGCTTTATAAGCCACAGCCGCCGACCCAAGTCGCCCCAGCCTAGCGCCCGAACCCTAGCCAGCCCGCGCCGCTGCCGCCCGCCCTAGCCGCCGCAGCCGGCCGACGCCGCCGCGCCGCCAGCCCCGCGCCGCCGCCTCGCCCCGCCGCTGCGCTGCACCACCGCCGTCGCGCCGCGCCGCCCCGCCAGCCCACCAGCACGCCGCCGCCCCACGCCGCCCCGCCGGAGTTCCGCCAGAGTTGGTTGAGAAGAGGTAGTTTTTTTTCGTTTACCCGAGCGGTTTATTTTAGAAAACCTAGATCTGTTTTTTTAGAATAGATCGGTTCGGTTTTTTTCCGGTTTAGTTATTTAGCGGTCGTTCGTCCGTACGTTCGTTTTAACGAACGATTTTCGTTATTTAACCGCAGGCAGCGAACGCTCGTTCGTTAGCATGTTCGTCGTTTTTCTTTTCGGGGTATTTATCCGCGGTTATTCCGATCGCGATTTCTGCCCTGATCTTGTTTTTCGTTTTTCTTTTCGCTCGAGAGACGGAATCAGTTGATTCAAAATCCCGGATCTTCTTCTCGAAGCCCTCTTTACGTTTAATCAAATTGAACAAAGTTTTGGCTACTGTAAAATTTGACTTTAGGCCAACTAGTAAACCGGAGCTCGTTTCTTTTGCAGTTTGAGTTTCGTTGCTTCTTTCGAGTTGATTCTTTTTGCAAACCAGAGTTCTTAAGTTGAACTTTCTGGTTAGATCTCTTATTTGAGTTTTGCCCGTGCATTAATTAAGTACTTATTGTATGCTTGTTTGATTGCGATAGAGTACCCGGAGTGCGCCGCTTGCTACTTTGAGTCTCTAGGTTTTGCGGATCATCAGCAAGGCAAGTAACACTTTGATCATGCTTTCCAATTACCCAGTTTTCATTGCATTAGTCAAACCCTCACACATTGCATGAGTAGGACTAATTAACTTGTGGGATTGGGAAGTAGATTGAGGTAGTACCTATTACCTGCATTACATTCAAACCCTTGGGAGTTACTTCTACGTTTGCTGTTAGGACATGCTATGCTCGTAGACGTGGATTGGGTGAGTGAAATCCATGACAGATGTGAGTTTGTTAATTGATGGTTCAACTTAAGGTGGCAACATTAATACACATCTGGGTGGATTGAGGCATCTGGATTTTCCAGTTATTGCATGTTTTTCTTTTGGACCGCCACCCAGGCTCAAAGGGATCATGAGATTATTCATACTAGAAACTTCCGTGTGCAGCCACAATGCTATTATGGGCTCTAGAATAGTATGAGTAAGTTGTGCGAACTCTTACAGTGGTGGACTAGCAGATGTAGAGGATGTAGGTTGGTACGGTCCGCCCGATCGTAAGGTGCTAGCGCTTCTGAAAGACTATGTATCGGTCATCCGTTTCTCAAACACCATGCAGTGCGAGAAACCAAACGGTGGCGATCGAGTCTTGTGGGAAAAGTGCACAAACCTCTGCAGAGTGTACAAACTGATCATGATTAGCCGTGTCCCCGGTTATGGACGTTTTGAGTATCTAGTAATTGGATTTTCATGTGCATCTCAACATGTTACTTTAATTTAATTTTGTTGGGTTTAATGATGAACTTTAATTGGGGTTGAGAGGATGTCTATCTTCTCAACGATGTTTCAACTACCATGATAGTTTATTAAAATGCATTCCTTTGAAGTAGGGAAAAATTGGCTTTACGCAAAAACTTAACCATAGAGCTTTCCACCAGCCATATTGCATATAGTATAGGCTTATTATCATTGCATTCTCTTGTGTTACCTTGCCAGCATATTCCATGTGCTGACCCGTTTTCGGGCTGCAATGTTTCATGTTGCAGACTTTTCAGACGAGTAGTAAGATGCCCTTTTAGGTCGTGGTTCTATACTCAGTGATCCCGCTGGAGTTGATGGACTCACTTATCTTCCAAGCCTTCCGCTGTTATCGTGTTAGATGGCCTTCAGCCATATTATTTGTAATATTCATCGTTGGACTATCAATGTAATAAGTGTGTGATTGCTACTCTGTTATAAATCCTTCAAATACTGTGCGTGTCAGCATTACTGATCCAGGGATGACACTGATGCACAGAGATCAGACTGTTTGAGGTCTGGTCGCTACAAGATGGTATCAGAGCACACGCTGACTATAGGACACGACCACTAAGACAAGCCCTAGAGCACTATTCACTCTTCTCTTTTCTGACTCCTCATCTTTTCTACTCTTTAGGATGGTGGAAGCAAAGCACAAGTTCATGCAACCGGATGATGATACACCCTTTGGACGACACCTGAAGGAAGTCACAAGATACCTCAACATTGGATTACCAAGTTTCACTGGAACCTACAATGCCACTCTACCTGAGGAGGAGCGTTGGTTGATTCAAGCCCAAGTTCCAGGAAGGACGTTCGCACCCGTCACCTCACTCATAGCATTTTCCTTTAATGCACCTACATGGAGCCTAGGAAGGAGTATGGCAGCCCACATTGCTATGGGAAGGATTGGAGAAGTCTACCAGCAGGAGCTAAAGGACACCATCTACCAGATTTGTCGACGACGAGATGAGAATTGGGATATGATCAGCACTCGGAAGGGTATGTCCATTGCAGCATTCATCCGGGAGTTGAACCACCACATTCGTCGCCAGGAGCACCAGATGTGTGCTGGGATGATAGATTTGAAGAAAGCCCTAAATAGGAATTTGGAGCTAGAGGAAGAAATCAAGTCTACACGCGACGGATATGAGGAGGAGATGAACATACTTGTGGAGAAGAATGATGATTTGACCCAGAAGTTAGGGATACTCATGGGAGAGGAAGACGAGGAAGAAGAACCCAATGAGATACCACCGGAAGACTATATCATCATAGATGACACGGATTCGGAAGCTGAGGATAGCAAGGATGAAGACTATGAAGATGAAGCTGGAGCAGACATTATGGAATCCTCTATCGATCAATATTTCTAGATGACCACCAAGTACTAGTTTTAGAGCACCTTTGTAACGATCGTTAGATTTATAAGACCTAGTTTTAGAGATACCACCAAATACTAGTCCAGGCGAGTCTTTTTCCGACTTGTTCTTGTTCTTCTAGGATATTCTACTTGAAAACCACAGTTTTGTTCGTAAGATGATGTCCGTGGATGAGCGTTTAAAACCTGAGACTATCCTTGTTTCACTCACCCACTGGGTGTTCTAGCTTCTACTATATAAGTTTTGTATTTCAATCGGCCCGGTTGTGTCGATTGAACCAATGGGGGCACGCAGAGTGCACCCACTTGGTGTAGTCCTCGAGACCATAGTCGACTGTGGGCAGTCGGCTGTGGTCTAAGAACGAATGTTGTTGCTGTATTTTGTACACCTTCCACTCGTACTAGACGCATCGAGTCGGGTGGAAACCGGTGGGGGCACGCCAAGTGCACCCACTGGGTGTAGTCCCTGAGACCGTGGTCTACTGCGGGCAGTCGACCGTGGTCTAAGAACAAATGTAGCTCTTTTTACTCCTTCCACTCGTACTAGATGGATTGAGTCGAGTGGGAACCAGTGGGGGCACGCCAAGTGCACCCATTGGGTGTAGTCCCCGAGGCTACTGTTGAGTGTTTGACTCGGCAGTAGTCTTAGAACTACTTTGGTGTAGTAATTCACTCTCTGCTCTTCATCAAGTGGAAACAAATGTCTTTATCCTTGTCGACTGACTTGTCTTTTTTGTTGACTGTAGAAATCTTGCGAGTTCGGGACTCAGTTTGCGGATCTTGAGAAGAAGCAGATCCAACTCTATCTTGATCTAGGGTTGGCCAGGGAGAACTTGCAGAAAGCTAGAGATGAAGCATCTGGTATGAAAGGTACAAAACATGTCGACTGTATTTGAATGAACGTGTCTAGTGAAAAACTGATCACTTCTGGCTCATCTAACGAGCATTATCTCTTGCAGATCAAATGAAGAAAGCCTTGGAGCAGCAGGATCTCGACTTGGCAGCGGCGCAGCAGAAGGCGCAGGAGTAGACTGAACTTGCTGACCAGAAGCTGGCTTCAGCCGGCATGTTGGAAGAAGAAAATGCTAATCTGAAGACCGCCCTTGATGAGGCCAATAAAGAAGTGACGCGACTGAAGAAAGATAAGCTGGATCTGGATGACAAAGTTGGAGATCTCACCCAGAAGAGGGACGAGCTGGAGACTTATCTGGGAGGCCTTGCGAAAAAGATGTTCCTCATGCTTGAAGGTATCCTCCTTTGCCCGACTGATTCATAAATGTTGACCTGCTATCCAACTGTCGACTCACCATATCTCTGTATGTGTAGAATGAAGGAAATATGCCCTAGAGGCAATAATAAATTTATTATTTATTTCCTTATATCATGATAAATGTTTATTATTCATGCTAGAATTGTATTAACCGGAAACTTAGTACATGTGTGAATACATAGACAAAACAGAGTGTCCCTAGTATGCCTCTACTAGACTAGCTCATTGATCAAAGATGGTTATGTTTCCTAGCCATAGACATGAGTTGTCATTTGATCAACGGGATCACATCATTAGGAGAATGATGTGATGGACAAGACCCATCCGTTAGCTTAGCACTATGATCGTTTAAGTTTTACTGCTATTGCTTTCTTCATGACTTATACATGTTCCTATGACTATGAGATTATGCAACTCCCGAATACCGGAGGAACACTTTGTGTGCTACCAAACGTCACAACGTAACTGTGTGATTATAAAGGTACTCTACAGGTGTCTCCGAAGGTACTTGTTGGGTTGGCGTATTTCGAGATTAGGATTTGTCACTCCGATTGTCGGAGAGGTATCTCTGGGCCCACTCGGTAATGCACATCACTATAAGCCTTGCAAGCATTGCAGCTAATGAGTTAGTTGCAGGATGATGTATTACGGAACGAGTAAAGAGACTTGCCGGTAACGAGATTGAACTAGGTATTGAGATACCGACGATCAAATCTCGGGCAAGTAACATACCGATGACAAAGGGAACAACGTATGTTGTTATGCGGTTTGACCGATAAAGATCTTCGTAGAATATGTAGGAGCCAATATGAGCATCCAGGTTCCGCTATTGATAATTGACCGGAGATGAGTCTCGGTCATGTCTACATAGTTCTCGAACCCATAGGGTCCGCACGCTTAACGTTTGATGACCATCGGTATTATGAGTTTATGAGTTTTGATGTACCGAAGGAGTTCGGAGTCCCGGATGAGACCGGGGACATGACGAGGAGTCTCGAAATGGTTGAGACGTAAAGATCGATATATTGGACGACTATATTCGGACATCGGAAAGGTTCCGAGTGATTCGGATATTTTTCGGAGTATATGGGCCTTATTGGGACATACGGGAATAGAGGAGAAAGGCCAAAAGGAAGGAGGCGCGTGCCCCCCTTCTGGTCCGAATTGGACAAGGGGTGCAGCCCCCTTTTCCTTCTCCCTCTCCCCCTCTTTCCTTCTCTCCTACTCCGGAAAGGAAAGGGGAATCCTACTAGGACTTGGGAGTCCTAGTAGGACTCCCCACACTTGGCGCGCCCCCTCTAGGGCCGGCCTCTCCTTGCTCCTTTATATACGGGGGCAGGGGGCACCCTAGGACACACAAGTTGAATTGTTCTAGCCGTGTGCGGTGCCCACTTCCACAGAAACACACCTCGGTCATACCGTCGCAGTGCTTAGGCGAAGCCCTGCGCCGGTAAATACATCATATCCGTCACAACGCCGTCGTGCTGACGAAACTCTCCCGTGAAGCTCAGCTGGATCAAGAGCTCATGGGACGTCATCAAGCTGAACGTGTGCTGAACGCGGAGGTGCCGTACGTTCGGTGCTTGATCGGTTGGATCGCGAAGAAGTTCGACTACATCAACCGCGTCACTTGACGCTTCCGCTTCCGATCTACGAGGGTACGTAGACACACTCTTCCCTCTCGTTGCTATGCATCTGGTAGATAGATCTTGCGTGATCGTAGGAAATTTTTGAAAATACTACGTTCCCCAACAGTGGCATCATGAGCCAGGTCTATGCGTAGATGATATGCACGAGTAGAACACAATGAGTTGTGGGCGATACTAGTCATACTGCTTACCAGCATGTCATAGTTTGCTTCGGCGGTATTGTGAGATGAAGCGGCCCGGACCGACATTACGCGTACGCTTATGCGAGACTGGTTTCACCGTTATGAGCACTCGTTGCTTAAAGGTGACTGGCGGGTGTCTGTCTCTCTCACTTTAGCTTAATCAAGTGTGGCTACGCCCGGTCCTTGTGAAGGTTAAAACAGCACATACTTGACGAAACATCGTTGTGGTTTTGTATGCGTAGGTAAGAACGGTTCTTGCTAAGCCCGTAGCAGCCACGTAAAACTTGCAACAACAAAGTAGAGGACGTCTAACTTGTTTTTGCAGGGCATGTTGTGATGTGATATGGTCAAGACATGATGAGTTATATGGCTTTGTATGAGATGATCATGTTTTGTAATGTTATCGGCAACTGGCAGGAGCCATATGGTTGTCGCTTTATTGTATGAAATACAATCACCATGTAATTGCTTTACTTTATCACTAAGAGGTAGCGATAGTCGTAGAAGCAATAGTTGGCGAGACGACAACGATGCTACGATTTAGATCAAGGTGTCGCGCCGGTGACGAAGGTGATCATGACGGTGCTTTGGAGATGGAGATCAAAAGCACAAGATGATGATGGCCATATCATGTCACATATTTTGATTGCATGTGATGTTTATCTTATTATGCTTCTTATTTTGCTTAGAACGACGGTAGCATTATAAGATGATCCCTTACTAAATTTCAAGGTACAAGTGTTCTCCCTGAGTATGTACCGTTGCGAAAGTTCGTCGTGCCGAGACACCACGTGATGATCGGGTGTGATAAGCTCTACGTTCAAATACAACGGGTGTAAGCCAGTTTTGCACACGCAGAATACTCGGGTTAAACTTGACGAGCCTAGCATATGCAGATATGGCCTCGGAACACTGGAGACCGAAAGGTCGAGCGTGAATCATATAGTAGATATGATCAACATAAGATGTTCACCATTGAAACTACTCCATCTCACGTGATGATCAGACATGGTTTAGTTGATTTGGATCACGTGATCATTTAGATGACCGGAGGGATGTCTATCTAAGTGGGAGTTCTTAAGTAATATGATTAAATTGAACTTTAATTTATCAATAACTTAGTCCTCGTAGTATTAGCATATCTATGTTGTAGATCAATAGCTCACGATGTTGCTCCCCGTTTATTTTTTATATGTTCCTAGAGAAAACTAAGTTGAAAGATGTTAGTAGCAATGATGCGGAATTGTTTCGTGATCTGAGGATTATCCTCATTGCTGCACAGCGAATTATGTCCTTGATGCACCGCTAGGTGACAGACCTATTGCAGGAGCAGATACAGACGTTATGAACGTTTTGACAAAAGCTTGGTATGATGACTACTTGATAGTTTAAGTGCACCATGCTTTATGGCTTAGAACCGGGACTTGAAAAACGTTTTGAACGCCACGGAGCATATAAGATGCTCCAAGAGTTGAAATTAGTATTTCATACTCATGCCCACGTCGAGAGGTATAAGACTTCTGACAGTACTTTGCCTACAAGATGGAGGAGAATAGCTCAACCAGTGAGCATGTGCTCAGATTGTCTGGGTACTACAATTACTTGAATCAAGTGGGAGTTAATCTTCTAGATAAGATAGTAATTAGCAAAGTTCTCTAGACACTATCACCAAGTTAGTAGAACTTCGTGATGAACTATAATATGCAAGGGATGACGAAAGTAATTCCCGAGCTCTTCACGATGCTGAAATCGGCGAAGGTAGAAATCAAGAAAAAGCATCAAGTGTTGATGGTTAACAAGACCACTTGTTTCAAGTAAAGGGCAAAGGGATAGAAGGGGAACTTCAAGAAGAATGACAAGCAAGTTGTCACTCCCGTGAAGAAACCCAAAGCTAAAACTCAAGCCTGAAACTAAGTGCTTCTACTGCAAAGGAAATGGTCACTAGAAGTGGAACTGCCCTAGATACTTGGCGGATAAGAAGGATGGCAAAGTGAACAAAGGTATACTTTGATATACAGATTATTGATGTGTACTTTACTAGTGTTCATAGCAACCCCTGGGTATTTGATACCGGTTCAGTTGCTAAAATTAGTAACTCGAAACGAGAATTGCAGAATGAACAGAGACTAGTTAAAGGTGAAGTGACGATGTGTGTTGGAAGTGGTTCCAAGATTGATATGATCATCATCACACACTCCCTATACTTTCGGGATTAGTGTAAAACCTGAATAAATGTTATTTGGCATTTGCGTTGAGCATGAATATGATTTGATCATATTTGTTGCAATACGGTTATTCATTTAAAGTCATAGAATAATTGTTATTCTGTTTACATGAATAAAACCTTCGATGGTCATACACCCAATGAAAATAGTTTGTTGGATCTCGATCGTGGTAATACACATATTCATAATATTGAAGCCAAAAGATGCAAGGTTAATAATGATAGTGCAACTTATTGTGGCACTGCCGTTTAGGTCATAATGGTGTAAAGCGCATGAAGAAACTCCATAGTGATGGACTTTTGGAATCACTTGATTATGAATCACTTGGTGCTTGCGAACCTTGCCTCATAGGCAAGATGACTAAAACTCCGTTCTCCAGAACAATGGAGCGAGCAACAGATTTGTTGGAAATCATACATACTGATGTATGCGGACCAATGAGTGTTGAAGCTCGCGGCAGGTATCGTTATTTTCTGACCTTCACTGATGATTTGAGCAGATATGGGTATATCTACTTAATGAAGCACGAGTCTGAAACATTTGAAAAGTTCAAAGAATTTCAGAGTGAAGTGGAGAATCATCGTAACAAGAAAATAAGAGTTTCTACGATATGATCGTAGAGGTAAAATATTTGAGTTAGCGAGTTTGGTCTTCAGTAAAAACAATGTGAAATAGTTTCACTACTCACGCCACCTGGAACACCACAGTGTAATGGTGTGTCCGAACGTCATAAGCGTACTTTATTAGATATGGTGCGATCGATGATGTCTCTTACCGATCTATCACTATCGCTTTTGGGGTTATGCATTAGAGACAGCTACATTCACGTTAAATAGGGCACCATCTAAATCCGTGGAGATGACACCGTATGAACTGTGGTTTAACGAGAAACCTAAGCTGTCATTTCTTTAAGTTTGGGACTGCGATGCTTATGTGAAAAAAAAGTTTCAACATGATAAGCTCGAACCCAAATCGGAGAAGTAAATCTTCATAGGATACCCAAAAGAAACTGTTGGGTACACCTTCTATCACAGATCCGAAGGCAAGGTCTTTGTTGCTAAGAGTAGATCCTTTCTAGAGAAGGAGTTTCTCTCGAAAGAAGTGAGTGGGAGGAAAGTAGAACTTGATGAGGTAATTGTACCTTCTCTCGAATTGGAAAGTGGAACATCACAGAAACTAGTTCCAGTAATTCCTACACCAATTAGTGAGGAAGCTAATGATGATGATCATGAAACTTCAGATCAAGTTTCTGCTGAACTTCATAGATCAACCAGAGTTTGTTCCGCACCAGAGTGGTACGGCAACCCGGTTCTGGAAGTCATGTTACTGGAACATGATGAACCTACGAACTATGAGGAAGCGATGATGATCCCAGATTCCGCAAAATGGCTTGAGGCCATGAAATCTGAGATGGGATCCATGTATGAGAACAAAGTATGGACTTTGGTTGACTTGCCCGATGATCGGCAGGCCATCGAAAATAAATGGATCTTCAAGAGGAAGACCGACGCAGACGGTAATGTTACTGTTTACAAAGCTCGACTTGTTGCGAAAGGGTTTTCGACAAGTTCAAGGAGTTGACTACGATGAGACTTTCTCACCTGTAGCGATGCTTAAGTCTGTCCGAATCATGTTAGCAATTGCCACATTTTATGAAATCTGGCAAATGGATAACGAAACTGCGTTCTTTAATGGATTTATTAAAGAAGAATTGTATGTGATGCAACCAGAAGGTTTTGTCAATCCTAAAGGTGCTAACAAAATGTGCAAGCTCCAGCGATTCTTCTATGGACTGGTGCAAGCATCTCGGAGTTGGAATATACGCCTTGATAAGTTGATCAAAGCATATAGATTTATACAGACTTGCGGTGAAGCCTGTATTTACAAGAAGTGAGTGGGAGCACTACAACCTTTCTGATAAGTATATGTGAATGACATATTGTCGATCGGAAATGATGTAGAATTTTCTGGAAAGCATAAAGGAGTGTTTCAAAGGAGTTTTTCAAAGAAAGACCTTGGTGAAGCTGCTTACATATTGGGCATCAAGATCTATAGAGATAGATCAAGACTCTTGATAAGACTTTCGATGAGTACATACCTTGATAAGATTTTGAAGTAGTTCAAAATGGATCAGTCAAAGAAGGAGTTCTTGCCTGACTTGTAAGGTGTGAAGTTGAGTAAGACTCAAAGCCAGACCACGGCAGAAAAATATAGAGAGAATGAAAGTCATTCCCTATGCCTCAGCCTTAGGTTCTATAAAGTATGCCATGCTGTGTACCAAACATGTTGTGTACCTTGCCATGATTTTGTCAAGGGGGTACAATAGTGATCCAGGAGTAGATCACTGTACAACGGTCAAAATTATCCTTAGTAACTAGATGACTAAGGAAATGTTTCTCGATTATGGAGGTTATAAAGAGTTCGTCGTAAAGGGTTACGCCGATGCAAGCTTTGACACTAAATCCAGATGACTCTAAGTATCAATCTGGACGCGTATTGAAAGTGGGAGCAATTAGCTAGAGTAGCTCTATGCAGAGCATTGTAGACATAGAAATTTGCGAAATACATATGGATCTGAATGTGACAGACCCGTTGACTAAACTTCTCTCACAAGCAAAACATGATCACACCTTATTACTCTTGGGTATTAATCACATAGCGATGTGAACTAGATTATTGACTCTAGTAAACCCTTTGGGTGTTGGTCACATGGTGATGTGAACTATGGGTGTTATTCACATAACGATGTGAACTATCGGTATTAAATCACATGGCGATGTGAGCTAGATTATTGACTCTAGTGCAAGTGGGAGACAGAAGGAAATATGCCCTACAGGCAATAATAAATTTATTATTTATTTCCTTATATCATGATAAATGTTTATTATTCATGCTAGAATTGTATTAACCGGAAACTTAGTACATGTGTGAATACATAGACAAAACAGAGTGTCCCTAGTATGCCTCTACTAGACTAGCTCATTGATCAAAGATGGTTATGTTTCCTAGCCATAGACATGAGTTGTCATTTGATCAACGGGATCACATCATTAGGAGAATGATGTGATGGATAAGACCCATCCGTTAGCTTAGCACTATGATCGTTTAAGTTTTACTGCTATTGCTTTCTCCATGACTTATACATGTTCCTATGACTATGAGATTATGCAACTCCCGAATACCGGAGGAACACTTTGTGTGCTACCAAACGTCACAACGTAACTGGGTGATTATAAAGGTACTCTACAGGTGTCTCCGAAGGTACTTGTTGGGTTGGCGTATTTCGAGATTAGGATTTGTCACTCCGATTGTCGGAGAGGTATCTCTGGGCCCACTCGGTAATGCACATCACTATAAGCCTTGCAAGCATTGCAGCTAATGAGTTAGTTGCAGGATGATGTATTACGGAACGAGTAAAGAGACTTGCCGGTAACGAGATTGAACTAGGTATTGAGATACCGACGATCGAATCTCGGGCAAGTAACATACCGATGACAAAGGGAACAACGTATGTTGTTATGCGGTTTGACCGATAAAGATCTTCGTATAATATGTAGGAGCCAATATGAGCATCCAGGTTCCGCTATTGGTTATTGACCGGAGATGAGTCTCGGTCATGTCTACATAGTTCTCGAACCTATAGGGTCCGCACGCTTAACGTTTGATGACCATCGGTATTATGAGTTTATGAGTTTTGATGTACCGAAGGAGTTCGGAGTCCCGGATGAGAGCGGGGGCATGACGAGGAGTCTCGAAATGGTCGAGACGTAAAGATCGATATATTGGACGACTATATTCGGACATCGGAAAGGTTCCGAGTGATTCGGATATTTTTCGGAGTATATGGGCCTTATTGGTATATGGGCCTTACGGGGATAGAGGAGAAAGGCCAAAAGGAAGGAGGCGCGTGCCCCCCTTCTGGTCCGAATTGGACAAGGGGTGCAGCCCCCTTTTCCTTCTCCCTCTCCCCCTCTTTCCTTCTCTCCTACTCCGGAAAGGAAAGGGGAATCCTACTAGGACTTGGGAGTCCTAGTAGGACTCCCCACACTTGGCGCGCCCCCTCTAGGGCCGGCCTCTCCTTGCTCCTTTATATACGGGGGCAGGGGGCACCCTAGGACACACAAGTTGAATTGTTCTAGCCGTGTGCGGTGCCCACTTCCACAGAAACACACCTCGGTCATACCGTCGCAGTGCTTAGGCGAAGCCCTGCGCCGGTAAATACATCATATCCGTCACAACGCCGTCGTGCTGACGAAACTCTCCCGTGAAGCTCAGCTGGATCAAGAGCTCATGGGACGTCATCAAGCTGAACGTGTGCTAAACGCGGAGGTGCCGTACGTTCGGTGCTTGATCGGTTGGATCGCGAAGAAGTTCGACTACATCAACCGCGTCACTTGACGCTTCCGCTTCCGGTCTACGAGGGTACGTAGACACACTCTTCCCTCTCGTTGCTATGCATCTGGTAGATAGATCTTGCGTGATCGTAGGAAATTTTTGAAAATACTACGTTCCCCAACACTCTACCAAAACTTCGAGGAAGAGACTGGACGGTTCGAGATGGGTCTGGATCCTGTCAATTCTCTTGTGAAGGATGAGGTTGCGATGAACGTCCTGCGGCTGGAATCTTGTCTTGCCAACGCCACTGGTTATCTTGCACGGCTGAAGGCGGTGATGTCGCGGATCGACACAGCGCTCTGGCGGGGAATGATGCTCGAAATGACCTCGAGTCTCTGATGACTTGGATTAATGAGATCCCCATTCAAGTGCAGGAATGGAAGAAGTCATTGATACCTCTCCAACGTATCTAGTTTTCCAAACCCTTATGCCCTTGTTTTGGACTCTAACTTGCATGATTTGAAAAATGGAACTAACCCGGACTGACGCTGTTTTCAGTAGAATTGCTATGGTGTTGTTTTTGTGCAGAAATAAAAAGTTCTCGAAATGATCTGAAAATCCACAGAGAATTACTTTGAAAATATAAAAAATACATGTGGGAAGAAACCAGGGGGCCCAGACCCTGTCCACGACGGTGGGGAAAGTGCCCCCTCCCCCTGGGCGTGCCCCTTGCCTCGTGGGCCCCCTGGTGCTCCACCGACGTATCTCCGGATCCCATATATTCACTTTCGGGAAAAAAAGCCAGAGAGGAAGAATTATCGCGTTTTACGATACGGAGCCGCCGCCAAGCCCTAATCTCTCTCGGGAGGGATGATCTGGAGTCCGTTCGGGGCTCCGGAGAGTGGAGATCGTCGCCATCATCATCATCAACCTTCCTCCATCAGCAATTCCATGATGCTCACCGCCGTGCGTGAGTAATTCAATCGTAGGCTTGCTGGACGGTGATGGGTTGGATGGGATCTATCATGTAATCGAGTTATTTTTGTTAGGGTTTGATCCCTAGTATCCATATGTTCTGAGATTAATGTTGCTATGACTTTGCTATGCTTAATGCTTGTCACTAGGGCCCGAGTGCCATGATTTCAGATCTGAACCTATTATGTTTTCATGAATATATGTGTGTTCTTGATCCTATATTACAAGTCTATAGTCACCTACTACGTGTTATGATCTAGCAACCCCGAAGTGACAATAATTGGGACCACTCCCGGTGAGGACCGTAGTTTGAGGAGTTCATGTATTCACTATGTGTTAATGCTTTGGTTAGGTACTCTATTAAAAGGAGGCCTTAGTATCCCTTAGTTTCCAATAGGACTCCACTGCCACGGGAGGGTAGGACAAAAGATGTCATGCAAGTTCTTTTCCATAAGTATGAATGACTATATTCGGAATACATGCCTACATTACATTGATGAACTGGAGCTAGTTCTGTGTCACCCTAGGTTATAACTTTTACATGATGAATTGCATCTGACATAATTTCCCATCACCGATCCAATGCCTACGAGATTTTCACATATTGCTTGTTGCTTATTTACTTTTCCGCTGCTACTATTACAAAAACTACAAAAACACTACCGTTACTTTTATTGCCGCTACCGCTATCTCCATATTACTTTGCTACTAAACTACCTTGCTGCAGATACTAAGTTTCCACGTGTGGTTGAATTGACAACTCAGCTGCAAATACATAAGAGTATTCTTTGGCTCCCCTTGTGTCGAACCAATAAATTTGGGTTGAATACTTTACCCTAGAAAATTGTTGCGATCCCCTACACTTGTGGGTTATCAAGATTATTTTCTGGCGCCGTTGCCGGGGAGCATAGCTCTATTCTTTAAGTCACTTGGGATTTATATCTGTTGATCACTATGAAGAATTTGAAGGACTCAAAAACCAAGATCTTAACCTCAACTACGAGGGGAGGTAAGGAACTGCCATCTAGCTCTGCACTTGATTCACCCTCTGTTATGGGTGCTACTTCTCGAGCTTGCGTTGTATTCCCTCGAAGAGGAAAGGGTGATGCAGCACAGTAGCGTAAGTATTTCCCTCAGTTTTTGAGAACCAAGGTATCAATCCAGTAGGAGACCACGCGCGAGTCCCTCGCACCTGCACAAACAAATAAGAACTTCGCAGCCAACGCGATAAGGGGTTGTCAATCCCTTTACGGTCACTTACGAAAGTGAGATCTGATAGAGATGATAGTTTGACATTTTTGGTATTATTGGTTATAAGAACAGAGAGTAAAAGTGGAAAAGTAAAGTAGATTGTAGATTGATATGTTGAGAATAGACCCGGGGGCCATAGTGTTCTCTAGTGGCTTCTCTCATGATAGCGATATTCTACGGCGGGTAAACAAATTACTGTCGAGCAATTGATAGAAAAGCGAATAATTATGAGACTATCTAGGCATGATCATTATATATAGGCATCTCGTCTGAGACAAGTAGACCGAAACGATTCTGCATCTACTACTATTACTCCACACATCGACCGCTATCCAACATGCATCTAGAGTATTAAGTTCATAAGAATAGAGTAACGCCTTAAGCAAGATGACATGATGTAGAGGGATAAACTCAAACATAATGATATAAACCCCATCTTTTTATCCTCGATGGCAACAATACAATACGTGCCTTGCCGCCCCTACTGTCACTGGGAAAGGACACCGCAAGATTGAACCCAAAGCCAAGCACTTCTCCCATTGCAAGAACTATAGATCTAGTAAGCCAAACCAAACCAATAATTCGAAGAGACTTGCAAGGATATTATAATCATACATAAAGAGTTCAGAGAAGAACCAAATATTTCTCATAGATAATCTTGATCATAAACCCACAATTCATCGGATCTCGACAAACACACCGCAAAAAGAGATTACATCGAATAGATCTCCTCGAAGACCGAGGAGAACTTGGTATTGAGATCCAAAGAGAGAGAAGAAGCCATCTAGATACTAGCTATGGACCCGAAGGTCTGTGGTAAACTACTCACAACTCATGGTGAGGTGATGATGATGATGTAGAAGCACTCCATGGAAGATACCCCCTCCGGAGGAGCTCCGGAACAGGCCCCAAGATGGGATCTCATGGGAACAGAAGGTTGCGGTGGTGGAACTAGGGTTTTCTCTGTTGTTCTGATAGTTTGGGGTACGTAGGTATATATAGGAGGAAGGAGGGCACCGGGGGCCAGACGGGGTGCCCACGAGGCAGGGGGCGTGCCCTACAGGGGGGGCGCCCCCCACCCTCGTGGATGCCATGTCAGCCATACTCTGTGGTTCTCAAGTCTCCGTGCGTATTTTGCTCCAAAAATATCTCTCCCAAAGGTTTCATTCCGTTTGGACTCCGTTTGATATTCGTTTTCTGTAAAACCCTAAAGCAGACAAAAAAAACAGCAATCTGGACTGGGCCTTTTGGTTAGTAGGTTAGTCCCAAAAATAATATAAAGTGTATAACAAAGCCCAAAAAACATCCAAAACATCATAAATAATAGCATGGAACAATCAAAAATTATAGATACGTTGGAGACGTATCAAAAGGCAATAAGGATGATATATGATGAACTAATTGAGATGAGAAAAGTTGGTATGAACTCGACCTCTCTTGTTTTTGTAAATATGATAGTTCATCGTTCCTGATTCAGCTTATTATGAATGAAACATGCTTGCAATGACAATTAGAGATCATAGCTGCTTATGACATGCTTAATTAGGTGAGAGTTTATAATGGTCTATCTTGCGTGCCAACATGATATTAAAATGGTTGTGATGTGGTATGATAGGGTGGTATCCTCCTTTGAACGATTCAAGTGGTCTGACTTGGCACATGTTCACGCATGTAGTTGAAACAAATCAACATAGCCTCCACGATATTTATGTTCATGGTGATTTATATCCTACTCATGCTTGCATTCATTGTTGATTAATTTTAATGCATGTTCATGACCGTTGTTGCTCTCTTGCTGGTCGCTTCCCAGTCTCTTTCTAGCCTTCACCTGTACTAAGCGGGAATACTGCTTGTGCATCCATTTCCATAAACCCCAAAGTTGTTCCATATGAGTCCACCATACCTTCCTATATGCGGTATTTACCTGTCGTTCCAAGTAAATTTGTATGTGCCAAACTCTAAACCTTCAAATGAAATTATGTTTTGTATGCTTGAACAGCTCATGTATCAACTAGGAATGTCTATATATTCCATGCTAGGTGGGTTATTCTCGCGATGAGTGGACTCCGCTCATCATTCATGAGAAAATGCCTGGTAACTGGGATGCCCAGTCCCATGCTCAAAATCATAATAATTAAACAAAACTCCCCCAGGGTTGTTGCTGGTTTGGACGGTACCCGTTGTTTCGGGCTAGACGTGGAGTGTGCTTGTTGGTGGTTGGGGGAGTATAAACTTTACCATTCTGTTTGGGAACCGCCTATAATGTGCGTAGCATGGGAGATATCGAGATTCTTGGTTGTTATGTTGACAATTAAAGTATACCGCTCAAAATGTTATTCATCTCTATTTAAAAATCGAGCTCTGGCACCTCTACAAATCCCTGCTTCCCTCTGCGAAGGGCCTATCTATTTACTTTTATGCAGAGTCATCATCCTCTTATTAAAGAGAACCAGTAGGAGAGCACCTTTGTCATTTGCATGTATTACTATTAATTTGCATTGAGTATGATCATGACTGGATCTCTTTTACCATGAATTACAATGTCTAGTCAGTCCTTGATCTTTAAAGGTGCTCTGCATTTATGTTTTGCGGTCTCAGAAAGGGCTAGCGAGATACCATCTTGTTATATCATATCATGATTGTTTTGAGAAAGTGTTGTCATCTGAGGTTTATTATTATTGCTCAATAGTTGATTATGCCATTGATGTGAGTAGACATGAGACCTGAAAGTTATTGTGAATGTGGTTAGTTCATGATTATTGCTGAAATCATCAATGCTGGCTTACATATTTGCAACAGCAAGAGCAAACAGAGTTTGTCAAAGTTTTTCTTTATCACTTTCAGTTTATCAACTAGATTGCTTGAGGACAAGCAAATGTTTAACCTTGGGGGAGTTGATACGTCTCCAACGTATCTACTTTTCCAAACCATTATGCCCTTGTTTTGGACTCTAACTTGCATGATTTGAATGGAACTAACCCGGACTGACGCTGTTTTTAGCATAATTGCCATGGTGTTGTTTTTGTGCAGAAATAAAAAGTTCTCAGAATGACCTGAAAATCCACGGAGAATTATTTAGGAAAATATAAAAAATAACTGCGGGAAGATCCAGACCAGGGGGTGCACACCCTGTCCACGAGGGTGCGTGATACGTCCATTTTGCATCATGCTTATATGTTGATATTTATTGTATTATGGGCTGTTATTACGCGTTATGTCACAATACTTATGCCTTTTCTCTCTTATTTTACAAGGTTTACATGAAGAGGGAGAAAGCCGGCAGCTGGAATTCTTGGCTAGAAAAGGAGCAAACTTTGGAAACCTATTCTGCACAACTCCAAAAGCCCCGAAACTTCACAGAACTACGTTATAGAAAATATAAAAAATATCTGGCGAATAAAGATCATGAGGGGGCCACCTGGTGTCCATGAGGGTGGGGGGCACGCCCCCCTCTTGGGCGCGCCCCCTGTCTCGTGGGCCCCTCGACGGCCCCCCGATGCCCATCTTCTCATATATGACATGTTTTGACCTGGAAAATATCAAAAGGAGGCTTTCGGGACCAGACACCGCCGTCTCGAGGCGGAACCGAGGCGGAAACCAATCTAGGGCTCCGGCAGAGCTGTTCTGCCGGGGATACTTCCCTCCGGGAGGGGGAAATCATTACCGCCATCATCACCAACAACTCTCCCATCTTGGGGAGGGCTATATTCATAAACATCTTCACCAGCACCATCTCCTCTGAAACCCTAGTTCATCTCTTGTATCCAATCTTTGTACCCAAACCTCAGATTGGTACCTATGGGTTGCTAGTAGTGTTGATTACTCCTTGTAGTTCATGCTTGTTGGTTTATTTGGTGGAAGAACATATGTTCAAATCCATTATGCATATTAATACCCCTCTGATCATGAACGATAATTCCCATGTGTCCTCGGGAGCGCTTTCCTTTATATAAGAGTTTGTCCAGGCTTGTCCTTTTGCTACAAAAAGGATTGGGCCACCTTGCTGCACCTTATTTACTTTTACCTTTTGTCACTTGCTACCCATTACCTTATCACAAAACTATCTGTTACCTATAATTTCAGTGCTTGCAGAAAATACCTTACTGAAAACTGCCTATCATTTCCTTCTGCTCCTCGTTAGGTTCGATACTCTTATTTATCGAAAGGACTACGATAGATCCCCTACACTAGTGGGTCATCAGTGGGGGGCGCGCCCCCTCCCCCTGGGCGCGCCCCCTGCCTCGTGGGCCCCCTGGTGCTGCACCGACATATCTCCGGATGTTATATATTCACTTTCGGGGAGAAAAAAGCCAGAGATGAAGAATTATCGCATTTTACGATACGGAGCCGCCGCCAAGCCCTAATCTCTCTCGGGAGGTCTGATCTGGAGTCCGTCCGGGGATCCGAAGAGTGGAGATCGTCACCATCGTCATCATCAACCTTCCTCCATCAGCAATTCCATGATGCTCACCGACGTGCGTGAGTAATTCCATCGTAGGCTTGCTGGACGGTGATGGATTGGATGGGATCTATCATGTAATCGAGTTAGTTTTGTTAGGGTTTGATCCCTAGTATCCATATGTTCTGAGATTGATGTTGCTATGACTTTGCTATGCTTAATGCTTGTCACTAGGGCCCGAGTGCCATGATTGCAGATCTAAACCTATTATGTTTTCATGAATATATGTGTGTTCTTGTTCCTATCTTGCAAGTATATAGTCACCTACTATGTGTTATGATCTGGCAACCCCGAAGTGAAAATAATCGGGACCACTCCCAGTGAGGACCGTAGTTTGAGGAGTTCATGTATTCACTATGTGTTAATGCTTTGGTCCGGTACTCTATTAAAAGGAGGCCTTAATATCCCTTAGTTTCCAATAGGACCCCGCTGCCACGAGAGGGTAGGACAAAAGATGTCATCCAAGTTCTTTTCCATAAGCACGTATGACTATATTCGGAATACACGCCTACATTACATTGATGAACTGGAGCTAGTTCTGTGTCACCCTAGGTTATTACTTTTACATGATGAATTGCGTCCGACATAATTACCATCATCGATCCAATGCCTACGACCTTTTCACATATTGCTTGTTGCTTATTTACTTTTCCGCTGCTACTATTACAAAAACTACAAAAACACTACCGTTACTTTTATTGCCGCTACCGCTATCTCCATATTACTTTGCTACTAAACTACCTTGCTGCAGATACAAAGTTTCCAGGTGTGGTTGAATTGACAACTCAGTTGCTAACACTTAAGAGTATTCTTTGGCTCCCCTTGTGTCGAATCAATAAATTTGGGTTGAATACTTTACCCTCGAAAACTGTTGCGGTCCCCTACACTTGTGGGTTATCAGTTGTGTGCTCGCTGTGACGCTGACGTGGCTCTATCTCTGGTTCGTGTCCATTGTAAGGAGGTCAAGGAAGAGAGGTTGGCAGCTCTCAAGGTCGCCAACACCAATAAGCTTCAATTCCAGTCATTCATGGAGACTTTCCTTGACGCAACCACCCGCATTGCTGACGGAATCGACCTGGACGAATTTGTTGAGCCTGCAAGCCCTCCTCCTCCTGAGGAGTGAACAAACTTTATGCCTTGATTCAATTTGCCTCGGAATGCCGAGTGGTTTTGTAACCCTTAAACTCTTTCGGGCCTGATGCCCGAGTACTTCTGCCCAAACCTTGCGGGATTTATCTGAACTTAGTTTTCTTTGGAGTATGCTTGTTTTGTTTCTGATGCTTTTGGACTTTTTGATCCTAAGCGGACATTGTACTTGTGGCGCAGCTCAGAGAACAAAGGTGAATTTTACTTATGGTGCAGCTCGAAGAGCCAAGGTACATTGTACTTATGGCACAGCTCGGAGTGCTACCTAGTCCCCGAGTGAGAGGGTTGGTCTTCACTCGGAGTGTTTTGTGAAACTTAGGCGAGTACATGGTCGCACCTAAGCCCCTAAGTGAGAGGATTGCTCTTCACTCTGAGTGTTTTTTTGTAAAACTTAGGCGAGTACGGGGTCGCAGCTAAGCTCCCGAGTGAGAGGATTGCTATTTACTCGGAGTGTTTTTTGTAAAACTTAGGCGAGTACGGGGTCGCAGCTAAACCCCCGAGTGAGAGGATTGCTCTTCACTTTGAGTGTTTTTTGTAAAACTTAGGCGAGTACTGGGTCGCAGCTAAGCCCCCG
>LR738712.1:558852469-558874065 GCA_902687465.1 Secale cereale
CTAAGCCCCCGAGTGAGAGGATTGCTCTTCACTCGGAGTGTTTTAAACTTAGGCCACAGCTAAGCCCCCGAGTGAGGGGCTTGCTCTTCACTTAGAGTGTTTTTTGTAAAACTTAGGCGAGTACGAGGTCGCAGCTAAGTCCCCGAGTGAGAGGATTGCTCTTCACCCAGAGTGTTATAAAATTAGGCGAGTATGGGATCGCACCTAAGCCCCCGAGTGAGAGGATTGCTCTTCACTCGGAGTGTTTTCTGAAACTTAGGCGAATCGGATTCGCGGCTAAGCCCTCGAGTGAGAGGGTTGCTCTTCACTTGGAGTGTTTTGTAAAACTTAGGCGAATCGGATACGCGACTAAGCCACCCATTGGGGGATTTGAACACATGTGATTTTGGATCAACAATCACTATGATCCTGCCAAAAACTTGTCTTTGATAAGCAAACTGAAGGATTCTTATTACAACTCGTCTGTTCGGGTGCTTTAAGTATAAAAGCGGTGGAGCAGATCCGCATTCCATGAGCGTGGCTCGTCTATTTTCTTGGCCACGTTGTAGAGGTGATAGGCCCCGTTGTGGAGCACTTTGGTGATGATGAAGGGGCCCTCCCAGGCCGGAGCGAGCTTGTGAGGTCGTTTCTGATGTACTCAAGTACAAGTTCTCCTTCCTGGAATGCTCGGCCTCGGACATTGCGGGCGTGGAATTGACGCAGGTCTTATTGATATATGGTCGACCGGATCAGAGCCATCTCGCGCTCTTCCTCTAGGAGGTCGACTGCATCTTGGCGTGCATGTTCTACTTCAGCTTCTGAGAAGAGTTCCACCCGGGGAGCGTTGTGCAGCAAGTCACTCGGAAGTACGGCCTCGGCACCATATACCATGAAGAAGGGGGTCCGATCAGTCGATCGGTTCCGAGTTGTTCTCAGTCCCCACAAAACAGATGGCAACTCAGTCACCCAAGCTCCGGCAGCATGCTTGAGATCGCGCATCAGCCGTGGTTTCAGCCCTTGAAGGATCAAGCCATTTGCCCTTTCTGCCTGCCCATTCGACTGCGGATGCGCAACGGATGCGTAGTCGACTTGAGTGCCCTAGGAAGTGCAGCATGCTCTGAATTCATCCGAATCAAAGTTGGAGCCATTATCTGTGATGATACTGTGAGGGACTCCATATCTGAATACCAGTTCTTTGATGAAGCTGACGGCGGTGCTTGCACCGAGGTTCTTGATAGGCTTGGCTTCGATCCATTTGGTAAACTTGTCAACTGCCACAAGCAAATGAGTGAAACCGCTTCTGCCAGTCTTGAAGGGTCCAACCATGTCTAAGCCGCAAACTACAAACGGCCAAACCAACGGGATAGTCTTCAAGGCAGACCCAGGCTTGTGGGACATGTTCGAGTAGAACTGACAACCTTCACATTTGTCGACTATATCTTTCGCCATCTCATTGGCATGCGGCCAGTAGAATCCGGCTCGGTATGCTTTGGAAATAATGGTCTGAGAGGACGCATGGTTGTAGGATCGAAAGTATGTCTAGAGGGGGGGGGATTAGACTACTTGACGATATAAAAAATCTGCCTTTTAATCATGCAATGTTTTTGGCAGTTTCACAATTAAGATCAATTCAAGAATCACCCTACACATGCAATTCTAGAGTATAAGCAGCGGAAAGTAAATTGCACATGTAGTAAAGAGAGGTGGAGAAGATCAAACGCAGTTTGGTGACACGAAGATTTTTGTCGTGGTTCCGATAGGTGGTGCTATCGTACATCCACGTTGATGGAGACTTCAACCCACGGAGGGTAACGGCTGCGCGAGTCCACGGAGGGCTCCACCCACGAAGGGTCCACGAAGAAGCAACCTTGTCTATTCCATCATGGCCTACGCCCACGGAGGACTAGCCTTACTCGGGGTAGATCTTCACGAAGTAGGCGATCTCCTTGCCCTTACAAACTTCTTGGTTCAACTCCACATCTCAACGACGGAGGCTCCCAAGCGACACCTAACCAATCTAGGAGGCACCACCCTCCAAAAGGTAAAAGATGTTGTTGATGATGATGAACTCCTTGCTCTTGTGCTTCAAATGATAATCTCCCCAACACTCAACTCTCCTCACTAATATGGCTGTGGTGGAAGAAAGGATTGAGTGGAAAGCAACTTGGGAAGGCTAGAAATCAAGTTTCATATGGTAGGAATGGAATGACTTGATCTCAACACAAGGGTCGGTAGTTCTCTTCTCAGAAAGTGTATGGTAGGAGTGGTAGACTTTCTGATGGCTCTCCTCATGAATGAAGAGGGGGTGGAGGGGTATATATAGCCTCCACACAAAATCCAACCGTTACACACATATTTGACCAATCTCGGTGAGACCGAAGTGAAAACTCGGTCAGACCGAAAGTTCAAATATAGTGAACGTTGGGATTTTCGGTGGGACCGAAAATACCATCTCGGTGTGTCCGATGTGAGTCAAAGGTAGGAACTTGCCATCTCGGTGGGACAGAAATTAACAACTCGGATATTCCGAAGTGATGTCAATTGGTTACAGAAGGTTTGTGACGCCCGAGACCAACGTCCCAGAAGATCCCAGAAGATTCCAGAAGATTCCAGATGTTTCGGGTTGCCCGTGTGTTTTATTTGTGCTTGTGTTATTTATTTTTTTGCATTGCATCATGTCATCATGCCATCATTACATTTTTTTAATTTTGCATCTCAACCTAATAAATTGTGTGGACCTTCGGTCCATTTAAATCGAGGGAAGGTGTCTTCTCTTTATAACATATAAAAGTCTCTCAATATTTAGGGAGCTATATTTATTAATTATTCCATTGCTTCGGAATCACCCCAACACGCTTGCATTTTTCCCTAGGCCTTGTCTTCGCATTCCTGGCCTCAAACCTCCCTTTATTTCTTTTCTCGTTCATCGAGGTTCCTCCAAAAATTTTATTAAATTCCTTACATTTTGCGGGTCCAGGAAATTTTGACCTCATGTCCAAATTCCTTCCCTAACCTCTTTTACTTTCCTTCTCTTCTTTATTGTTTTTTTTTAATAATCCGAGGCAGCCCAGCCTTTTGTTTTTCTCCTCCTGGCCCAACTCCCTTCTCCTCCCCTCAAGGCCCATCCCTGCTAGGCCTCAAGGCCCAGCCCGCAGCCTCCCAGGGCTCCCTCGCCCTAACCCTAGCCTCTTCTCTCGCTCCCCTTCTTTCCCCCCGAACCGCCGCCACTCTCTCTCTGCCCGATCCCCTCTCTCGCTCACCCTGCTCTGCCTCGCTCGCACAAGTCCCGATTCCCCTCGCTCGCCAGTCCCGTGCGCCGCTCCCGTCCTCCTCGAGCACCCCAGTGCCGCGCCGCCAAGCCTCCAGGTCCCCGCTCCCAGCGGCCCCGGCCCCCTGGCCCGAGCGCCCTCCCATCGCCCCGCCGGCCAGCGCCAGGAGGCTATACGCGCTCGTCCTCCCCGTCTTCACCAGGCCGGCCGCGGGGATCCCCTCCTCCCTCCGAACGAGTTCGCGGCCTCTCCTTCTTCCTTCCCTTCCGCGAGCCAGGTCCTCGCCTCCTGCCTCGCCAGGCTCCCTCGCCTCGCCGGGAGCACCTCTGCCTGCAGCCCCGTCGTCCAGGGCCGGAGCCCCGTCGCGCGGCCAAGAGGCCCTTCCTCTAGCCTCGGGCGCCCGCATCCTCCAGGCAGAGCCCCTCCGTCCCCGAGTCCCACGTCGACCAGCGGCCAGGAGCCCAGGTTCCGCATCCGGGCCCCCAGCGCCGCAGCCAGGCCGCATCCCTTCCTCCAGCAGCCGCCGTTCGCCGCGGGAGTCCAGCTCCTACGCGCGGCGTCCTCCCTCTGCCGTCCCGTCCAGCAAGGCCGGCCCGCTCCCTGCGAGCCGGGCGCTGCGTCCCCAAGCCGCCCAGCGCCTCGTTGTTTTCCTGCCAGCCGCCGCCGCGCCAAGGGCGCCTGCCTCCCTCCGTCCTCCGTGCCGTGGTTGTTTTGTTGCTGTAGTTTTGTTTTGTATTGTGTTGCTTGTGTTGATGAATTGACAGATGACCGAACGAGTACCCGGCGAACCGACCAAGTACCTCTTCGAAACAAGTTCCTCTACGGTTATGTGTACATCTACAGAAATGAGTACATCTACGAACGAGCTCCGTGAACATCTACAAAACGCCCCGTGTACGACTACCGACGCCCGGAAAACGACCAAGTTCCACTACTTCCCACGACGACCACGTGTACAACTACGATATCAAGACCACAACCTTTTGTCAAGTACCACGACGACCGAACGAGACGATGACAAGTACATCTATGGAACGTGTTCCACTACCGTCGCCCGGAAACGAGGATCTCGCCAAGTACCACGACACGATGACGTGAACAACTACTTCCTCTTCGGAAACGTGTACCACTACTTCCGCTACCGTCGCCCGAGTACAACTACCGCCTCGTGAACGCCTTCTTCCTCTACGTCTCGAACCGCCCCGAAACGCACGCTTCAAAGGTATAACGAGACGACCCCGAAACGATGAACCGTGCATGCTTGTTGTGTTGTATGAAATGTCTCCCGTGTGTGCTTCGTGCCCGTTCCGACCTTTTGTCATGTTCCTCGGTTGCCTCGTCACCGACTCGTGGGAACCCGGCAACGGGATCGCCCCACCTTTCATCTTGTTTCACTCACTCCCGCCATCTTTGCTTTTGCCCGGACTCTCAACGAGTTACCGAAACCGATATGTTGCGTGGCATCATTTTCGGATCGTTGCCGTGGCACCCTTTCTTTCCACCACGGTGACAAATACTTCATATCACCTTCTTGTCAACTTAATAAAATTGCATAACTTGATCATGTCATCCGCATCATGTTAACAACACTAAAATGTTTAATTGTTGTTGCTTATAATTTTTTAAACATGCTCATGGGGATTTTTCGGATATGTTGTTGTTATTTCCGGCCCCATTTAAAATGTCTAAATAGTGTAGTTATATTATGCTTCACCTCTTGCCATGTTAAAAACATTTAACCTTGTCTTGTAAATAACGAGAGTCAACTAAATAATTAATGTGGTGTTTCGTCAATATGCAACTCGTTGCATATTGATCTCCACTTAACTTGTAGTATTTGTTTGTGCATCTTGCCATGCCTTGCATATTTAAACCGGACATGCATCATTCTTGAATGTGCATCGTATGCCATGTTGATGCTTGTGTGTTTACCGTGTTGTTTGTTTTCTTTCCGGTTTGCTTCTCTTGATAGCTTCGGTTTCGTTCCGGAGTTGTGAGGTTTCGCTCGACTGTGTTGCTCCGTCTTCTTCGTGGATCCGTTCTTCTCCCTTGTGGAATCCCAGGCAAGATGACCGAACCCGGATACCATTACTATCTTTGCCTATTGCTAGTAGTTCCGCTCTATAGTTTTGCCTCGATGCCTATGATCTTCTTGTCAGCCTCCTACTTGTAACCAATTGCCATGTTTAACCAACCAACCTATGCAAACCGTTGCTTGGCTAAGTACGCTTCGCTCAGCCCCTCTTATAGCATTGTTAGTTGCAGGTGAAGATTGAAGATGCTTGCTTCATGTTGAAGTTTGGTTGGGTTATATCACACTATATAAATGCTTAAAAATGAAATCATCTATATACTGGCAGGGTGGAAGGCTAAGCCTTTTGCTTGGTGTTTTGTTCCACTCATGCCGTTAGGAACCGTATAAACCGGTGTTATGTTCCTTGATTATGCGTTCCTAACACGGTTGGGGTGTATGGGACCCCCTTGATAAACCGCTAAGTGCTAAGTCTTTTCCAGCAAGTCCCAACATTTGGTACTATTTGCCTCATAATAACAACTTAATTAATTAATTAAATTTGCATAGGGGGTCGCTCCCTCGAGGATCCTTATTTTCTACATAGCAGGGGGGCCAGCGCTGATGGTGTTGGTCCCAAACGGGGAGCCTGCGGGAACCACCACGGGGAAACTCGAGGATTGGGTCCTGTAGCTTCGCCCATCCGGTCGTGTCCTGAGACTTAGATACGCGCCGCTACTATCAGGGTGTCGACACGCCGGGAGGATTTGCTGGATTAGCCTTACCTTAGTTCGGTTTAACTTGAGCACGGGATTCCGAGAATACTCGGGTCTTCCCACCTATGGAGTTGCGACTCCGCGGATCGTGGGCTTGTAATGGGTCAAGTTGGAACACCCCTGCAGGGTTTGAACTTTCGAAAGCCGTGCCCGCGGTTATGTGGCAGATGGGAGCTTGTTAATTCCGGTTGTAGATAACTTGACACAATGTTTCAATACACTACCAGCGTGTGTACCGTGACTGTCAATTTCCGAATAGGGATTCGGGAGTTGAACACGGTGGGGTCATGTTTGACCGGCTTTAGTTAGGATCACTTCGTGATCATCTTTCGACCGAGGCACTTCTCTTCTCGCTCTCTATTACGTAAGTTAGTGCTAGTTGCTGCTGCAGACTCTTGTTGTTCCTTCACCTCATATTCTTTTCTTCAGCCTTATCCTCACCCAAAGGCTTAAATAGTCTTGTTACCCGGGAACGGGATTGCTGAGTCCTCTGTGGCTCACAGTTACTTCACCACACCAGATGCAGGTTCAGCCGAGTTTGATGCAGGAGTTGGACCAGTTCTTCACCAGGAGTCCGATGAAGCTTGTGGCCGTTTGCTTGTGACGTTTCGATGTTCAGTAGTGGTTTCTACTAGGATTCGATCCTGACCTGTGGCTTTATGTTGTTTTGGTATCTTTCTTTTGGTTCTTCACCCGTAGTCGGGTTGTGATGTTTTGAATGATGTTATGCTTATGTAATGTATTGTGTGAAGTGGCGAGTGTAAGCCAACTATCTCCTTTTGCAATTTAATCCCTCTTTTACATGAGTCGTGCAAAGATACCAAACTTGAGATCATTCTAGGATGGGCTTATACCTTTAAGTCGTGCCTCGACACGTAGGAGGTATAGTCCCATCCTGGGCATTACAAGTTGGTATCAGAGCCTTCTCCTACCTAGAAGCCCCCACTGTTTGATCGAATCGTTGACGGTTGAGTCTAAGCACACACTGAAAACTTTTTGAGTCCTATATATATCAGAGAGTAGGTTTTCTTTGCTTCTCATCTCTTTTCATTCTGGTGAGGACTCCTGACGATTACTCGTTTCTCTTCTACTTTCAAAATTGCACCAAATTTTTTTTAGGATCCCGCGAGTATTCTGGGATTGTTTCGATGTTCTTGTGACAAGGATATTGTTCTCGATGCCTCCTGTTACCGAGGAGTTGAGCTTCGGGGTATCATTGACACAAGCATATCGCGGCAGTACTAAATACTTAAGACGGCCGACATCGAAAATCTCTCCTATACGGCCAGTGGCAAGATAACCCCGACATCACCCAGTACTGGGGAGGTAGCTCGAGAGTATTGCCATAGCTTGTTATAGTAGATGCTTTTCGAAGGTCCGAGGTACACAGTTTCCGAGAAAGACTGGTTATGTGTTGAAGGATGGATACACCTGGATGTAGGTTTAGAGTTGATTGCGCGGTGCTTCCCGTGTATCCCCAACACCTGATTGCATAACTGGAAACTTTCGGAAATCTATAGGTGGGTTCATCTAGTAGTTCTAGGCATTCTTCCAACGGATGCTCGATATGAAGTTCGGGGTTCTACATTGAGTGAAGTGGTTTTATGGACTTGTTCTGATCGGGAGTTGCATCTTAAAGGGTCCTTGGCTATGCTGATCCGGGGATGACAAAACCCTTTTGTAACACGTTCCATGAGCTTTCAGCACGAAGATGTCGAACGAAGCTTCTATCTTGTATTTGTTCTATCTGTTCCTTGTTCCTTTTTATTTTCATTTTGCTCTCCAAGTGGCTTCTCGTCAAGTTGATGTAACTATGGAATTCATTCGTTCATTCTCTGTTCGGATGATATTGTGAAGATCATGTTGCATATCTATTCTTTGTTCTTGTCTTGATTCTGGTATTCGAGTTGCTTCGATGTCAAGTGTTGATTCCATACCTTTCTTAATCGGTGTTCTCATATTTCTATGAGAGTGCTGGTCCTTCTTGATCATCAAGATGGTCATGTTAAATTCGTTTTCAACCGGTGTGCCTTCTCTTCAAGTTATTCCATACAGACGTCGTTGAGAAATCTGACGATTTGTCTGTTTCATTCATCCCAAGCTATCTTTGTTTTTCCCACCCTCCCACCCTTCTTCTTCTCGGAGCAAGATATTCTCAAATGAAGTATCCATTTTATTCATGTGATATTTCTTCATTCTTTTCATTCAATGTTCTTATCCGGTGATTTATCGTGAAGATGCTCAAGAGCTTCAAGTTCATCATTCTTTTGTTCTAATATTCTGCCGGTGGATGTAATTCAAGATTTCGTTGTTGATCTTATCCTTTTTCCTCTTTTCACAATGCTTTCTTATTTCGGTGCACCAATTAATCATTCTCCTCTTGCTATTCATATCCGGAGTGATGAAGATTCATAATTCCATTCTTAATCCGTTCAAACTATTTTGAGAATGTCATCTTATTCAAGCCATTTAATTCAACCGGTGCTATATCTCTTAAGCAATCTTTTCCAACGGTGATTTCTTTTGAGTGGGCCCTAACCCACAGGTCTTTTCCAGGATCTTACCTGACTCTTCTTTTCCGGAGAATTCTTTTAAAGTGTGACGTAAGAATGATTTCCATCAGTCACATGCCTTCTCCAAGATTGTTTTCAATTATTTCCATCTTTAGCTCCACCTTCCTCTTGTCATTCGTCCGGAGTATCTCGATATTCTTCATGGCTTTTCTCGTCTTCTTTCTCAGTATTTGGAGACCGGAGAAGTGTTTCTCTTAAATTTTGACCCGTTCTCTTGATGAGTTGTGATTCTAGCTTCTTGCCATCCTCATTATTGTTTCGATTGTGTGGATTTATTTTCATACCATCTGAAGCATTTCATGAATTCTTTGTGTTCCTCCGAAGGCCATCATTTCAGAATATTTCTTCGTTCTCAGTTTTCAACTTCATCCTCCAAATATTCTTCATTGATGTCTCTTCGTTCGTCTCCATATTCTTACGGTGGTTCTTTCAAGTTTAACTTTCCGTTGTTATCGTTTCAATTCAATTGTTCTTTTCACAATCCTACCGGTGGTTCGTTGAATAATTATCCGAGCTTGTGCTAGATCTCTCTTTAATTCTTTGCAACGAGAATAAGTAGTATGCCAAATCCTTTGGTTGTCATCAATTTAAATTGGTGAAGGAGATGCATGACATAATTCTTATTCTTATTCCTTCAAGCTGTTTTAATTCTTTTGTCTGAAGCTTGTTCATCATATCATATCCATGGTTCTAAGTGGTTCATCTTGTTTTCCGGAGCTCCATGTTATTTCAATTATATCATTTCAAAGCTCCATCTAATTCATCGCAGGCCTTGAATCTTATTCTTTTCATCTTTCTTTTCTCATGTTTTCATTACCGGAGTTCTTCATGGTGGTTCATCATCATTTAATTCTTCCTTGAAGTCTTCATCAAGATTCTTGTTGGAGCTCAAGCATTCTTCATCATGCTTTCCTAGTGAAATTCTTGCTCCTTATCTTTTCAGATGGTGTTATGTCATTCTTGACAATTCCTTCATGTTTCATGATTCACAAGTTGTCAGGAATGAGATATTTAAACCCATCATTTTCTTTGTTCAGGAGATCCTTTTCAACCCCTTCAATTATTTGTTGGAGTTATCTTGGGTTGTATTTCACCTAAAGCTTTTCCCTAAGGATTTTGCTAATTATGGTGCTTATAAATGACCCAAGTTCTTCATTTATCATTCCGGTGAAATAAGCTTTTCATATCCTTGTTGATCTCAATCCAATCAATTGTTTTCGTTAGTGGCTGGTTGTCACCTCATAATTTTGAGATGTTTTCCATAAGCCCACATGAAGCTTATTCGTTTCGTTGTTGATTTTTTCAATCAACTCCGTTCAACCCTTCTTTGTAAGGATGCTCTTTCAAATTTAATTTTGAGAGAGGTTGTCTTTTTCTCTCCGTTCAATTCATTCTTTGAGTTATACTCTATTCTTTCATTCCGGAGGCATTGTGATGTTGCTCTCTTCGTCCCATCAGCTCGTTTTATCAAGATCATATTCTTTCCTTGCTTGTCTTTTAACCGGAGCGTTGTATTCTTCATTCAAGTTCCGTCATTTATCTAGTTTGCCTCTCTTTTCAACTGGAGTGCTGTCTGAATCCTTTCTTCCCCCTTGTGCCATTCTTTCAATTGTTTCGGAGGCAATATGCTGTTAATTACATAGTATCACTCCATCTCCTCAAGTTTTTGTTCATTTCCTTCCATTTTCAGACGGAGTGCTGTTTCTGTCATTCTTTTTCCTTGGCTATACCATTGCGGTTTCTTATTCTTTTGTCATCCGTGAGCTCTTGTTTCATGTCTTTCAACCTTCAAGGTTCTCATAATGCTCCTTGTTCCTCCTTTTACCGAAGTGCTCTTAACTTCGTTCATCTATGTTGTTTTGTTCTTTCTACTTGTTCAACCTCTCAAGGTTCATTGGTTTCACTCGTCTGTCAAAGAAGCAACTTTGTTTTACCTCTTCTTTTCGTTTTTACCCGATGCTATCTCTAGGATCTCGGGTCGAGATCCTCTGTTAGTGTGGGAGAGTTGTGACGCCCGAGACCAACGTCCCAGAAGATCCCAGAAGATTCCAGAAGATTCCAGATGTTCCGGGTTGCCCGTGTGTTTTATTTGTGCTTGTGTTATTTATTTTTTTGCATTGCATCATGTCATCATGCCATCATGTCATTTTTTTAATTTTGCATCTCAACCTAATAAATTGTGTGGACCTTCGGTCCATTTAAATCGAGGGAAGGTGTCTTCTCTTTATAACATATAAAAGTCTCTCAATATTTAGGGAGCTATATTTATTAATTATTCCATTGCTTCGGAATCACCCCAACACGCTTGCATTTTTCCCTATGCCTTGTCTTCGCATTCCTGGCCTCAAACCTCCCTTTATTTCTTTTCTCGTTCATCGAGGTTCCTCCAAAAACCCCTCCAATATTTTTATTAAATTCCTTACATTTTGCGGGTCCAGGAAATTATGACCTCATGTCCAAATTCCTTCCCTAACCTCTTTTACTTTCCTTCTCTTCTTTATTGTTTTTTTTTAAATAATCCGAGGCAGCCCAGCCTTTTGTTTTTCTCCTCCTGGCCCAACTCCCTTCTCCTCCCCTCAAGGCCCATCCCTGCTAGGCCTCAAGGCCCAGCCCGCAGCCTCCCAGGGCTCCCTCGCCCGAACCCTAGCCTCTTCTCTCGCTCCCCTTCTTTCCCCCCGAGCCGCCGCCACTCTCTCTCTCTGCCCGATCCCCTCTCTCGCTCACCCCGCTCTGCCTCGCTCGCACAAGTCCCGATTCCCCTCGCTCGCCAGTCCCGTGCGCCGCTCCCGTCCTCCTCGAGCACCCCAGTGCCGCGCCGCCAAGCCTCCAGGTCCCCGCTCCCAGCGGCCCCGGCCCCCTGGCCCGAGCGCCCTCCCATCACCCCGCCGGCCAGCGCCAGGAGGCTGTACGCGCTCGTCCTCCCCGTCTTCACCAGGCCGGCCGCGGGGATCCCCTCCTCCCTCCGAACGAGTTCGCGGCCTCTCCTTCTTCCTTCCCTTCCGTGAGCCAGGTCCTCGCCTCCTGCCTCGCCAGGCTCCCTCGCCTCGCCGGGAGCACCTCTGCCTGCAGCCCCGTCGTCCAGGGCCGGAGCCCCGTCGCGCGGCCAAGAGGCCCTTCCTCTGGCCTCGGGCGCCCGCATCCTCCAGGCAGAGCCCCTCCATCCCCGAGTCCCGCGTCGACCAGCGGCCAGGAGCCCAGGTTCCGCATCCGGGCCCCCAGCGCCGCGGCCAGGCCGCATCCCTTCCTCCAGCAGCCGCCGTTCGCCGCGGGAGTCCAGCTCCTACGCGCGGCGTCCTCCCTCTGCCGTCCCGTCCAGCAAGGCCGGCCCGCTCCCTGCGAGCCGGGCGCTGCGTCCCCAAGCCGCCCAGCGCCTCGTTGTTTTCCTGCCAGCCGCCGCCGCGCCAAGGGCGCCTGCCTCCCTCCGTCCTCCGTGTCGTGGTTGTTTTGTTGCTGTAGTTTTGTTTTGTATTGTGTTGCTTGTGTTGATGAATTGACAGATGACCGAACGAGTATCCGGCGAACCGACCAAGTACCTCTTCGAAACAAGTTCCTCTACGGTTATGTGTACATCTACGGAAATGAGTACATCTACGAACGAGCTCCGTGAACATCTACAAAACGCCCCGTGTACGACTACCGACGCCCGGAAAACGACCAAGTTCCACTACTTCCCACGACGACCACGTGTACAACTACGATATCAAGACCACAACCTTTTGTCAAGTACCACGACGACCGAACGAGACGATGACAAGTACATCTACGGAACGTGTTCCACTACCGTCGCCCGGAAACGAGGATTTCGCCAAGTACCACGACACGATGACGTGAACAACTACTTCCTCTTCGGAAACGTGTACCACTACTTCCGCTACCGTCGCCCGAGTACAACTACCGCCTCGTGAACGCCTTCTTCCTCTACGTCTCGAACCGCCCCGAAACGCACGCTTCAAAGGTATAACGAGACGACCCCGAAACGATGAACCGTGCATGCTTGTTGTGTTGTATGAAATGTCTCCCGTGTGTGCTTCGTGCCCGTTCCGACCTTTTGTCATGTTCCTCGGTTGCCTCGTCACCGACTCGTGGGAACCCGGCAACGGGATCGCCCCACCTTTCATCTTGTTTCACTCACTCCCGCCATCTTTGCTTTTGCCCGGACTCTCAACGAGTTACCGGAACCGATATGTTGCGTGGCATCATTTTCGGATCGTTGCCGTGGCACCCTTTCTTTCCACCACGGTGACAAATACTTCATATCACCTTCTTGTCAACTTAATAAAATTGCATAACTTGATCATGTCATCCGCATCATGTTAACAACACTAAAATGTTTAATTGTTGTTGCTTATAATTTTTTAAACATGCTCATGGGGATTTTTCGGATATGTTGTTGTTATTTCCGGCCCCATTTAAAATGTCTAAATAGTGTAGTTATATTATGCTTCACCTCTTGCCATGTTAAAAACATTTAACCTTGTCTTGTAAATAACGAGAGTCAACTAAATAATTAATGTGGTGTTTCGTCAATATGCAACTCGTTGCATATTGATCTCCACTTAACTTGTAGTATTTGTTTGTGCATCTTGCCATGCCTTGCATATTTAAACCGGACATGCATCATTCTTGAATGTGCATCGTATGCCATGTTGATGCTTGTGTGTTTACCGTGTTGTTTGTTTTCTTTCCGGTTTGCTTCTCTTGATAGCTTCGGTTTCGTTCCGGAGTTGTGAGGTTTCGCTCGACTGTGTTGCTCCGTCTTCTTCGTGGATCCGTTCTTCTCCCTTGTGGAATCCCAGGCAAGATGACCGAACCCGGATACCATTACTATCTTTGCCTATTGCTAGTAGTTCCGCTCTATAGTTTTGCCTCGATGCCTATGATCTTCTTGTCAGCCTCCTACTTGTAACCAATTGCCATGTTTAACCAACCAACCTATGCAAACCGTTGCTTGGCTAAGTACGCTTCGCTCAGCCCCTCTTATAGCATTGTTAGTTGCAGGTGAAGATTGAAGATGCTTGCTTCATGTTGAAGTTTGGTTGGGTTATATCACACTATATAAATGCTTAAAAATGAAATCATCTATATACTGGCAGGGTGGAAGGCTAAGCCTTTTGCTTGGTGTTTTGTTCCACTCATGCCGTTAGGAACCGTATAAACCGGTGTTATGTTCCTTGATTATGCGTTCCTAACACGGTTGGGGTGTATGGGACCCCCTTGATAAACCGCTAAGTGCTAAGTCTTTTCCAGCAAGTCCCAACATTTGGTACTATTTGCCTCATAATAACAACTTAATTAATTAATTAAATTTGCATAGGGGGTCGCTCCCTCGAGGATCCTTATTTTCTACATAGCAGGGGGGCCAGCGCTGATGGTGTTGGTCCCAAACGGGGAGCCTGCGGGAACCACCACGGGGAAACTCGAGGATTGGGTCCTGTAGCTTCGCCCATCCGGTCGTGTCCTGAGACTTAGATACGCGCCGCTACTATCAGGGTGTCGACACGCCGGGAGGATTTGCTGGATTAGCCTTACCTTAGTTCGGTTTAACTTGAGCACGGGATTCCGAGAATACTCGGGTCTTCCCACCTATGGAGTTGCGACTCCGCGGATCGTGGGCTTGTAATGGGTCAAGTTGGAACACCCCTGCAGGGTTTGAACTTTCGAAAGCCGTGCCCGCGGTTATGTGGCAGATGGGAGCTTGTTAATTCCGGTTGTAGATAACTTGACACAATGTTTCAATACACTACCAGCGTGTGTACCGTGACTGTCAATTTCCGAATAGGGATTCGGGAGTTGAACACGGTAGGGTCATGTTTGACCGGCTTTAGTTAGGATCACTTCATGATCATCTTTCGACCGAGGCACTTCTCTTCTCGCTCTCTATTACGTAAGTTAGTGCTAGTTGCTGCTGCAGACTCTTGTTGTTCCTTCACCTCATATTCTTTTCTTCAGCCTTATCCTCACCCAAAGGCTTAAATAGTCTTGTTACCCGGGAACGGGATTGCTGAGTCCTCTGTGGCTCACAGTTACTTCACCACACCAGATGCAGGTTCAGCCGAGTTTGATGCAGGAGTTGGACCAGTTCTTCACCAGGAGTCCGATGAAGCTTGTGGCCGTTTGCTTGTGACGTTTCGATGTTCAGTAGTGGTTTCTACTAGGATTCGATCCTGACCTGTGGCTTTATGTTGTTTTGGTATCTTTCTTTTGGTTCTTCACCCGTAGTCGGGTTGTGATGTTTTGAATGATGTTATGCTTATGTAATGTATTGTGTGAAGTGGCGAGTGTAAGCCAACTATCTCCTTTTGCAATTTAATCCCTCTTTTACATGAGTCGTGCAAAGATACCAAACTTGAGATCATTCTAGGATGGGCTTATACCTTTAAGTCGTGCCTCGACACGTAGGAGGTATAGTCCCATCCTGGGCATTACAAGGTTGGCAGTCCAGTTTCGGTGAGACCGAAACTCAAAATCGGATGGACCGAGAAATTAGGGTTTGGAAGAATAACTGAGGTGGTTCATCTCGGTGGGACTGAGTTTGCAGAATCGGTTTGTCCGAGATTACTTATGAGTGTGTTAAGTAGTGAAGAGTGCTGATAGTTGAGGGAGCTAAATCACCAAGCACTTGAGCAACCAGATCATCAACACAACCTCATCCCCTTTTAATAGTATTGGCTTTTCCTATGGACTCAATGTGATCTTTGATCACTAAACCAAAAATAGAGTCTTGAGCTTTTGCCAATGCTTGTCTTAGCATTTTGAGGGGTCCACTTCTTCAGACATTTCCATACCCATATCATCGAACTTCTCTGAAATGATTCTCAAGTAAATATTAGTTCAATGATATGTATGTTGTTATTAATTACCAAAACCACCTGGGGATTAGTTGCACTTTCAATCTCCCCCTTTTTGGTAATTGATGACAACATATAGATTAAAGCTTCGACAAAAGATATAATCAATGAATGATATCGTCGCTTTGAGAAGTATGTGATAAACAAGAGCTCCCCCTAAATTTGTGCATTATTTAAAATTTGCGTTTGAATGCAAATGCACAATCGATTAGGATTATGGGTCACTCTTCCATGTCACATACATCTTGGTGGAGCGCACAAAATGATAAGAATGAATAACATGCACTCAATCACCAAGACAAGAGTAAATAGCCATACAATAAGGAATAGCATATGATAAGCATTAAGCACACATTAAAGCATAGTATGACCAAGCACTCATTAAGGTAGCATCAAACGTAGTAGCAAGCACACTTAAAGTTTCGAAAGACCAAAAGAAACCAATGTATCTCAAAGAAACCGGCAAAAGAACGAAAGAGCACTCTCTCTCTCGAAGCCCTATGATCTATACAATTTCTCCCCCTTTGGCAACAAGTTACCAAAAAGTTCGAAAAGGTATAGAGCTAAGCGTCACTGCGGGATCTGCTGGCGGCTCCCGTCTGGGTAGATGTCGGTGTAGAAATAGCTGCATCGGCGAAGACTTCTGCTGATGTCTGCGCTGGAGGAGTGGATGCTGAAGCTGGAGTAACTGCTGGAGCTGTAGCTGGTGCTGAAGTGGTAGCCCTGGAGTCAGTCACTGGAATAGCTGCAGATCGTGATCCTCTGGGAACCTGAGCAGTCTGGCGATGAGAGTCCTGGACTAGATCATCCTGCATGAGTTCTGCTCTCTCCTGCCTTGTTTCCTCCATGTCTGCCTCAAGCTTGTTGACGGACACCTGAATCTCTGTCAGCTTCACGTCCAGAGCGTGGATCTTGTCCTCAACAATCCTCTCTAGGCTTTCCTGAGATTGCTCAATGCTGGCTAGGCGTTGTTCAATCCTCTGGGTAGCTTCAAGAATTTGTTCTCCAAAGCTCTTTGGCTTAGCTGCTGCTGCTGCTGCCTCTTTGTCAGCTTTAGCTTTCTTCGCAGCTTCGATTTTGGCCTATCCTTCAACTGAGGTTGGATCCTCCTCATCCATCACAACTACATTGTCCTCATGCTCTGGCTGCAGTGGCAAGTGCTTCCTATCCAACATGAATTTTCCCGTGCCAAACTTGGCATTGATGAGCATCTGAATCTGCGGGGCAAACCCACACGACCTCTTCTGGTCAGCTGCAGTCCTCTTAATGGTCTCTACCATTAAGTCCATCACCTTGAAAGGTGCCTTCTCATCGAGAATGTGCAGCATGTTGATAGAATAGCCTCAAATCATGCGGTGGTCTCCAGACTTAGGCATCAATGTATGCCTCAAAATAGTGTTAGTGGTGGTCAGACCTGCCTGGAGATAGTACACTGAGCCAAGCTTCCACCCTTCCAAATCAGCAGCGGGGATCTCCTTGTACATGTTCTTCATGGAATCATGACTCTTCTTAGGAATCCCATAGACATCAATGTCGTCCTCTCTCTGCACTGGAGCGTTCAGAAGTTCTGCCCATTCTTCAACAGACAAAGAAAACCTTTGACCTTTAGTCATCCAGGTGATCTTGCCATCAGGATAGAAGTGGGCTGTGGCGTAGAACTGCATGATCATCTCGTCATTCCAAGCTGTCAGCTCTTGACCCACAAAATCAGCAACTCCACATGCAGTAAAGCTCTCATGCACATGGGGAAAGAAGTCTCGGTGCTCTTCACTGTCAATGTACTTCCAGTCAACATACCTGGTGTCAGCAACAATGGGCTTCTTATCCATCAGCACGGTCTCATAGAAATCCTGCTGCTCTCTGGTGTGGAATCTGGGGTCCACAGCAGTCCTTCTCCTCACGGCATATGGATCCGACTGTCTCCATAGCCTCAGACCTTTATCCTTCCTTGCCTTCATGTCCTCAGCTTGAGGATGAGCATCATTGTGGAGTGGCAACTTAGGACGGAGCTTAAGCAACACATGCTCTTCATCTGATTCAGACGGTGGCATCTCACCTTTGTTCTTCTCAGAAGCTGGAATGCTCCTGGTTGTTCTCTTGGGCTTGGCTGGAGCTGCCTTGGCTTGAGCAGGCTTCTTGGGCTTGGAGGAGGCTTGAGCCCGAATAGCATCACCCATGAACTTAGCTTTCTGAGGAGGAGGCTGGGGTGCTTCTTCTTCTTCTTCTTCAGCAGCTGCATCAACTTGAGGTTCAGCATATACTACCCTCTTCCTCTTGGAAGTTTTCTTCACCTTACTTGGAGCTGGCTCTTCCAAGTTGAGCTTCTTTGCAACAGCCGATTGATTTACTTTGCTTGTGCCTTTCCTTGTCTGCTGCCCTTGGTGCTCTTTGGCAACCACATTCCTCTTTGGCTTGGAGGTAACTTCCTCAGCAACAAAGTCAGAGTCCTCATCATCAGAATTTCTCTTCTTCCTGGTTCTGGTGGCTGCAGGAGGCAAACCACTAGGGGTGCTTCTCTCACCATCATCACTGGAACTGCTAGCCTCAGGACTTGTATCTGCCTCTGGAATCTCAGCAAAAGGTGACTCAGACCTGTTCTGGCTGTCACTGACATCTGACATGGCTGAAAACCTGTGAAAAGATAAGGTATAGGCAGAGTAGAAGAGTTATCACAACTGCAGAGGTTTTTGCAAAAAAATTGAGTTTAAAACTTAGTTTTGAGTTTTCACAGAATGTATTTCGGTCAAACCGATTTTAAGTTTCGGTGAAACCGAAGTGTATACAGAGGCCTACACACCACTTTCGGTCAGACCGAAATGGGTTTCGGTCCTACCGATAACCTAGGGTTTCACTGAAACTAAGTTTCGGTCACACCGATTTGCACAACTCGGTTAGACCGAATGATGCAGTGCAATGGCCAGAGGCCAAATCGGTCATTCCGAGTTTCAAAATCGGCTTCACCGAGATGTGTTCCGTGGAAACCTAAACCTAAGAATTTCGCTCGAAACTAGAGGATCTGATCTAATGTATAGGGAATATCTCAAACGTGGATTGATTTATGGCAAGCCTATCGTGCAAGAGTCAGATGGGGAGCACGAAAGGGATCGGGACTCACCCTAACTTGGTGGAGTCCCTCTACGGCGGCAACGGCGGAGATGATTACCGTTGACGGCGGCGGAGACCTGCGGCGAGGGCGCACAGGCGACGACGGCGACGATCCGTAGACCAGGGCGACGGCAGCAGGGGACTTGGGGGCGAACGGTTTGAAGAGTTAAATCGCGCGCAGCCCTCAGGTATATATAACCCCATGCTGTCGGTGGGACCGAGTTGAAAAACTCGGTGTCATCGAAATGTATAACTGCTGTGCAGTTACGCATATCGGTCAGACCGAGATTTTGAACTCGGTTTCACCGAGATGAAACCTAGATCAGTCTAAGCGTTTCGGTTGGACCGAGATTGAGAAGCCGGTCAGACCGAAATGGACTTAGAAGGTTTTGGAAGTCAGCCTTAGACGAATCGGTGGCTCCGAGTGCTCCTCACTCGGAGAGTCCGAAAAAGACTTGTTCAAAGTTGTGATATGAGCATGAATAGAATTTGAGACAAGAAAGCATAGATAGCTAGGGAAGGTGCTTAGGCATTCTTGTCCATCCATTTGGCCAGAAAAAATCAAAACAATCAAAACAACAAATGGATGTCCTTGAATGGATAAAATCATGCATTCAACATGCTCACACAATAAGATAGCAACTGAAATATGTGTCAAACATGCACAACCAACACTCTAGCTACTAGCACACAATTTGTCGATGACTAGGTCATCTATATATGAGTATATTGACTTAGGAGCCAAATGAGAACATTTGATCATAGGTCATACTCATCGTTTAAGCACAAGTGGGGTTACCACTTTTACATAAAGCATTTATGTGTTCACATCATTTGGAGATGCTTTAGCTCAATTTTTAGAGCAAAGCTCCCCCTAGATGTGAGAACCCCTTTTAAAGGGTCAAACTAACCTTAGGTTGTCGTAGAAGACTTCATGTAGATGTTGAAGATGTGGATGCTCAATGTTGATGTAGATCATCAAGAGTTGGGAGCTATCCTTTGGATTAGGGTACTTTCAATACCTACATGGGTTAGTCCCACAAGGAACAAACAAGAATATCCATAGACATAGATTGAAGTTCACAAAAGATGATGTCCATGAAAGCAATGATTACCTTGTCCCTTGACTTACCAACAAGAGGGTTTGTGACTCCATGAACTAGTGCATGATGTGGAAGTTGATTGCACAAGTTCTTGCCAAAATGAATATGAGTGAAGTTTGTTGGCGGAGTCACCCTCAAGAACCTTCTAGTTCTTCTTCTTTGGGATCCACATCATCTTGATGGGAATCCTTGGTGTTGTAGTTGAGCTTGACGAAGTAGAACTTGATGTGTCCTTGGGAACCCACTTGACCATGGCTTGAGGTGCTTCAATGAATGCATCAATCTCCTCTTGAAGCTTGTCCTTGGCCTTTAGCTTGTGGTCTTGTGGTGGAAGGTCATCTTGAGCTTGTTCCACATTGGAAGAAGTAGGGTCATACTTCTCCTTTTGTGAAACAAACTGTGGAGTAGGGTATTGACCTTCTTCCCACTCAACACCTTCGGCGTTGAACTTTTGCTCAACACCAATCCCTTGATTCTTCCGGTGTCTTCCTTGTTTGCGAACAATCTCCTCAAAGTTCTTGCTTCCGGCAAGACTCTTGTAGACACCTTTCTCTATGATTTCCTTCAATAAGCTATTTTCTTGCTCAAGTGTAACTTGGCTTGAAACATTGTTAGTGGAATCAAGAGAACTACTAGAAGCAACAATATTGGATTTAACATTGTTATTGTTACTACTAGAGGAAGAATTTTTCTTATGCTTGTCATGCTTAGTCTTAATAGGTGGCAAGAAATTAGACAAGAGAAGTCGTTTGGCAAGATATAAAGAACTCTTCTTTCGAAGATCATCATTGATCGCTTTTAGAAACTCATGTTCTTGCTCTAGAGTGAGCTTCTCGAAGCGTAGCTTCTCATGAGATCTTAGGAGCTCTCTATGATCTTCTTGAGTTGTTTCATGAGCTAACTTAAGAGTGTTTAGTTCTTTAGTTAGACGCTCAATCTCCTTCATAGCATTGTCATTCGACTCTTCTCGACTATAAAGACTACTAGCATTTTCATCATTACTAAGCTCACTAGATTTATCATGCAAGAGCTCATCTTCACCAAGCAAGTCATCCTCATCACTATCAAAGTCAATGAATTCAGGGTGTGTTACCTTGGGGCCTTTAGCCATGAAGCATCTTCCAATTCCCTCATTTGGTGAATCAAATAAGTCGTAGGAGTTGGAGTTGGAGGATACGAGTGCAAGTCCGGCAACACCTTCATCTTGACTATAGTCGGAGTCGGAGTGATAGCTTCCATCGGATTGATTGTCGGAGTCGGAGCCGGAGACCCATTCACCTACATGAGCTTGATGTCTTCTTCTTGTGTAGCTCCTTGATGACTTGTCTTTCCTCTCCGAATCCTTGCTTCTCCGAGAGGGTCTTCGTTCATAACGATCATCTCTACTCCTTCTCTCTCTCCGAGGTGACTCATCTCTTGCTCTTCTTCTTGGAGATTCTTCTCTTCTCTTGTGGGGAGCCGTACACTCATTTGAGAAGTGTCCGGGTCTTCCAGAATTGTAGCAGTTTCGATCACGACTAGAAGATCTCTTTTCATCATATGATCTAGACTTTGAGCTTCTTTCTTTGCCTCTATTCTTGTAGAACTTGTTGAAGTTCTTGACCATTAGGCTTATCTCTTCATTGGAAATTAGCTTGTCACTTGAGGTAGTGGGAGCATCACTTGTAGCTTTGTAGGCACCACTTGACTTGTTGTGAAGCTCTTCCTTATCCTTAAGTGTCATCTCATGAGCAACAATTCTTCCAATGACTTCAGTTGGCTTGAGAGTCTTGTAGTTTGGCATCATTTGGATCAAAGTGCACACGGTGTCATACTTTCCATCCAAAGCTCTTAGAATCTTCTTGATGATGAATCGGTCGGTCATTTCTTCGCTTCCTAAGCCGGCAATCTCATTTGTGATGAGAGCAAGCCTAGAGTACATTTCAGCGACTC